>JAKTPG010000004.1:0-202289 GCA_030557505.1 Ogataea maris
GCCCACTGAGCGCCAATAAATCCCGCTCTAACTCGGCAACCCTACCTTGAGCTTGTCTTTGGGACTGGTCGGCTAATAGTTGCTGTTGAGCCAGCATTTGGGCTTCTGCTTGTTGCCTTTGCTGCTCGTCCCAATACTTCTGCTGTTGCTCCAACATTTGCTGCTGCTCAAGAGCACGAGCCTGCTGTTCCGATTCAAGTTGTCTTTGTCTGTTTTCAAACTCTCTCTGCTGAACAACATAGCTGGCATTGATGACTCCTGTCTGCTGGGGAATTACTCGCTCATCGGATGTTTTCCCCACATCAGATTTGAGGGAGCTGTTAGACGAGTTATGCGATTTAGGCCCCAAATCTCGAGAAATTTCATTTTCATCAGAGAGCAGATCGGGAGGATCAAGAGGCAATCTTGGAATGGTAATCAAAGTGGTTAAGTACTTTATAGCCGAGCAATCTGCATAAAATTCATATAGTCTTCTATGTTGAGAAGCAAACCGGTCCCTTAGTGGCTGCAGCACATCATCTGCCTCAGCAGATTTATGCATCGCTCTTAACATAGCAACCAAAAACTTATGGATCCCGTAAGATTCAGCTACAAGAGGCACCAGAGCACTCACAATGCATTCAGATCTTCCCGATCTATGGATTGAGGCAAAAATAAGCCTTTGAAAGTCATCAAGTGAATCCTGTAATCCCAGCAAATCTAAAATTGATTCGTAACCCTCATTAGGATCACTTACAGCACTCAGTGATACAAACTCCTCATATTCAAATATTCCATTAAAGGATCGATGACCATTGTGGAACCTTAATTTGCGAACTAGGTAAGAATCGTACTCTCTTATTAACCTACCATAGTTCTTCACACCTTCACCTGGAAACACTCTCGCAAGGCTTTCAATCCAGCCAAGGTTTCTATTACCAAGAGCCAAAGCAGACGGGTGACCTTCTTGCAGAATTTTGTGAATGACAATCAACGCCTTAAACAACTGTACTTCATCTGCCTGTAGCGGTAATATTTTTATAGCATCCCAGAATGGTTTTGATGACTTGTGTTCCCAGGTAAAAATGATACAAGCCCTCACATGCTTCCGTTTAGGTGCAACTTCATCCGGAGAACAAGCCTTCTTAATACTGGTTTGCAAGTCTGCCTCACTGCGTGCCGACGATGCAAACATCACCTTATCAATGAGGTTTATTGTCTCCCAAATTACTAGAACACTAACAATTGGATGGTAACACAAGATAAATCCTTCCTGATATCAAGCACTTAGAACCACTTCAATATGCTACACTTATACATCATCTCAAGTCAAAAGATAAGATTTAGTTAATATGCTGTAACTTTTTTACTTCGCCCTGGAATCTCATTCGCTAAGCCCAGCACAAAAATCACGCACCGAAGCGAATAAAAAAAACTGCTACAAATTTTTGAACTGCACACAACTTGCGCTAAAATAAAAATTTTATACTATGTGTTCAATACAACAACTTCACGTCGTGTTGCTCAAGCACAGGATCACTTCTTTCTCCTTTAAGATATCAAGTGGAAACTACATTCTTTCGCGTATCAAAAGAAACAACGACTAAATTATATTTTATGAGTTCAATTGAAAACCTGAAATCATTTGGTAAGTGACTTGTCTGTTTGAGACGCATCGTCTTGGTGTTATGTCTTCACCTTGTTTACTAACATCCTCCCTCGCTCAATAGACCCATTCGCTGACACCGGTGATGCAGAGACTCAACCAACAAACTATATCCACATCCGTATTCAACAGAGAAATGGAAGAAAAACTTTGACTACAGTACAAGGCGTTCCTGATGAGTATGACCTAAAGAAAATACTGAAAGTTCTGAAGAAAGATTTTGCCTGCAATGGCAATATTGTCAAAGACGACGATCTGGGACAAGTTATTCAGCTACAAGGAGATCAAAGATTGAAAGTAATGGAGTTTCTAACTCAACAACTTGGTCTACAGAAAAAAATCATAAAGATCCATGGGTTTTAGTTTGGCTATCAGTGGGTGTACTTACATCACATCTCTCTATCTATGTATTTAATCAATTTTTTTGTTTCTGATCAACTTTGATATGCTGTAATGATTTTTTTGCCCCCAATATTTTATTTTTATTCGGTAAGCACTGGAAAACAATTTACATATATCAACACCGCTGTTTGAACTGAACAAGACCACCAGCAATTTTTAACTTTTTCACGCAAGCAACAAGCATATCATGACAATAGATCATAACTGAAAATACACGTCACTATTAATTCATTTAGTGCTGTGACGTTTTATTGAATCATGCCGTCAGATCTAAATCTAAAAAAGTCATGGAACCCCAAGCTTCTTAAAAATCGTGAAAAGGTTTGGATAAGAGAACAAGATGTTTTGCAAGAACATAAGAAGATTGCACAAAGACAAATCGACGCTAATGTATCTTTTCAAGAAACAAAAACAGAACATGCCCGCAAACGTGACTCCTCCATTAACTGGATATACGATAACTCCCAAGTTTTGAGTTCGTGCAACAATATAGCTAATGAAAAAGATATTCTTTTAGGGAGAAGGTTACCTCAGGAACGAAATTTGTCTCTAGGTCAAAGATCTACCAAGAAGCTTCATGAAGTAAGCGAAATCGAGTTGCAAGAAAGGTCAGAAACCTCCCGTAATGCTGTTCGCAAAGACGATCCTATGTTTAATTTGAGTTACAATAGAGTTGGTCCTAGAATAAAACCCAAAACTGCTTTGAAAGCCAATTCGAATGAGCTTAAGACTGCTAATTTGGTTCCAGGATCAAAGAGTGCAAAACCAAAGGAGAGCTCTTTAAAAGCCACTACTTTGCGTAAGATACGGAAGCCCCAAAAACATTATTAACAAACCAATGTTTTTCAAAGAGACAAAGAGGTCAGATGAACTCTGCACAGTACTGAATCACACAATATAGCGCAGTTTCATGCAATCACAATTTAATTCATCTTCATTATTGTGCCAGCTCAATAACACAATCAACCGTAGATCCCGTACCAATACCTAAATTGCACAGATAGTCATTCTCGGCTTGCAATATACGTCCTCCTTTATCAACTATTACAACTGCTGATCGTTTGACCTCTCCTATTTCCTGCTTTCGTTCTTTGTAATAAACACTGTCATTGAACAGGGAGAGTGCCTTGTCTTTTAAAAATTTCAAATCTGTCCCGAAATCTGGATGCGAATATTCGTCCGGACTGAATTCCACATGATATACCAGTGGCTTTTCAAAGTAAAGCTTTGGCCCCACATTTCTCACTAAACTTCTCAGGTTCAACCTTATATAAAGATGGGCACAATGAACTGGTCGTTCAACAAAAGTGTCCTCACCAGGAAATTTCCAAAGCTTAAAATAAGCTCCTCCGTAGTGCACTGTTTCATACGCCAATATCAGTAGAAGAATGAAAACAAATAAAACCGTAATGAATGTGGAAAACCTTGAAGAGACAAGGCTCGCTGTCAGGTCCGTTCTGGCAAGCTGTGTAATAATGAATGTGTTCAGAACATTGAGCTGGTGATGTAAAAAATACCATTGTCGCAAAACAGTAGCTGTTAAGTTATCAATAACCATCATTGGTGCTCCCCGATCAAATACCCGATAAAAGTTGCTTCTTTCCGTGCCAGAAGCTGGGGTCTTCTAAATCCAAAAAAAAGAAACAGCTGGATATGCGCCAGGTTATATTTTAACTTTACTTTAATTTTTACATCGAGAGAACATTTCACAAATGTTGAGATATGTTGAGAAAAGACATTTTTGAACAGAACTTCAACTATGAACGCACGATGTGTCTGCTTTTGCGTTCCTTTGATATGCACCACCTTATCAGTAATATTCATTTTCAAAAGGTCCCGCCTTAACCGCTCAAACACACTCGAGTTGCCGAAAGACAATATCACCGAACTTATCGGTAAAACTCCACTAATAAGAATCAAATCTTTGTCGGACTACACGGGTTGTCAAATATATGCAAAACTCGAACTTTGCAATCCAGGGGGGTCTGCCAAAGACAGAGTTGCGTTGGCTATAATAAGAGATTATGAAAAAAAAGGTGTTCTTGTGCCCTATAGAGGTGATACGGTTTTTGAAGGAACTTCTGGATCCACTGGAATTTCCTTTGCAATGATCTGCAATGCTTTAGGATATAGATCACACATCTGTTTACCTGACGATACTTCAGTAGAGAAGATTAAACTTTTGGAAAGTTACAACGCACATATTCAGAAGGTTAAGCCAGCATCTATTGTGGATCCTAATCAATACGTCAACGCAGCCAAAGACGCGGCTGCATCTTTTACAAAAGAATCAACTACTGAGGCAATTGGCGTATTCGCAGATCAATTTGAAAACGACAATAACTGGAGAATACATTACACAACAACAGCACCAGAAATATGGAGACAGATGAACAGAAGCATTGATTTTTTTATCACAGGTGCAGGAACAGGTGGAACTATCTCTGGTTGTAGCACATTCTTCAAAGAAAAAAATGCAAATATTAACGTGGTACTTGCAGACCCTCAAGGATCGGGAATGTTTAATCGAATCAATTTTGGGGTAATGTACGATTCCGTAGAAAGAGAAGGAACCAGAAGACGTCATCAAACTGACACTATTATTGAAGGTATCGGTTTGAATCGTCTAACACATAACTTTTTGCAAGGTGAAAAAAACATTGACTTTTCTCTTCGTATAAAAGACGACGAGGCTATCAAGATGGCGAGGTACTTGAGTTCAAAAGAGGGGCTTTTTTTAGGCTCTAGCAGTTGTATTAACGCGGTCGCTGCAACTCGAATTGGGCTTGCAAAGAGAAACACAGGCTCAAAAATCGTTTTCATAGCGTGTGATTCTGGGAACCGCCATCTCTCAAAGTTTTGGAAGTCAGCTTTAGATGTCAATCCCGAAATCAATCTCCAAGAAATCATTCCAAATACCAGTTAAATACAAGCCTTTAAATAATCACTCTATAAATCGTCGAAGCTTCCAGTAAATTGGGTATTTGGTCTTTTTCTCTTATGTTCCCGTACGGAATCCTTCCAATCGTGCTCAGTTTCCGAGTCACTTGTGGCGTATACATTTATTCTCCTACTTGGAACAACCTCTTGCTTCGTATGTTTCTTTGCCTTACTTTCTTTTTTCTTATTCTTGCCACTCCAAGGACTATTCTGGTCTTCAACCCTTTTCCTTTCAGCTTGAACATGTGCGTGATAGGTTTTCTTTGAGTTATCATTCAATTCAGACTGTCTTATAGTTTCCTTCTTAGGGTCTTGGTAACAGTAATTGTCAAAGTCTATACTTTTTTCCATCCATCCATCATCTAGTGCGTCTTTAATATACCTATTTTCGGGCATTTTGGGAATCCTCCTTAAACCATACATCTTAGCAACTTCAATATAATTGAGCGACTCAAGTCTAAAAATGGAAGACAGCGAATGTTTGCCATAATATCTTATGAAACTCACATATGCACGAACAGCCAGATCATAGAGCGCTCGATCTGCCATTAGCCATGCATCAAATTTCTCCTTGTACCAAAGATGAAATGCGTCATCTATCACAGGCTTTGGTAATGGTGAAATAAAAATATTTTTAACTTTCATGAATAAAATGTAGTCTTCTTCTCTCCCCGCGGTGAGGAAAGAAATTGCCCTTCCTACACCGCTCAATCGACCTGTTCGACCACATCTATGCAGAAACATATCGGGATCAGTGGGTGGCTCGATTTGAATAACTAAGTTCACATCAGGTATGTCTAGACCTCTAGCGGCCAAATCTGTTGTAAACAAAATAGATTTCGTAGTTGAGGATTCATGAAACTTGGAAAGAGCCTTCAGCCTGGCATCGGCCTTTAACTTACCATGAATCGACCAAATTGATATTTCACCATCTCCTATTTCCTTCGAGTTTATAACTAAAAACCTCATTAAAGAATAAAAGTATTTCACTCCAAGGCATGTTGGAAAGTAGACAATCGCCTTTTGGTACTTCAGGTTTACAAGCAACTGGTAACAAGCCTTTAGCTTTTCATCTGCGCCTAAGACTATGTATTCAATATCCAGTGACTCAGGAACTGCAGAATACTCCGAAGTCTGTTTGTTGGATTTCACTGTTATTTTGACTGGATTTCTCAAACCGGCCTTAAAGATAGTGTTTCCAATCGTGGACACCGTAGCTGAAAAAAGACCCGTACGTCTTTGCTTCGGTAGTAGTCGTATTATTGACTCAGTATTTTTTAGAAATCCGGCATCAAGCAGTTTGTCAGCTTCATCTAATATAAGCATTTCACAAGCTGAGCAACTAACCTTACTGTTTGTCAAAAAATCTAAAATTCTCCCCGGAGTTCCAACAATTATATGCGGTCGGTGCTCTAAGAAATCATCAACATCTTCATAAATTGATCTAAGTGATCCAACAATCAACTGGCACTTAATGGCTGAAACATGATTTGGTTGCAACTTGAGTATTGATTCGAAAACGCTTTGGATTTGAAGAGCCAGTTCCCTGGTAGGGGCTATGACCAAGGATGTGAACTGTCCTTTTTTAATGGGTACATTCTGCTTTTTCATCTCTATAACTTTCTGCAACACAGGGAGAACAAAAGCCAAAGTTTTGCCCGATCCTGTGGAGGCTTCAACAACAACATCCTTGTTTTTGCTCAATAAAGGAATCGTGGAAGCCTGAACAGGCGCTGCATCCTTGATGCCCAAAGTCAAAAGAGAGCTTAGAACCCATGGTTCAATCTTAGAAGCAACCTCATTCCAACTAGAGTGACTTTGAATCATATTCTTCACAAGAGATGTGCCTGCTTGTTTGGATATGAACTGACATATGTCCGCTGTCGTTTTTCTTTTGATTTATTACATCGACAGCTTTAAAAAATAAAATGTTTGCTGAAAGAAAATTCTGCGATATCATTCTTCATGACCTGCATGAACCAACGAAGACGTTTTTTATGTGGCGTCATATAGGCAGAGTCCTATGCCCTCACAATACAAGAATACGATCATTTCTTATAGGGACTGGTGGAAAAGCCGAACACCCCAAATCAAGTATGGTTGTTCAAGATTTCACGTCTGATGAACCAGATGATCTTTCTAGCTGGTCGAAAACTAGACTTATCGAACGAATTCGTGAACTGGAAAGCAAAGAAATATGTCAAACACCTTTGAATTCTTCTAAGACAACTGCTTTTCTCCCTTCAAACAACCAGAAAGTTGAAGATGCGTCGGCAGGCACTAAAAAACAGCCCAAACTTTTTGACTTCTCGAGATATACAACGAGAAAAGTAGCGTTAAAATTTGCTTACTTAGGCTGGAACTACCAGGGGCTAGCTTTGCAAGCACAAGAAACCAAATTTCCGACAGTTGAATATAAGATAATTGAAGCATTGAATAAGATAAAGCTTGTTCCTTCGAACATACCCAGCGAGTTTGATTTCAGTAGATGTGGAAGGACCGATAAAGGTGTCAGCGCTATGAATCAGGTCATATCACTGAGAGTTCGATCTAACTTATCTGCGACCGAACTTACTGACCCCGCTAATGATACCAAAGAGCTGGATTACATCCGCCTTCTCAATCAAGTTTTGCCTCCTGACATAAGGTTTCATTCAGTTTGCTTGCGACCGCCTGATGGGTTTGATGCCAGATTTAGTTGTTCTTTTCGTCACTACAAATACATATTCAACAGTCAAGGGCTGAACATTGCGAAGATGCAAGAAGCTGCGCGCTTTTACTTAGGAGAGAATGATTTCAGAAATTTTTGCAAAATTGACCCTTCAAAACAGATATCTAACTACAACAGAACGATTACTAGATCTTCAATTTCTCCGCTACGGGACCAGAATGGATTTCATGTCCTGGATATACAGGGCAATGCATTCCTATGGCACCAGGTACGCTGCATGGTAGCAGTTCTTTTGACTGTAGGTCAAGGATTTGAAGAACCTACTGTTGCGCAAGATTTACTCAATATCTCAAAGTATCCCCAACGTCCTCTTTACAATATAGCATATGAAATACCTCTGATACTTTATGACTGTGGCTTTTCAACATCGTCTCTTCAATGGATCAAGGCAGCGTCCTTTGAGATTTCTAATAAGTCACAAATTGACGGGTTGTGGACTGATAGTCAAGTGAAAGCATTAACTTGTGATATCCTGAGGCAGACACTAGACTGCAAAAACACGGTCGATGCAACGAATATTGTTTTGAATCTTGGAGATGGAATAGGAATGAGAGTTAAAAAGTACGTTCCTTTGTGTAAAAGACCTTTGATGGAATCTGTGGATGACGCCAACAAGAAATGGAAGAAAAAAAAAGAGCTACGCATAGTGTCAGAGAGAAAAGAAATTTAAAGCATTATTGTCGGACTTTGAACTGTATCAACCTGACCACAGGCTGGGAGACTCTTAGGTCTGTACATGCTTTATGCGTGAAGTCAGTTTTTCTGCAGGTACAAATACCAGATATATATATTATTATTCACTCACTAAAAACCACTCCATGAATTGAGAGTATGTCACCCAGTAAGTTAGTTGGTTTAGTGTACACAGCTCGGAAAAAACATATTTGCACTTCGAAAAAATTGCTAATATCGATCCAAAAATGAGACTCAAAAATTGCAGCGAATCGTACTGACTAGTCTTCTCAAGGGGAAGCTTAAGCCCGACGAAAACTTGCGACCCATACCGCTGAACTTACTTACTGCTATATATCCAGTTCAATATGGTTAATGTGTTGGACAAAATTAAGGAAATACAAGATGAAATGGCAAAAACCCAAAAAAATAAGGCCACAGAATATCACTTGGGTTTATTGAAGGGAAAGCTTGCGAAGTATAGACGAATGCTTCTGGAACCAGAAGCAGGAGCCCAGTCGGGCTCTAAGGGCCAGGGTTTTGAAGTAAGCAAATCTGGTGATGCTCGTGTTTGCCTTATTGGTTATCCCTCAGTTGGAAAATCGTCATTCTTGTCAAAGGTTACTAAAACTAAATCTGAAGCGGCAGCATATGAATTCACAACCTTGACCTCAGTTCCAGGAATGCTTGAATATGAAGGCGCAGAGATACAGATAGTTGATTTACCCGGGATTATAAGAGGCGCAAGTGAAGGAAAGGGCAGAGGAAGACAAGTTGTTGCTACTGCAAGAACCGCTGATCTTATTATGATGGTGCTCGACGCCACAAAAGCAGCTACACAACGTCTATACTTAGAGCGAGAACTAGAATCAATTGGAATACGTTTGAATAAGGAAAGACCAAATATGACTATAAAGTTGAGAAAAATAGGAGGCATTAAGATGAATTCAATTGTAACCCCCAAGAATTTAGATGAAAAGCTGGTCTCCTCAATTTTAAAAGATTATAAAATACACAATGCGGATGTTAACATAAGAGATGAGAATGTGACAGTGGATGACTTGATTGACGTGATTAATGAGAGACATGTAGTATACACGACATGTCTATATGTTTACAACAAAATTGATGCAGTTTCTTTGGAAGAAGTCGATCGCATAGCGAGAGAGCCTAACACTGTCGTGATGTCTTGCGAACTAGACCTGGGAATCCAAGACATCATCGAAGAGATATGGTATAGGCTAAATCTCATAAGGCTATACACAAAGCGGCGAGGAGAAATGCCCGATTTCAAGCAGCCAATGGTAGTACGAAACAAGTCTTCAGTTGAAGGGGTGTGTAACTCAATTCACAAAGACTTCAAAGATAACTTCAAGTATGCTTTAATATGGGGCTCATCATCAAGGTTCGGAACGGCTCCTCAAAAATGCGGCCTCAGTCATAAGGTTCACGATCAGGATGTAATATCAATTGTTACCAAATAGTCAATTTAATTTATTTACCTTTTCTTCAAGTTCGTTCATCCAGTTCTCTATCTCTAGTTTATTTCTTAAATGTTGATCATTTGTTTCCCGTATGGTGCTCTCAATTTCACTTAGCTTATTTTCCAACTTAAGTTGATCGTTGCTCAATTCAGTAAAGGCCCCATTCAATTCATTGAGAAATGAGAGAGCGGAGCTCGATGAAGAGAGAATCGAATTAATTGATTGTAATCTCCTCACCACCGACTTCAACAGCCTTTCATGATTTGGTTGCTGTTGCAGAGCATTATAAACACTGTTGACTTTTTGGTCAATGGTAAAATCGGGTACTGCATATCCCCTGTTTCGAAGCTTTCGGATATTTTTCGAATATTCGTCTATTTGTGAATTGAATATATCCATAAATTCCTTGACATGACGAGTTGAAAAAGCAGGGTTTGACACAAGGTTCATTACCTTGTGCATTTCAATGATCATATTTTGCAAAGACCTGTCTTCGCAAATTTCGTGGTCCCCAAGTTTTAGTTCCAACTGTGTCAACCTTGCGGAGAGTTCTTGCGATGTATCTTTTACCTTGATATTTGCTGGCTCGTAAGTGCTCAGATGAACATTTGGCGATCTCCACTGTTCCATTTCACTCTTCCACTTGTCAAAGTCATCAACTGTTCTATTATTTAAGCTATTCAAGAATTCGTCAAAGTCTTTCCTTGTTGATGTGTCTGAAACCTTATCACCCCACCGATAGAGACTCAGTAAGTCACCTTGAAGTTTTAGTAGTTTCCCCCCTAATGTGGATGAATTCTCTATATCATCAGCATTTGGTGAGAAGTTACTTAATACTGTACTGGATTCTAATATATTACGATAGTTGGTTGATGATCTTTCTGTTGTGTCAATTGCTATGTTTGTCTCCTGAACATCACAAAGAAAAGAAAATCCATTGTCTTCATGATCTGATGTTGCCAGTATATCTTTCTCTTGGAAATCAGCAGGTACATCTTCTGAGTAGTAGTCTACAGACTCCATAGTTGGTATTCTACATGAATCCTCTTTTTGGCACTTATGCCAAAGATGGCAAATGCCTTTATAATTTATGATGTAGTTTTCACAAATTTGCGTTTTGTTTTATTTCAATTTATATGTGCACTTACATAAATACAGACTGAAAACAATACATATAGAAAATTGTTATATGAGCCCTCAATATTAAGCCTGCGAAACAAAAGTTGAACGGTCACAATTGAAACGCTGTACTCGGCAGTTGTGATTTGGATGTCTGGAAGTTTTGTAGCGCCAGTTGGTAATCCCAATTGCTCTGTTGGCAAAGCAAAAGACCGTAGTCTAAAGTAAGTTTCGTATCGGCAATGATTCGTTGGAGGAGTCCCTGTTGCTCGTCGTTTAGTCCTGCAGCTACATTGAGCGGAATAACCCCAGCAGCTGGCCCAACCATGGGGGCAGATGAAGGTCCATCAGAGTTGATTGGGCTTTTAGTTCGTGCTGCCTCGCCTGCTGATGAGCTGTGCCTCTCCTGGCTTTCATCAGCTTTCCAAGCTTTGTTTCCGGAGTAGTGTTTAACCAGCAGCATATCTGAAGCCACTATAAAAGAGCCCTCTGCTCCAGGAACAACAATAAAAGAGCGATCAAACGACCGTTTCTCCAATGACACTTTACTCTTCAAAGATGTTGGTCCACCATGTCTGGATTTCGGTGCTCCATATGCCCGACGATCGTCAAATTCTGGCATACCAACCTCTTCGAACTCACCATGCAGAATTATGTGCATTCCATTTAGCAGTGGATAAGATATAGTTTCTATTGAATACAGGTCTGGACTTTGCATCAAACGATGTTTGGTTTTGGGAAGTACCTGAAACATTTTTGTTATGGCACGTTGTCCTTTGGCAAGCTTTGCCATTCTTTGCCTTGCGCCAGAAACTCTCACCAGGTTACGAGAGTTACTAATATAATGCCCCCAGGCACCGGCAGGATATGATGAGGCATTGCTGCTGTAATCCTGTGTATGGTGGTCGGCAATGTGTGCTGTATCAAAATGATACGAGAACTGAGACTCTTGCGTATAAAGTGGAATCAAGTCCAGTCTTCTATTGTCCCACATATCTAAAAATGTTGATGTAAACGTAGATGCTGCTTTCTGTAGCTCTTGGCTTTCAAAAAACAGAGGTTTGTTCGTAACAGGAAACTTTAAGAGCATTGCCAATTTGGATTCATCTCTAACGGGGACCCCATCCAGAATAATCAAACGTGGAAAAATTCTCACCAGTTGTTCTGCGACCTTTGTATTAACTATAGGATTACCAGCCAGCACCAACTCTCTGAGATCTACCAGCTTATTCTTCAACCGCTCAAAAAACTCTATGCGACTAATACTGTTATTTGCCAGCGCCAAGTTTTTGAGATGAGGAAAGTTCACAGCCAGCTCCAATATATCCTTTGAAGCATCTCCTAAGTTGTTTCCTGAGAGATTAATCGTGTCAATTGGCATTTTGTCTTGTGATGCCAACTTAATGAGAGCTATGAAAAACTTGTGAGTTGTGGCTGGCGTTGAAAAGAACCCTTGCTGTTGTAACGTTAGATCACTCGACATACTCTCCAAATTCAGCATTCTTAAATTTGTGTCATATCGTGACTGTAAAAAAGATCTTAACAAAACCACAGTACCATTCCCGTTCATTCCAGTTGGATTTCCAATTCCTAAATCTTCAACTGCTTTAATTTTCAATGAGTCCCCAGCGAACCTCATTCCCGTACATCTTTCAAGGTCTTGTGCGGCCTTAATATTCTTTACAGTAGCCCTCAATACGCCAGTGTGAGGGTCAACATTAAGGTTCTGTAGAACAATCTTGGTCTTCCTGCTGATGAAACTGGCAAGATCCTGTTGAGTGGCATTTTGCCACCCCAATATCTCTACAGTAACTGCATTCATACCGCCTCCTGCTCGCCCTCTGTTAAGATTATTGTTCGAGAACACTGCTGAGTTGTTGTACAACATGTTATCTTGTTGGTATCCTACCACTGGTTGTCTGAGAATACTTGACGTTTCAATAGACTTTTTCGAAGATTTGAGGCCGACTCCTACGGTCACAAGCTATCTAATCTTCGTGAAAGTTTTCAGATATAGGCCCAATGCAAAGATTACTGACAATCAATCAACAGATATTGGAATACTGCCCTCCTTCCTTGCTGGCTTTGAAGTTAGCAACTTTCCGGGTTCATCATTTCCTTTCATATAAATAAGAATTTTCGTTTTGTCTAGTCATAAAATTCTTTTTCATCACACTTCAACTCAGGGTCGACTCCCATTACCACAAATTTCATTGACATCAATTAATGTGCAATTCAACAATTTATTTCCTTTTCGCTGCTTCATGTGCCATAGTCGCCGCGATAAGTAGTTGTGCTTTTGAAGTTTCTACATGTACGTATCATCTGATTGCTACAGCCAAAAGTAATTAGAAAAGACATCGGAGAGGCTATTCTTATACATAGCTCTCTATAATATATCAATTGAACAATCTTCATATAACTCAAACATCAAACCTTAGCCAATCTAGATCTTGCAAAAGCGTTTTGCTGTCAAGCTCATTTCTTATTCCATCACCAGAAACTTCCGAAATGTTCTGATCTTTTGAAAGGCTTGGGTTTCTTCTTGTAGCATTGTGAAAGGAAGAGCTTTTACCAGCTGAGGCAGGTACTCTTGACATTCCACTTGCAAAAAAGTGTCCATTCGTCAAAGTATTTGAAGTATTCATCATATTGTTATGGGACGAAGCCAGTTGTATTGGTACACCCCGCTTCGAATTCAAATCATATGTATTTGAAGCTATTATCCCCTGGTTTGAGGCTAGAACAGATGGAAAGCTTGCACCCGGCGAGGGCATCTGTAAACAAGAAGGGGAGCCCGAGCCATTATAGTAACTGTTCAGAGTCAGCGGGGAAGAAGGATTCGATGCCGCTGCGGTAGATATACTAATTCGTGATTTCCGCCTTTTCGACTGGGGAATATCCTGGGGCTGGGACGTATTAGCATAGCCATGTCCCGGATATCCAGAACTTAAAGGCGAGGACGCAACAGGGGATTCGGTGCGCGGCGTAATTGATAATGGCGAATTTGGGTAAGATGCAGATGAAGAAAGTAGCGTTTTCGGTAAAATAGGTACATTTTTAGGCCGTGGAACAACAGCCTGAAACTGAGCATTGGAATATGGCTGAGACAACATCAGCTGCTGACTTGGGAAACTCTGTGGGAAATAGTGGATATTATTGGAAGCTGGTGCCGATCCTGGCGCAGTGGGTATTTGATTGCCAATGTGAGAATGTTGGAAATGTGAACTGGGTTGAGATAATGAATGATGAGCAGGAACGGTTGATGAATTTTCTCCATGATCGGATCCTGTTGGTGTTTTAGACTGCGAATTATTCAATGATTGTCGTTTGGACATCCGCTTTTTTATAACATCTGTCTTTAGGGAAAGAGGTCTCATAGTCCCATGTAACTTCTGGAATAACCCACAGGCATTGCACAAGGTATTTCCTAAAGGGTCTCGGCGCCACAAGGGTGTTTTTGTTGTACCACAATTGGAACATTTTATCGGAGCGGGCTTGCTTAATTGGTTATGGAATTGTTGCGACGAGGTTGATGGAGCAGAGTTGGATATGTTGTTGCATGAAGGTGCTTCTGACGCATCTAATCTACAAAGAGCGGTTGTATCTTGCTTTGTCTGAGGGCGTTTTCGAGAAGCATGATCGAAGAAGCGATTCGAATTAACATTTTCCAAAGATTTAGCTCCTGTTGGTATGGCATTCGTATTATTCATGCTCACAGAAGGCAGCGACTTAGTGTTGGCGAAGGACAAAGGTTTCACATTCTCATCTGAAAATTTGTGCTTCAAAAAGTCTAGTTGGTAGTCCTCTGAAAACAGCTTGTCGTTGCTTAACTCTATTAAATCATCAATTTTAAGCTCAAAGCCTTCTATGACATCCCTCGATGGCCGCTTACTTGATGAAGCAATCGGACTTTCAGAGACGGATGATGGAGTTACCATACTGTTGCCTTGTAACACATTACTACTCGGCAAAGTGGAAAGATTATTTTGGCCACTTGTGTAACTCGAAGAGGTATCACTGGGAGGTGTAATTAAACTTCCTTGGACGGTGACTCCCGCATCCTTTAGTGTTCCTTTTATGTTTTCATCAGCAGGCGAAGTCGACAGGACAGTGATGGATGATGGTGTTAAAAATGAATCCTCAACGCAAAAGGACTTTGGGAGTTTCTCCGAACGTGCTTTAGCCCGTTGGATTTGAATGGATTCCTCTCTCACTCCTCGGTTTTGTATCCGTGGATACAGCGGCAATAAGCTCTTTGCCGAGGAATATATGCTCCACAGAGAGTTAGACTCCATAGTTGCCCGTATTTATACGTCCTCACTTTTGGTAGGCTGATTGTTGAGTGGTCACCAGCTGGATGGGAAGAAGCTGCCTGTGCCGGTAAATTAACTTCGACAGAAAACAATCTAGGAGTCAGTTCGCAAGAGGCCGCGCAGTAGAGATGCCAGTAGGGGGTGTAGCAATAATTTCAAGTCGGTATTTGTGCCCGTTGGTACATACACTCGTTCAGTCTATTGTGCATTCACACGCTCGCGATACAGTTGAACAGAGTAATATGGCTTTTATGCTGCGGTGCTTGCGAATGTTGGAGAAAAAAAAAAGCAAGGACGAAAAAATGTTTGATTTTTTTGTGTACGTGGACAGGGCAGGTAGGTAGTCCTAATTTGTGTGCAATAAATTATTTACAAATTGGTTATTGTCCCCAAAAGGCCGAAAAAAAAAATTAAAAAAAGGAGTCAATCATGAGCCCCAAATACAGCACTGCTAGAATGCAGTGCAGCTACAAGTAGCTAGAAGACCCTGGGGGCTCAAGTGGGAGTGTGAACATCGCAATTTCGAGCCGCTGTCAATGAATGTACATACACTCACATCCACACGCATACAGCATGCTCTGTAGAGGTCTTATCCACGCTGGTCCGCAGATCCAGTAGAGTCGTTACAAAAGTACACTACTCGTAGGGAAATGACATGATTTCTGCATGCCTGCCATAGACCAGCCGAAATGCCGTGATTCTTACAGTGCTCACATGACAAGAAGCCGGTCCGCAATGCTGGTCGCCACATAGATGAACTAGGTTCAACGTGGAGACCCTCCTAAACACGCTTGCTCCTCTGTCGCGCTTAGCGTTGTCAGTCAGTCTTGTCACCGCTTAGGATGGCGGCTAGACTCCAGGATTCGACCAATGAAAAACAATCTTCGTTTCAAGAGATGCCTCTTATTCTTCCTTAAAACAAAAAAGGAAAAGAAAATTACCCTCTCTTTCAAAGTTCAGGTTTGATGACGTCAGCCAGATCAAAGCCCCCACCTCGCCCATTCCGTTGGCTGCTTTCAACTAGCCGCGGGGAATTAAAACTCCTGGTGTGCATAAGAATACCGAACTTGCTTATGGGAAAGCCTGGCTGCTCGAAACCCACAGACACGCGATCTGGACCATTGAGCGGATACTTCTAACGCCTAGCAACTCAAATACAACATCAATGATCCAGGCCGCATGTCTCGAATATATGTATCATACCAAAGATGTAGAGCAGGCTAACCGTGGCCCTTTTACTTACCAAAATAGAACTCTGCGACTCCGGAAAGCTGACGTTAACCTACTTTGGCGTCTCGCACCCTGGATTTAAGATAAGATTTAGAACCCTGTAATATCCGCCGGGGCTCTAAAGGTAGAATCAAGCATATTCTTCGTGATTTTCGGTTTCGTATTCGCTACATAATCGCCATATTGTATTTATCAAAAAAAACATAAAGAGCTCAAAACATCACAGCAAGGAACTCAGGTGCAAGCTGACCGACACGATCAATTCCCAAACATTGGAAGACGCTTTAAGTTAGCTTCTTGGATGGATCAACCGACCTTTCTTTCAGCTGCCGCTCTTCCTCGTCAAGCAAAGATAGCCTTAACGCTTCTTCAATCATTTTTTCTTCGAGGTCCAGTTGTTCCTGTCTGGTTAGTCTATTTGAACTTGGTCTCCCCGCTCTTCTCACTGATGTGCTGCTCACATGACTTGTATTTTCGATGGAATCATCGTTCACATATATCAACGATGTTGCATGTAATGCAGTGGCCGCAGCAGACCGTCTAGCTAGTTTTGCCCTAGCATTAAATAACTTTTGTTCCCAATCAGGCCGTATTTGGTCTATTGTAATAACTCCAGGTGCTGACGGGGGCAATGAACCTTTCCGTTTTCTTGTTTTGAAAACAGGGGTGCCTCCGCCTGATGAATTTCCTGTTGCACTTTGCACATCTTCTACGGACTCATCGTAATTAGGATTTGGTAAATAACCAAAACCCCTTGGAGACGAACCCATAGACGAATGAGATTTCGAAATTGCATAACTCATCGAGGAGCGCTGATTCCTCTGAATAGGAATTGTGGCACTTTGTTCGTCACCAGACTCTTCATCAATAATGTCATAATTATCTTTAAAATCTGCTGGAGGTTGGCCCCCTATACCTGTACGAAAATTAGGAGGCGAGTACGTCACACCGAAGTCGGGCATTGCACAGAATGGGCATTTAACTGGTTCACTGATCAAGTCCTCAGGATCTTTCACTTGCGCAGCATTTGAACCAGGAGCTTCCTCCTCATCATGAGGTGGATGTGGATCTAACCTTTTCATCTGAACGAAACATTCAGTACAGATAGGCTGGGCGCAGCACCGAGAATAGTTGAGGTTGGGAGGAAAGAATAAGAAACAAATGGGACACTCCATGGAGTTTCTATATAGTCTTAATAAGAAATCCCGCGAGGAGATATCATCAAAGACCTTTATTCCCTCCTTCTGAATTGCCTTGTCACGTTCATATCTCGACTCCATTTCCTGCTGAAGCTGTACCGTCGCCTCCTTTAACTGTCTTTTGAAAGCTTTATGCTCTTTTCTTCTCATAGAGTTCATGCTTTGGTGAATCTTGTGATCATCCGGGTCTTCCTCATCATCATTCAAAGACTCGACATTAACTTCAGCATGCAGTGGAACCTTGTCCAAATACTTGAGCAACTCCTCATCAGTCCAATTCTCATTGAAGTCTTCCAGAGGCGTGTAAAAGGGAGCAAGTTTTCGATTTATGATAAGATCTCGGACGATCTGTGTTTTGTAATTGAGGTTATATTTGTAGTTGCCATATGGTGCCAAATAGCCACCATCAACATTTTCAGTATAGCGCACCACCAGATTCAACATGTGTTGCTCTTTTTGCCTTTGTTTCTCACGATCCTTCTCTTTCTTTTTCTTGGACAAGCTAACCAAAGATCTGGGGGAGACCAGAATCTCCTTTGAAAGAGATCCTGATCTGCTGGATCTTGGTTCCTTCGCTGGTGTATTTCCCATGCTTTACTTAGTTCTGCTAATTGGCCAGCAATTTTAAGGAAAAGAAAAGCGACTACAGGGAGGCTGAGGCAATTTTTGCCGTCGCAGAAGTGTGGAGTCAATAAGACGTGCTTCTTTTCGTCGTCTCACTAAATACACTCTCGGTAAGACATGTAAGGTGGCCTTGTAATCTTCGTCAATTAAAGAACACGTTATCGGATTCCGACTAATTATCTAAAGTTGGTTAAAAATAAGTTAACCGGAATGAGTCGGGTTTCTTCACTTGTGATGAAGCCTTTCTTATTAAAGAAAATAATGTTGAACGGGGCCTCAATTTTTTTTTTCTGGAGATGACTTTGTGTAGATAAGAATTGGAGAAGATTTATGACGGAATTGCATTCAATAGTACTCGTTAAAGCGGGGGCGGGGGGGAAGTGGACAGAAATTTGTTGCTTTTCTACTCCGTTCGAATAATAGAGAAACATTGCAGTGATATTAGTACTGCCACTGCTTATTGCTGGCATGGGCTACAATTTTCTCTCTTGAGTCACTCACAAATCGCTTAGCTTTTTTTCAACGCTCAGGTTGGAGATATATGCTTCATCATTTTCAGAGCTTCTTGTTTGCCATATATCTTTGCTTTAGCCCATTATAATCAACTATGTCGCAAAAGAAGTACAAAAAGAATACTATCAGCTACGTTTTGGATCCCGCTGGCGATTCAATTGGAAACCACTCCTTGGGTGTAAACTGTTTGCAATATGACCGTAATACGGATACCCTCATTACAGGTGGTAGAGATGGAGTCATCTCTCTTAACTCGATGGGCCCAGTTACAAAAACATATGAGAGTTCATCTACTAATGATTCTTTGTCTTCAGCTTCGGAGATTAAAAATTTTATCAGCAATAATTTGAACAACGAGTCTGAAATAGCGGCGCTGGAAGCAAGAATTCGTATCGGCCTTCAGCCGTCAATAACCGAGGACTACAAATATAGGCCAAACAAATGCATCCAAGCTCATTTTGACTGGATCAATGATATTAAGCTTTTGGAAAATTCTCCTGTTATCGCATCCTGTTCAAACGATTTCTCGGTGAATATTTGGAACTATAGCACTGAGCTTTCCTCCACGATCGGGTGGCACGAGGACTATGTTAAGGCCCTTGATGTCACGAAAGACAATTTAATTTCCGGTGGATTAGACAAGGCTGTAAATTTGTGGGATGTTATTAAAGGCACACTTTCAGCGAGCTATACCTTCAAGGAAGAAAAGGGATCCATTTACGCTTTAAGTGCCTTCGAGAATTTGATTATTACTGGCGGTCCCACCCATAAGGTAACATTGTTTGATAAGAGAACACTAAACAGACCCATTAAATCTTTTGTTGGTCACGTCGATAACGTAAGATGCCTCTCTTTGAAAAACGGTAGCTTTCTATCGGGATCTTCTGACTCTACTATCAAACTATGGGACCTGAAAACAAACCGGATTTTGCGTAATTTTGATATGCATGATTCATCAATTTGGTCTCTTTTTGTTCCACCTGATAACGACAGTTTTGATGTTTTCTATTCTGGAGATAAATCAGGACGACTGGTGAGAACGGACCTAAGTTCATCAAATCTTGATGCTTCTTCTCAGCCTAATGATTATCTGAACTCGAAGCTGAATGAAAGCCTTGGTGTAAGCACTTTGATTGCCGATATGTGCTTTGGTCTGGAAACAGTATATGAGCCTAGTTGCTCTGGTATTCTTGCCATAACTGAAGGCTCGGATTCCGTCTGGACCGCGATGTCAAGCAATACCGGAAATTTTGTATCTAACTGGTCTTTACCACCAACGGAAGAGATAGTGAAATACCAAGGAATCAAGCTCCATAGAAACCTTTCATTTTTGAACTCAAACACTTCCAAGCCTCCAGATATAGTTCCCGCAGACGATTTTGATATTGTGAGTCAGCTATCAAACGAAAACTTAAATCAAATAGAAGATGCACTAACTTCTCAACTGACTTTGAACTCACCCAGTCCTGAACCTGCATTTTTAGCTGACGGCAAACCTGACAATTTGGAAGATTCAGTTGACGAATTCACCACCATATTTGTTAGTTTCAAAGGAGGTCCAAATTCCGAATTTATATTGAGCCCACTGGAATCAGTTGAAGATCCCACGAAAGATGAATACTTTTCTAGATTCCCTGGGGCTAGACCTCTTGAATTATTATATGAACGCTTACCCGCTGCCTTTACACGATTAGTACCATTTAATGCAGTCCCATGTGAGACTTTAAGCTCTTCCAAGGGCCTGGTGAAATCTAAGTTGTTGAATAATAGACGACATGTTACAGCAATTGACGAGAGAGGTTGTCTCTACCTCGTTGATATAATCAACTGCTCAACCTTGAAGAAAATTACCTCTGAAGGACATTTGCGGGATGCTGATTTAGGAGAAAGATTGGATCACTATGCTCAGATGTTGCAATCAGACGAATCCCTGCCTATGTGGTGCACAGTTCAAACAAAAGCAGGGAAATTGGTAATCTCTCTAGAAGAGGGTCGTTTCAATTCATGCGAAGTCTACGCGGATGATATCTGCAAAGAATATGAAGAGATAAAGGAAATGTTACCAGAGGACAGTGATGCCGAACCTTTACGTGTGAACCTCGGACAGATAGTGGTAACGTCATTATTCGAAACTTTTGTCAATGCTGAATTGGAACGATTAAAGGAAAAGGAAATTCTACAGTCTAATCACAGCAATAAGAAGCTGGCAACGCCTGCTGGAATTGGTTTAAAGAAGTCAGGGGCAAGGGAAAATACTGGCTCTACTGCCTCTACAGAGCCAGAAAAGGAGAAACCAAAACGTAAACTGTTTACTCGCAACAAAAATCTCAACAATATGCCATCTTCACTTCCACAGTCTTCAGATGAGACAGATGCTGCTGTTTTTGAGGACAAATTAGTCAATTCTCTTCAAAGCTCAACTGAAATTCTCAGCTATATCAAAAAGGGTCTCGTCAAAGTGAAGAAAAGTACCGAATTTCCACCAAGGATACGCATTTGGCAAGACGTAAATCTTTTAATTAACGAAAACATGAAGGGTTATGGTATTGAACGAAAAGTAATCTACCATTCTTTACGCTCAAAGCTGACACAGGATGTGGATCATTTAGAGAAGGTGTTTCCTGGATGGCTAATGAAGTCTTTGCTTTTAGACGGGATTCCTTCGCATGAGGCTCCTAGAATTGGATTTGTTCTTATTCCGAAAGACCCAAGTTCTCAAATAGTGTTAAGAGAACCGGACTCCAATAGACTGACGGCCGCCGGGGTGGTGAGAATGTCAAAAATAACTGAGTTCACCAGAGAGAGACTGCCCAGAAACTTAGAGTCCACAGAGCTTAACTTATATTGCAGAGGAAAAATTCTGGAAGGCAAAATGACATTGGTTTCGGTTAAGACCAGAATATGGAAGAGTAGTAGTGATGTTGAGATATACTTTGGGGCAAAAGAGCTGGCGCAGATAAAAACTTAATGTCATAGTTCAAATCAATATTGCATTTTCATGCTAAGTATTAAAATTGGTTTACCCGGATAGGGAAGTAGTTCGAAGCAATTTTTTTTTCAGAATTTTATATCTGAATAACATTGATAGAGGTAAATCACTGGAGGTGGGGCGTTGCTCTTGAGGACGGCGCATAGTATATCACCACCGGTTGAGACAACAAGCTATTTAATCTCCAATATTTCCTTCAGTAGATCGTGAAAATGGATGATATAGAACGGGCCACTTCACGTTTGTGGAGAGCGTACAGGACTGTCAAGGAGATGGTAAAGGACAGAGGTTACTACATCACGGAGGAGGAAATAGAGCTCTCTTTGGAGGAGTTTAGAGAGAAAGTGTGCGACTCTATGGGGGTACCTCAAAGAAAACTTATGTCTTTTCAAGCCAGCGCATCTCAAGATGCTGCAGAGAAGTATGGTGACTTGGGACCATTGTGGGTGGAATTCTGTGACGAACCGTCTGTTGGTATTACAACTATGAAAAGCTTCTGCCAGCATATAGCTGACAAGAACTTCTCTACAGGTATTTTTATTTACCAGCAGAATATGACACCGTCTGCAACTAAAGCCATTGCTGTGGCAGAACCCGCAACGATTGAGACATTCCAAGAGAGCGACGTCATTGTGAACATAACACACCATGAGCTGGTTCCTAAGCATATAAGATTATCTTCTGCCGAGAAGAAAGAGCTTTTGAAAAGATACAGATTAAAGGAATCCCAGCTTCCCCGCATCCAAAAGGAAGATCCAGTGGCACGGTATCTTGGCCTAAAACGGGGACAAGTCGTCAAAATCATCAGAAAATCCGAAACGGCAGGTCGATATGCATCCTATAGAATATGCCTTTAGAAAGCACGAATCCAGTCTCGCAGAACCTGGTTCTTTGATTATTATGTATTTCTATGGAGCAGGTGAATAATAAATTGTAATGTTGGCCTGAACACTCGCGTATCTAATGTGTCTTCGTAGGCACACTGTCGTAAACTCACGGTACAAAGTTGAATACTTTATGCAATATGTGCGCACATCACCACATCTCTCTGTCCCTTCCACCAATTTATGTCCTCCAAATTCACATGACTTGGTGGACTTACCGTAACCCCCTCGCTGCCAAGGTAAATTGGTCCTATGGTAATTATAAGGGAATCAACCAGCGAACAACCAGTTTCATCATTCAATGTATGAATCAGCTCATTAATGACTTTAGCACCACCTTCTACCATGACGGAAGAGAGTCCTACATTTTTAAGGCTCTTGAATATATGAGACCACTTGATTCCGACAGTGTTTTGGTCGCAGGCAAGAGGTATGAGAGTAAGATCGTTTTCTGCCCCGAACTTGATATATTCGGCACTTTGGTTCAAGACACTTTCATTTACTATGACGACAGGCGCTGCTCCCTCATTAGAAAGATACGTCTGATGAAGACGAGAACCCTGGTATGTCCGAAAGAGTTTGAAGGATGGGTCCACAATTACTGGTTTAATGAGATGCTTGTTCACACTCGGTTTGCATCCTGTGTGTACTTCCGCTCTAGGGCCATCATCGAATCTACAGTTTAGACCCGGATTGTCTGCCAGAAACGTACCTATACCAATCAAAATACCTTCATGCTTGGACCTCAAGTAATGGGTCATTGTTTTTGTCTCTAGGTGCGAGATAACTGTCGGCTTTCCGGGCTTGGAGCTAATCTTTGAATCCAATGATTGAGCGTATGTCAAAGTCACATGTGGAAAACTCTTATTGTTTTCCTGTCTGGTCTGAGATGCATCGTGCTCTTCACCTTTACCTGCGCTGACAGGCAAATAAGGCTCCAGGAAGGGAACTAAAGACTCAGGTAGCTCAATCAAGGGCGCCATGCGAAAAGTTCTCCAATGCCTTATAAACAGGAGCTGGTAAAAACAAGAACGGTAGTCACGGATATAAGTACTCTAGTCTACCCGAGGCTATGGAAATGCAAAAAGTTGCAGCAAAACCAGGGCTCGGCCGTTCATTTTCTCAACTTCAAACACGAAGGTCATAGAAAATTCAGAAAAAAAAAGGATCAAATTTCACTAATTTAACCAGCGCCACTTCTTCATTGAATCTCCTTGCCCGAACACTAATCATGTACAGAACCTTCGTAACTTCACTTAAATGTGGAAGACGATTGAATGTACATTCCGTGCTTGGCTGTCGTCGTTTTGCTCAAACCACAAAACGAAATTATAGAGGGTCAAAATGCTTAAACAAAGTCTCGACTTCGGCTACTGCTGCATTGTCCGACATAACTTCTCGGATTGACAAAGAGTCCCTGCCTTATTATAAACAACTTCTTGCATTTGATGAGTGCTTGGCACATAACGTTGCATTTGATCATAGGACTGGTAGTATCACCAGTAATGAAACTAATACCTACTGGAATGCCGTTGATAAGGTAATGCCCCTTTATTCAGATCTCATTCACACTGGTGAGCTAAACGAGCGCAGGATTAATAACTTAGTGTCTCTCATACGGAATGGCTTACGAGTTTCTCGTGGCGAGACTTCACGTTTGACAAAAAATCTAGATAGAGATTCCAGCGTGGCTTTGAGGGAAGTTCACAAATACTTGTTAGATGGAATTAAGACGATTTCCAAAGATGTTTTGGCTAGGAATATCACTATTGGCCCTGCTGGGCTTGCCAATCTTTTCAAGGCTTATAAAGACCTTGGATTTATAGACGAAGCATGCTCTATTTGGCACCAGGGGAAGAATAATACAGATTTGAATTCTGCGTTTACTTCTGAAACAGTCCTTGGAGTAATTTTTCAGCTGCTGCTGGAGACGGATAGCTTTGACTACCAAGAGGTTGAGTCTATTTTTCGTAGAATACGTGATTCTAAGAAGCCGCTCCCATCACCACATAATAGGGTTCACAGCGAGTTACTGAATGGAATGATAAAAGTCTATTTAGTGACGGGACACAACCAAGAGGCGCTGGGTCTGTTCAAGGATATGTTCAATGAGGTTTACGACAACCTTTCTGAGGATAAACCAGTTCCCGATAGACTAAACAGTTATTTGATGCATGCCCACTTGTCTTTCGTGGGGTACTGCAAAGATACAAATATTGCCGACGCGTTCTTTGATAGTGCTCTGAGCGGGGAACTGCCATATCCTACGAAGCTTCTTATGACATATGTTCGTCCATATTTGTTAAACACCTGGAGAATGACGCATAGTTTGGAAAAGGTTACCAAAATATGGATATCGATATGGGAATCTATCGCGGACCAAAGCATGTCCAACTCCTCCATATCTTCCTCATTGAATGATACGTTTCTATCCATCTTTTTCGCAAAATACACCAGCTTTGATGACAAGGCACTAGCAAGTTTGAAAAATGTTATTTCATCGTATGCTGCAGTCCGCGATTTGGATGAACCATTTTTCAACTGTCTGATTACAAAATCGAGTATATGGGCCGATACGCAGTTTTTCCTCAGTACAATCAATGCTGCAGAGAAGTATAACTTCCCGAAAACCGCTGTGTTTTATAGATGTTGTCTCAAGGCTTCAGGAGCTGCTGATGTAACAGCTCGCGTCACTTTGGATCTCTTTGAAAGTCTTTTGAAAGTGAATTCCAAGGCAGGATCCAAGCACATTGTCAATGCCGACTGGCTTGCACTGAGGGACGCAACAGTCGCGTCCCGCCATGTAACGAACGATAGAATTGACCTCTACTTCAAGCTTTGGAAGATGTGCTCCCCATATTTTCTGCTGCTCAAGAACTACAAATCGTACAAGTCTGCAGATATCAAACTAAATCGTGGATACGCCACTGTCTATAACTCCATTGCTTCAATTGATACTTCTGATATCAGACTACCACAATTGGACTTCTTGTCTAAAAATCCAGATATTGACCGTCATATCATGTCAAGTAATGATATGAAAATATAAATTAGGTTGCGAGAGATTCAGCATACACCTTTGTACCATGTATATATATATATTAAAGAATAATCTACATTTTCTTTTCTTCAAGCCGCTTGTCATTATTCATTTCCTTAATAAAAAAAGGTTTCCCTACCTTTAAGAAAGTAAACTGCATATACATTAAAAAGGCATTGGAGTGACAACGCTCGAACTTGGCTATACCTATCTTCTTGTTGGATGGCCATTTCTTCCCATTGGATAATTAGAAACACCAACATATTGCTGTCATGGGCTTGTGTTCGTCGAAAGAAACAGCTCCACTGGTGAAACCAGAGAATCAAAATAGACCACTTGGTTCCAAGCGAGAGGGTGCTTCTAGCTCACATCATCAATCGTATACGGCATTCTCAAAGAGTGCGACAAAGGGAAAGAAAGACGCTCAGAAGGAGGGACACAAGCTTGGATCTAAGGTTTCTGACACTCATGCGACTTCACAAGATGACGATAATGCCGCCGCTTTGTCGGCACGAGACTTGGCGGCAAAAGCAGCACAGGAAAGATATGCCAGTGAGAAGAAAAGCAAAGAGAGCGGTGAATTGGGAAAGCGACTTGCCGCAACTAACAAGAAATCTGCGAAGGATCACGCTCTAGAAGCTTATAACACTAAAAAGACCACTAATCTTGTGTATGACTAAATGTGTACACTACTGATATTTTAGAATTACACAGCTTACCAGCTCTGCTGTTCTTTGGGTTCACATAAAGCGTCCCATGCAAATCAGCTACTTTCTGAGCGCTTTACCCTACGCTGAACGGTGTACAGCCTCCATAAAGTTAAGATGTCCTTATTATGACCACTTTCGCGACAAAGAATGCTTGTTTTGTTTATTTTGTATTTTCTTTGGGAGCTCTGTTGTTTACGTCTTTAAGCCTCCTTATATTACTCAAGCAACAAATAGTGGCCACTTTCTCTGATGAAGAGATATGGTTTCCTTTCACTGGGATGACTTCTAACGCAGTTTGAGACAGATATTTACATTCAAGACAAAAACAATTAGCAAAACCACTCGATTCATCCACAAATTGAATTGGAATCTTAATATTTGAATTGCGAGCTTGAATATACAGTGTGCGCCGGAATGGATTTCGCTGAAAACGGTAGACAACCTTTGGATGGTCATTCAAACGTAGCAAAGCTGAAAAGTGAACTCATTTTGGATGTGGCAGGTCCCGGGGATCAACAGCTTTTCGCGGAGAGTGGGCATCAAGCAAACCATAACAGGAACCCTTCAATCGCTGGAGACGATTCTTCTTTCTTCAGTCTCACTACTGCAAATGATGTTCCGCCCTCAAGGGGTGACCACGATAATAGATTTGAGGAAGAGTTCATATATCAGGAGCGATTGTCTCTTCATAGCGTAATGACTACTGATTCTGTTTCCCTGGCCAATTACAATAGGGGAAGTATGGGGGTTGCGGGTGAACCGCCCAACTTGTCACGGAAGGTTTCTCTTCAAAAAAGTGTTATCAACCATAACCGCTCTTTGGATACTTTATATGCATCACACCCCACACGAGAAACGAATAGTATACCATCCGGTTTAGCTATTACGGGCGCCAGTCAACCTAATCAGAGATTTCCCTTTTTGAAGAGGGGACAAAAAAGCCCACAGATAGTATGCAACAGCTATCCTCAGCCTTTGCATACCGTGAAACCCCATGTTGTATCTCAGGTTAGAAAAGTATCCCAAAACTTGATGATGCACTCAAACAGTAAAGGGGCAAGTTCATTTCTGGACCAATTTGCCTCACCCGATGGAGAGTTGTCTAGAACAAACAAAGGTTTGAATCCCATTGACGATTATTCCTTTGAGGTGGATGAACAGGAAGACAATGTGAGCAACTGGGACTCTCTTTTATATCGTCCTAGAGCCTCCCAGAAAGTTGAAGACTCAAATAATGATAGTTCTGGTCTGCTGGATGGACATATGCGATTTGAAGACGACTATTACAAAGGTTACAATTCTATGGGTTTTGGCAAAACATCTGGTGTTCGACAACCCGAATTTTACTACTGCTCTCCGCATGATTACAAGTCCATCAACACAAGGACAAATCTCATTCGCAGGATAATCTCCATGATCGTGTATACTATATTTGCCGCCCTTGTGTTGATGATATTTCTCAGAATAGTGATACTGAAAAACTACAATCATCAGTTGGAAAGCTTCGAGGTCTTGAGCATTAATAATATTATTGTCAGCGATGCGCTTTTAGTTTTTGACATACAAACGTCCGCCAAGAACATTAATATTCAGGATATTCATGTCTGGAATATGGACTTGGACGTTTTCTTGGTGACGGATGCAAGACATCTGGATCCAGATTCGGACTCTTCATACGGAGCTCAGACAGATATTGTTATTCTTTTAGGAAATGCCAAAAAATTGTCCACACCTCTTAGATTTGATGGTTTTCTTCGCGGGGCTGGTGTTGAGAATCTTTACCCTACCGTGAAACAATTTTGGTATTGCATGAATCACAAGGGCGAGATATTATCTTCTATTTCAACGGGACAGATCAAGGTGCAACATCCTGCCCGGAATTTCAAGTTCAATGGACAATACATTTGCGAAGAGCAATGGTCTAACATTTTGAATCATGAATTCAAGCTTGTGATTAGAGGATCACTCTCTTATCATCTCCCACTACTATCATCTAATGAAATTATCTCTATTTCATTTACCAGTTTGGTTCATCCGCTGTCTTCTATAGACTATAAATAAATACACTTTTGTTCCAAAACTTTAATCAAGTTCTTGTTTCAAAGATCCTCGATATCTTTCAAAAGTAAGCTGAGATCACCTCTACTTTTTTTTGGGCTGGCGATTCCTTGCTCTCTTTCTTTCTTCGCTTTGTTGAGCATTCGCTTGTCAACTGCTGGACACAGGCCGTTTTTTGCAAGCGAACATATGTCGCATCTCGGATTCTGAGGTAGACATACCATTTGTCCAAATCCGACAAGAACCGGATTGATTATACTCCACTCCTCTTTGTGATCATGAAGCATACTTTCCAAACATTTGCGAACGTACTCCGGTGTCATATTCTTGACCGGAGGAACCCATTTGAACATGCGCGCCATTCTTTGCATATGTGTATCTACTCCTATACCTGAAGTAATATTCCATGCAATTTGCAATAGTAAGTACCCCATTTTAGGGCCCACCCCAGGAAACGAAGTGATTTCCTCTATTGTTTTAGGTATGTCACCACCATATTGTGAATCAATAATTTCAGCCGTTTGCTTGATGTATCTCGCCTTATTCCTATGAAACCCAACTTTAAAGATGAGGGCGTCCAGATCAGACTCGTTGATACTGAGAATAGCCTTAAGAGACAGGCCTTCCTCGAAACCCTCGTTTACAAAATGATCATGTAGACATTTCATAACCTGAAAGTTCACCTCGTCTTTTGTTTGAGATGAAAGCATCAGTGAAATCAAGCTTTGAAATCTGAAAACGACTCCGCTTTTGAGACCCGATACAGTAGTGGCCATATTCTCGCAGCCGACGGTGTCCACAGGCGCCTTTATTTTAGCCCTCATTTTCTTTATTTCATTGTACATTGGCCAAAAATGCGCCGGTGGTGACTGAGGAAATAAGGCATCGATCTGAGGCTTTGACCTTTTGACAGAAACACTCACTTCTCTTGTTTCTCTCTTCAAAACCCGGACAGGTCTGGCTCTACTTTTATGGGGAAGCTCATTCGGCAGCTCAAGTGGCGTGGGATATTCCAATTTGACACTTGACCGGGTCATTGGTCGACGCGCAGGGCTCATTTTCCGTACAGTCTAGAATATTACCCTGATGAAAGAGATCCTTATCGGTTCTTTGTCACAAACTAAAGCCTTTGGTAGTACAGGATTTGGTAGTTGATGCACGGTATTTTTTTCAATATGAATAGCCAAGATATCGTCTTACATAATTAGACAGTAAAAAAAAAGACAGACAGACTTGCCCCAAGCTGTAGATGCTCATTTATATAAAAGCGTGCTGCCACTGGAGGGGATTAGGTATTAAGTACAGGGCACAGTATTCGTTTTCAATTCGTTATTTTGCAGGTATCAAGCCTGAACTGCACCATGATGGGAATGTGATCGCTAGGAAAGTCTCCGTTGGGGAAGCCATCAAAATCTTTGAGGTAGCTGGCATCAAGGTCACCCAGTACTTTAGTAGGCGTGAGCGCCCTGCTGTTTTCATTGTACCATATGTAATCGATTATCTGACGATAGTTATGCATGAATGTAGTCTTGGTGAAATTCTTCGATTCAAAAAGTGCGCGGTAAGGAGACTGAAACCTTTCCAATTCGTTCACCAGCACCTCGGGTATTGTGTTTCCAAAGTCAAAGCTAAACTGGGGCTCATTTTCAATTTTAACAGAGCCTTCAGAGAGAAACTTGTATACCAGGGAATTTGGGACGGAATTAAAATCCCCAACAATGCAGATGTTAAACTGGCCATTGTCCAATTGTCTGTGAAATTCGTCTTCCTGAAGCGAGTAGACTCTCTTTATAACTTTCTTGATGAGCTGTGTAATGGCATAGGTTTGCATTAGTTTGACGTCTGGATGTTTTGGCGACCAATAAAGATGGGTATTTGAAAGAAAAATGACTTCCCCTGTGACAAGATGCTGTAAGGCTAGCACTAAAGCCACAGTATTTCTGCTGCGCAGTCTCTCTTTGAGGTCAGCGGTCTGCTCAAAAAGTGTTTGGTGGCCAAAATAATTAGCAAAATCTATCGCTTCATAATTAATGATTCGAAACTGACTCTTTTTAACAAACACAGACACGCCGTCCATCATTATTGGACTCTTCCTCCAGTACCCTGATTTTCGCTTCACCTGAAAGACAGAATCGTAGTTTTTGTCGAGCAAGTACTGCTTCCAAAAGTCGTTGTATATTTTGAATTCCATTTCTTGAAAACACATAATGGCACTCAAATCTGCCAGGTCTTTCATATTACGATTTATCAGCTCAAATCGGTTATTCCAATTGGTAAACTTCGAAGGAATCCAGTTGTAAACACTTTCCCACATGTAATGGCGCGAGAGAAGATTATATGAAGAAATGGTAAACAGATTTGTGCTGCTTGCTGAGGCATTGTTCAAGTCTACCCAATGCCGATGCTGGGTTATCGAATTAAATGCCTTGCTGCAATAAAACCTGCAGGCTGTAACCCTCATCCTGTTGCAATGGTGTTCATCAAATACGGGACCTATACCGTGGGCTCGGATCTTCCGGACTAGATAGACTATGGTAGATAAAATCAAAAAAAGATTACTTGCAGTTGATTCTGCACAGCCCTAAAAAGGGTAGGAGTGGGGTGTCCTCCAAAAAAATAGAAAGCTGGTGCCGAACATCTAAATTAAAACCAAAAGGAAGTAAGGTGGACTGAGACGTACTTATTCAATTTGTTCTACAAGCGCTCCAGCACGGATTCGTCGAACATCATGTCTTTTTTGAGAACCCTGTATCTCTGAAATCAACCTTGATTTTTTTTGTAGTGTTGCTCTTCTTAAACTCAAACCGAGTAATCAGTGGGAGATGATCTGATACAGAGTCTGCGCTTGGCAGTCCAATAATCTTCTTCGCATAGTCCTCGTCCATCTCTCCCAGCAAACCCTTGACAGAGAGTGTTCCCGTCGAATACCAAATGTACTCAATGACCGCAGTATACGTAGGGGTAAAGTTAGTAAAGGGTAGCTCACCGATAGAGTCATAGGCAGATCTTAAATGAAATGGATGTGCAAAACCCTCCGTTGTAAATTTGCCATAGTCTCTTCCTCTGAAATCAAAATGTTCGTTTACTGTTCCCTGTGCAAAGAGTTGATATACTGCCGAGTCAGTTTGAGAATTGAAATCCCCGCAAATAATCAGGGGAACTCTATTCAGTTCATCTTTCGAGGTGGCATACTTTCCTAAAATTGTACGGAGCTCCTCTAAAAGCACTGCAACTTGCATAGTTTTCACATCATTAAATTCTGGATCCCAGTGCAAATGAGTGTTTGCGAGCACAAGTTTGGATCCGGTCGAAACGTGTTGTAACACAGACACAGATGCAATATTATCTTTATTCATGAATCTGTTGAAAAGATCCTCGGTCTTCTTGTATTTATCCTGACTCATGACGATCCGGCCAAATTCAAGATTCTTCTTGTCTATAAGCTCAAACATGGAGGCCTTGTAAAATGTCGCGCACCCATCAACTTTCTTTGCGTTCTTCTCGGACATGGTCTTGGCCCGACTCTTACAATGAAACAGACCTTTATAACCATTGCTCTCCATGAGAGGAACCCAGTATTCTTCATATGTCTTCGTCTCCACTTCTTGCAAACAAATAATGTTGGTTTTGTAAGAAAGAATCTCCTCAGTGAGTTTTTGCCTTCTATACTCCCATGACAATGCCCAGGAAGGGGTGTATTTATACATCTTGGGCGTAGCATAATGTTGACAAAGAGTATTGTAACTCATCAAAGTGAATGATGTCTGTTCTTCAGAAGATAAATTACATTCAATAGCCGGCTTGACTTCCGACTCTCCGAGTAGAGGCTCATCATCATCATTGATTTGGATCCAATCTCTTGGTTTAGGTGGATGTAATCTTGGCGCATTGTCTCGGAGATGTATTATCAAACCTCTGGTACCTCTCATTGAAATAATGTTAACTAGTTCTTTGTTGATATTTGGGTTTCCTTCGATGCCTAAAAACTCCAGCTGGTACAAATTTCCAAATTCGTAAGGGAGATCTTTGAGGTCATTGGAGAACAGATAAAGGTACTTCAAGTTGAACAGCAACCCAAGGTCGGAAGGAAGTTCTTGCAACAGATTTGACGACAAGTCAAGAACCCGCAAAGAGCTTAGTTGAAGAATTGCCTTAGGCACAGTCGTAAGCCTATTCCCATTCAAGTACAAACTTCTAAGAAATTGATAATCAAATAGCTTTGAAGAAAGCGAAGAAATCAATTGTCCACTTAAATCTAAAGCAGTCCACAATTGTGCATTGTTTTCTTGTATACGAATCCGTTGGTCTTCTTCTTCTTCATCCACAGAGACATCGTTCGAAGTTTTCTTATGTTGCATAAGGCCCTCATTTTGCTGCTGGTGATCCTGACTCTGCTGGCTTTCTTGCACACTCACGAGAGCTGTCTTTGTCATATCAACTAAAGAACTGCCCTGCTTTTGACTTGGGTCTGAAACCGACAACATCTTTCGGGAGGCAGAAGCTGCATATCTTGCATAAAAATGAGGCACGTTAGAGCTATATGAAATTTGAGCCAGCTGAACTTGATGCTCCCAATGAGGAGAGGATGCAACAGTTGAGTCTACTTCAATAGGCGTGAAATTCAATTGCTGAGCAACCGCTTGCTGTGCTTGGCTCTTCCCTGATTGGCCCTGGACATGCTGCAATTGTTGGGATGTTGCCGATAGCAATTGCTGGTGTTGTTGTTGGTGAGTTGCGGGATGCTGGAGCTGCTGGAGCTGCTGTAATTGTTCATGCAAGCTTTGCAATTGAGTTTGGTGTTGTCCAACAGGTCTGAAGTTGCCCTGATAAAGGGTTTGTGCCAACACCGAGGATGAGCTCATCCCTTCTGCCTGAGACTGAGGCTGAGGTGCAGCCTGAACCTGCTGATGCTGAAGAATTCCCTCCTGAAGAGCATTGTATGTCTGCTGTGGTTGTTGTTGAATGTGCTGCTGATACATATACTGAGATTGGTACTGTTGAGAGCCTGACTGCTGTGTCTCCTTGTGCTGAAGTTGTGGTGCAACGTTCATGTGTCGAAGGCTTGCCACAAGCCCACTAATACGGTTAAATATTCAAATGTAATAACTGTGTAGATCAGGATTCATGAGACTCTAAGCAGGGCCTTTGTTAGGCCAATAGAAGCACTATCGTTTAGTCAGTTTGAGGTAGCACCTTCAAATTCTTAACAATGAAGCCATTCAACTACTGGTGTGAGCTTTGTTACAGCTGGTTCCCGTCATGAAATTTTTATCGACTAAGAACGACGGGCAAAAGCATCAAAACAAGGAACGACGACCGGTGTAAGGAAGTTGCAAAAACAGGAAACAAAAGGAAAAAAGAAAAATTCTTACTGCAAGTCTATTATATTATCATTTACTGCTAGATACAAGAAGGCAGGCAGTATGCGGCAAGGCTACTGTCTCCTAGATTAACCTCAACAGTTGGCCAGGTTCAATATATGCCCCTTAAAATGAGCCTTGGCCTTTCATCAAACTGGTATGCTCTTCGAAAGAGCAGTCTCACAGAACGCAAAGGAACTCAGAAGAAGCTGATTCGCGAAAAAGGCTCGATACGACCCAATGAACAACCTGCTGTGATAAAAACCATATCCACATCGGCCAAAGCAGACGCCGACTTATCAAAGAGCACTTCTTCGATTCGTCAGCGGGAGATAGGAAAATACCTAGCGATCGACTGCGAGTTCGTAGGTGTTGGGCCAGAGGGAAAGCATAGTGAGCTCGCAAGGGTGTCTGTAGTGAACTACCATGGCCTTGTGGTCTTCGATTCTTTCGTCCGACCCAGAGAAAAAGTGACAGATTGGCGTACGTGGGTCAGTGGTATCTCACCAGGGGACCTAAAAAATGCAATCACATTTAGCAAAGCACAAAAGGTGGTAGCCGACCTGCTCAAAGACAGAATTCTAGTGGGACATGCCGTTGACCACGATCTGGATGCCCTAATGTTGTCTCATCCAAAGTCGATGATACGAGATACTTCGAGGCATGTCCCTTTCCGAAAAAAGTACTCACAAGGTAAAACTCCGTCGCTAAAAAAGTTGTCAGAAGCGGTATTGAATCAACAGATTCAGATCGGGGAACATTCTTCAGTTGAAGACGCTAGAGCTACAATGATGGTATATAGAAGTGACAGAAAAGAGTTCGAGAGGTTAGCGAGAAAAAGCATACGAGTTCAAAAATGACAGAGCATTAGATACACAGATACACAGATATAACATAACTGAAAAGAAAGTGCTACTCCTCGACATAGGATGAGTATATCCGTTCAAGAAGAAGCACTAGTATTTTTCCTCTGCGAGATGCGACATGCTCTGGGACACGATTTTGGTTTTCCGATTCAAACGGATTAGCTGTCAGATGCCATTCATGAACACCATGCAAACCGACCTCATCGATTGATGATAACAATTCTTGTGCGTACTTGTCCCTGTTTTTGTATTCGGGTGACGCCATCATTTGAGAAACAACGCGCATCACTTGGCTCATCAGACGAGCAGAATTTGTTGACTCAATCAGTTTCTTCAAGGAGTGGGCAACCAAGCCATATCCTTTCCACGCGATACTAGGATTTTCCTTTTGCACAGCAACATATAAGTAGAGGCATTTAGAGGCTGTTGTTTCGTCTCCTTTGCGAGCATTAAAAAAGACTCCAGCAAGGTATGATGCCATATAAACATCAGCGGAATCAGTTTTATAGAAATCAAGCAGTATCTCAGGTATTTTTGCTCCCTCAGCCACGGTGATCATAGACGCTCCATGTATTCCACATTCGATCAAGGTTTTCGATAGGTCAATATCCGATTCAGCGAAAATGTACAAGTAAAACACGTAACACTTGACGCTATGATCCAAGGTTAAACTTTGAGATTTGACATTGTTCATTTTGTCTTTATTTCTGACCGTCAGTAAAACCTTTAAAAATTCTAAGGACGTGATAGAAGTGAAAGGATCATTCATTCCTTTCGAACACAGAGTCAACATGAGGATATCAAAGTAGTCTTTTGAAATTTGAAGACCAAAAGTCTGTTCAATTTCAGGTAGAAGAGTTCCAAATATAGCCCTTTCATCAAACAAAATATCGATAAGGTCCAGATCACCCTCTTTCAGATTGATTGAAATTTTCTTGACACAGGCTTGCATGAAGCTTATTCCGTAACGATAGAAAACAACGTTATCGTGCAGCGCCAACGCGAAACTAAACCAAAAGAAGTGTGCAACAAACTCTATATTCGGAGGCAACCCTTCGATGACCTTGGTGAAAGACTGAAACAAACACACAACAAAAGCCATTCTATGGTCGTCCAAGGGGGTGACAATAGACTCTGTAACGATGTCAAGCACAGATTTCAAGAATTTTGTAGCAATATTCTTCCCCACTCCCTCCTTTGTTAGATTACCCAAAACTAGCATTGCTCTACCCTGGAGTTGAGCATTCCCTCTGAATGCAACATTCAACACATAAGAATTCCATTTGATAAGCTGTTTCTCCATGTTACATTTTTCCGTGAACTCTTTCAGGAACTCAATCAATAGCCCTGTTATAGCCGAAATAGAATGTGCTTTGTTGACCATCTCTGCTGCAAGAGGTTGGTTAGAGCTAGTATAGCCTCCATCCTCCCGAGTTAGGCCAAACAGCATTCTAAATCGCGCCCCGTTCAAAAGTGCAATTTTCTGTTGAATAGACTGCTTTTGAATTTCTGTCAAACCATCTTTCGCCAAGAAGGAATGGAATATTCTGACAATTAATTCAAATATGCACTTTCTGAATTCTAACGGTCCATAATCCATATAGATGGTAACAATGTAAAAAATATCCGCCAAAAACAGCTCTCCAAATGCAATTGAATCAAAGACTGTAAATGCAAGAAATCGAGCTATAACAGTAGTTTCAATCCATCTTGTATGTGCTTCCAACTCTGATTCGTTACTGAAAATCATGTATGACTTTTCTCGCAGTCTTCTAATCAGAAGCCCGCAAATTTCCATTGTGGGAGATAAAGACCAGTACCTGACTATTTCTTCGAGATCATGACCCTCTGCTTCATGATCTATAGCTGCAGTAATGATTTCATCAATAACAATTTCAGCTAGCTGATCCTCAAGTGAAATGTAATTCCACGCGTAAAGATTAAACGCAAGAGTTGATACCTTCGTTTTGCGACTCGCTCGAACAAACTTTCTTATAATTTCAGATGTTTTCTGGGGACCTCTTTCTTCGTCACTCAGGAAGATGTAGCGGTAAATATTTTTCACCCATGGGGATCCATAGAGGATAATTGCACTTCTGTCTTCACTGGGGGCAAAGCTTAAAGCTTCAAAAAAGCCCAGCAAGAAATTGTAGGTCAGATGGGGATGAGCTCTGGACAACTCAGAGGAAATGGATAAAATATATTGTGTATCACCATAGGGAAATGTCATCCCGCTCACACTAGTTATTGTCTTGCCAATAGATAACTTGAAAGAGTTCACCAAAGACATCAGCAAAGAAAATGATGCATTTCTGATGTCCTCATTTTTTGACAACAAGCCCGATAAGTTGATATTCAATAGATAGCCAATAGAGCTCTCAATCGTGTCTTCAACACCACTTTCCGTTTGCTTTGCGAATCGTGACTTTGAAAAATATAGAGTTCTCATAATCTCAATCTTTTTAGGGGATACCAGTATTATTTTGCGACTGGTGTGTGTATCAATCATTGATATTTCGTTTGCAACTCCGGTGTAATTTGATGATGACACATCATTCAAACAAGATATTGAAAGACAGTCAGCCAAATTCACTAGAATCATTCTGCTTCCAATCTTCATCCGCTGTGGCTGGCCTGAAAAGATCTGTAAGTACTCATTCCCAATTTTAATTTTAACGGGAATAAAGCGAGATAAGCTTTCCTGATAAAATTTGACATCTCTGAAAGAAACCCTAGAATCACTGCTAACCGCATTTGTATAGTTAATTAGGCCATTTCTAGCTAACACCTTTTGATCATCGTTAGATGTCAGAAAGATGAACTCAGTGGATTTGAATCCCAGCCCATTCTCATTTTCAGGCGCAAAAATCTTGCTTGATTTCAATGATTGATAAAACATGTAAGAGACGTTGTAAAAATATATTCTTTTACAATTTGAGTAACATTTTTCTGCCGCCAATTCCATAAATATTTCAGTTACGGGACCTATAATAGTGTCCACGCTGTATGAGGTACAATCCAAAAGGAAGCAATAAGGAGAGTCCCAGTATTTACTCAAAGACCGAAATATTTGATAGCAGGCAATTTCTGGTGTAATGTTTTCAGGAGCAGAAGGAACATCAACAACAATAAGGGGCAATCCATCTTTGGTTATTGATTCTTTCACTAAAGCTTGATAGTCATGATCCAAAAGTGAAACACGTGACATGAAATCATATAATTGAACACCATTTTCCGACTTATCATCTTTAATGTTTTCTGGTATTTCATAGCCTCTTAGTCGTTTCGGAATTCCCAATTTAATGAGATAATCATCCATCTCCCTAATTAGTAAAAACTTTTCATCTGCTGAAGTTTCACCTATTGAAGACGGCAAAGAGTAAATCTGCCTGATCTTCATCCAGTGATCGTAAAGGAAGCCATGTAAAAAAATGTAGTCTACTTTGACCGTTTCATAATCTTGGTTAGAATTCAAGTAAATTTCCTCTCCCTTTTCCATTGCGATATTGGGAACTTCAATAACCTTCAGCATGAAAGCATTGATTTGTTGTCTCAAAGCTGAGAGCTCTGCTCCCTCGGTTTGTATAAGAGGTAGCTTTATTGAAACAGACGATTCATTAGCAATTAACTGGATAATTCGAGCAATTTGTATGAGCGACCTCTTCAGTTGAGGATGTTGAACCTGAATGATATTGAATCTTTCGGGTGTCACAATTGCAGGGTTGAAAAGGCGCAAAAACAGAAAGGCCCCCAGAGCTGTAAACTTAAATTCAGGAAAGTTTATTGCGGTGGTTTCAAATATTGTTTTGGATACTAATCTCAATCCGTGTGGCATACTCTCTATAGATCCGCATATTGCAGAGATAACCAATTTCAAGTATTTCAAAAAAAGACTCAAGTTTCTTATCTTCATATCATCATCAAACTTCGATACTTTCTCAATTTCAAAGTACTCTTCAGAATCCACAAGTTGGTTGAAAATAGGAATAAATAAATCGGCGAGATAATTTGCCGCTTCAGCATTCGAATATAGTGCTACCATTCTTGTCGCAACAGTATTGGATCGAAGAATTTCAACTGAATCAGCAGTGTTCAATATATCTGCCTTTAGCAAAGTTGTCAAAATAGAGAGCTGAGACTCCCTGTCGCCTGTGATCGTCAATAAAGCGTTAGCGAAACCATCCACCTCTGAAGGCGAACAAGCTTGCACGCAAGCTAGTAGTAATACATGGTTTTCCGCTAACAATGTCATCAATTCGTTCATTGCCATCAGCCATTCCTGTTCAACATCAACTCCAACCTGAATACTGAGATTGTCCACAATGCTTGAAAATACATTTATGAACGCGGCTCTAATCAAATTATCATCGTGATATCCCAATGGCAGAGAATACTTTAGTCCCACCTTTGAATTGGATTTCAATATATTAATCAGGGCCTGTATAATATTGGCAACAACGCTCGAACATCGACGTTGATCGGCCATATTTCGCTCTTGACCAGGGTCAGTGGAGTTCAAGTTTTCTAAGACCCTTACAAAAAGAACGAAATAATTCGAAAAAGCCAATTCTGTTGTCAACATGTCATCAGTACCCCCGAGGGATCCATGACTGGAAGGATCCAAAGGGAGACGAAGGAATATAATCTTCAAAATGTAGGATGCTTCCACTTGAATATCAAAATTAAGGTCCTGCAACTCGTGTTCTTTTAGTTCTTCAGCTTTAGTTTTCAAAGAGGCTTTTGAACTTATTCCGATTTGAATCACTTTGCTTGAGCTTGTGTTACCAGGATTGGATTCTAGTCTAAAGTTGAAAGAATCCTCCAAAATATTGGCAATAATTCTTGCATATTGGTTCTTCTTGAGAATATTTCCATGCATCGAAAGATCATCCGATCTTGCAAGAAACAGACTTTGCACTCGACAGAATTTCAACTTCAACTTGAGGAAAGCAGGGTCATTTCTTTGGAAATTTAGAGCCTTGAGGGTTCTGAGATTCAACTCCCAAATTTCATAAACCGAAAAATAAAGTGACTCATAGTCAACCTGACTAACAGCTCGCAATACGCTCACAAAAAGATCACATAATGCGTATTCTTCATTATTTAGCGACTTTTCAAAGCGCCAAAAACATTTGGTGAGCAAGTCCAAATAGAGACCGCAGAGGAAAGGATGCATTGAGACACAAAGAATCTCGCGACATCTTTCCCTTTTTTTCCAATCAGCAGAAAAAAGACTAAGCATAGTATAGGTTAGGAACGATTCCAATCTATGCATCATATCAGGCTTTTGCGGATCGTAATCAAAATCTGGAGACATGATTATTCCGCCTAAGGAGGCAACATACTCTGCATGATCCTCTAGCTGCTGATCATTGGCAAGATTGATATCGAAACTATGAGAATCGTCCACTATCTTGGAGTAATCATGAATGACCTGTAACTTCTCATACATCAGGTTCCAGACATTCAACAAGGCTCCGCTAGGTTCGGTAATGGAACACAAATGATCTCTTAGCTTTTTTCTAATGGCCATAGTTCCTGCTGGAACTTTATCAGACAAAATGGCCTTCGCAAGAGCCACACGCTGGTCCACATCAAAGTCGGTAGCATAAAATCCTCGACCAGCAAGCTGATTGTAATGGTTCAACAGCCCTCGTGACAACCTATGCGTATCAACTTTATCTGAAAAAAGACCAAGATAAATGGCTTTTTCTAAATTATCAAGAAGACATGACTCTCGAATTGCATCTCGGAAATCTGCAGGCCAGTTATCGCTGTCAAGCGATGCATATACGAGCGTCATAATTTTTTGATCAAAAAATTGAGCCAAAAGCTGCAAAAACTGATCATAATTATCATTGCTTGTATACTTTTGAATTGTCAACTTTGATATCCCATCCACAATTTTTCCTGATGAGATAAAACCACGAGCTCTCTGCATAGGATCATTGTTGGTAATGGTAATAGGAAAACTAAGAACAAACCCTCTCACTGCCTGAACAAGAACGAGGTCTTCATCACTCAGCAACTGTATTATAGGAGATATGAAAGTCTCAAAACTGCTTCCAAATTTCCTAAGGTCATCATCAGCGCTGATGTTTTCTGTCGCAAAACAAAGCAGAGGCAAAGATTGATAAACAGTAAAGAGGTCTATAAGCACCGTTCGCGTGAAATAATCCACTTCTGAATCTCTTATGGAAGATCTTTGCTTATCGTCGTCCTCTGTATTTGATATGGATTGGCTCAGCTGTGAGGTTGTTAATTGAGGCGTGTTCACCCGCTTATTAGATGATATCGAAATAGATGGCGCAGTTCTTGAGTCAGATGTAGACGACGATCCTGATGGAACAAATGGCGCAAGTGCACTACCAGGTCCTATCACTGTATTCGACGTAGTAGATGATGTGGCGGAATAAGATTTATTTACAGAGTGTCTGAAGGGACTGATCATTTTGGAAGATAATGTCTTGTTGCGGTTAGAACTTTTCAATGATGTAGAAAGACTCTCTGCACCGGGTGTACTTGTATGCGATATTCTCGACTGCTGCCCCTCTTTGCTTTGTTGTGCAGAGCTATTCATTGATGTTGTCGCAGAAAGAGCATTTATGGAATTTTGTGGGCGTGTGCTTCTCGAAGTTGGTTGCCTTTCAACACTCTTTGAACCATGCGAGCTCGATGTTGCCTTCTGTTGCAAAACATCCAAGAGATCTAGAAGAGATCCAGAAGATTCATTGCTTGCAATGGAAATTGTCTCTTGTACATGCTCATCAGATGCGGCTATCAGCTTGATCAAAACATCCGATAGATATGGCGAAAGAGTCGTTAAATAAGGGGAAAGGTATTCGCCCATCAGCGGTATTTCGGTTACCTTTCTCAATCCACCCGAAACTAAAACGAGACTTGCAATTGATGCGTCCTCAGTCCGAAAAATGGAGACAAACTTTGCAGTTGTTTCCTGGGGGTGAAGCATTAAAGCCGTTGCGTAAAATTGTATTCTTAGCTCATCAATGTCTGTGATGGAGACGTCGACAGGATGAGAGTCCGGAGAATCCAGTGCAAGATCCTCGTATACTTGATCATATATCTGGTTGGAAAATCGAACTATGGGGTTATTTGGTGCTAAAAATGAAATAGAGCAAGCCACTGTAAGTACATGCAAAAGACTATCTCCCGCTTGGGGGACTTTTTGAAGAACAACAGTCAAGTCATTCAAAAACTTCTGTTTGATATTCGCTTTGTTAACGGAGCGTCTGATTGACATCGCTGAATACTTTTGGTCTTTATCAGCTAGATATTTTTCGAATTGATTAGGCATAAGAGCCAGCAACCCTGCTAAAAACCGATAAGAAGCCTTGTAATATGTCTTGAAATCTACCAGCTTGTATGTCATTTCAAACATTAGATCAACCTTTGCAAACGTTCCTTCATTTGATATAGCCTCAACATAATCTCTCGTTCGTGATAGTGCCCATGAATACAACGCCTGGGAAAAGAATTCATAAAGTAGATGCTGTTGGGATAGCTTTCGAACCCTCTCAATTAGGCTTTTCAATAGCGTCAGATATTTGAAAATATTGTCTGAATCCAAATAAGCAAATGACAGAAAGTCACAGCAAGGTATGTGCATGAACTCGACATTGATCTTTCTGAACTTGAGGGTTAAAAACTCAAAAAAGTCCTTCGAATTACTAGCAGAAATGTACTTTACAATACTGTCACAATTTCCATTGATCTGCTGTACCAATGTTTCAGCTTGATTAGAGGGATCATAGTTACCCTTGAAACGTGGTGTCAGAATATGATTATTCGATATCTCTTCCAATACAGCAAAAATGCGATCATCGGTCTTGATAGCAGCCATTAGGCTGAGAAGCTTTCTCGCCTCTTTTTGAGGTAATCGTCGAGGTTTTCCAAGGTTGAATTTTGAATCAAACAGTATATTTCGGGATGTAGCCTTACGTGTTCCTTCGAGGGATGGCATAAACTCAGGGGAATTCTGAACCTTCAAGCTTGCCTCATCCCAGACTTTCCTCAAAAGACTCGCAAACAGTCCTAGCAAAAGTGAAAATGAACTCAATGAGGTTATTTTGCGATCGCTTATTGGGACATCCTCTTCCTTTTTATAAATGGACTCCAAAACTTTACATGTACAGGTTGTGATATCGTTGAGCCAAGACGAGTCGCAAATTCGTAGCAGTTCTGTTGTTGCTTCTGTAAAAGAGGGGTCCATTTCCACCTGCGCTATGCTATACCCAGAGCGCATGGGTAGCAACGATTCGATTCGGCCATAAATTGCAGCTATAATTGAGTCGACGGGGGTCGCCTCACCGGGCTTCTCGATCGAGAGCATCGTGGGCGGGGAATTGACCAGTGCACAGTACTAATCGACTGAGCAAGCAAAGGGAACAATTCAGTGTAGTAGAATTCGGTGTCGCACAAGGGGGGCCAAGGTTAAAAGACAAGAGTAAGAAAGAGGCCTCTGTCTTGAAAGGGGCTCTGAGTCCGAATAAAATGATTCTAGTTGCTTCTGAGAACTGGTTCCCAAAGCCGTTTGCTTTCAACATATATTATTACACAACGCTCGCTAATATGCCACACTTTCCATCACTAAATTGTTCTCTTATCCTGCGGTGTTCGAATTACAGCTTCAAAAAATTGATTGGTCCACGCCTTTTCTCCGATAGGACGTTGCCACAATTCGCCGTAATCTGCGAGGCAGCTTGCGAGCTTGCTCCAGAATGAGGCATGGTCGGGGACTCTTGGTCCCTTGGTGCTTGCTGCAAGCTGGTGACATGTGTTTTGCTGATTCAGCTAGCAGGACCCGGTTTCTACTGACTACGAAGTGGTTAACTAGCGGTGGAGGATATCTGTTTTGAAGTGAATTACAATGTTTGTCGCACCGGTAGACTACACATATACGGATGCATATGCTTCAATAAGGGGGCAGCACAGAAATACACAACAAACGCGCCTGCAGAGCGTAAAACCAGTGCGAGACGGTCTGGCCAAACACTTGAACTACCGAGCAACATATTTTAATATCCCAGAGTAGGGCGGCTTTACAACAATCAAGTCACACGGAACGTCGACCCAGAAGCTGCCAGGTATTAACATGTGCTGAACCGTCCATGAGGTAACTGTTTCGCACTCGATGCAACAATATTTAGATGCCGCAATGCTTGTTACATAGTGAGCTAACAGATCACCGGAGGCGGGAAATCAGAAGAATAAAACGTTTTTTCCCGTGTTGCGCATATTCTCCTGCAGAGCGTCGTTGGCACAAATCCTTGGTGGAAATACACCTTTACACCAATCATTTCCAAGTGAGCTGGGTTTACTGACAGTACAGTACAAAACGTGTAGGCGTAGTAGCTTCTGTTGCTGCGAGGCGATGTACTGCCACCGGTACCAACACACAACTTGTGTTATAAACTACAGGTGTCTGACGAGATGTCTACCAATATAACATGAACATTTGATTTTATCCAGAAGTTGAAATATTAGAGGAACAGTATTTAAATGTAGAGAACTCCATCTGAATGTAGCGCACTGCATTTAAAAAGCAAGCTTAGTGAAGAACCATTTGTTCTTGCCGGCCTGGTGTCTCTCTTCAAAAGCCTTCTTGATGATCTTCTTAGCCTCTTCTCTCTGGGATGGCTCGGAAAGAGCCTCAGCATTCACAACGTTCTTGAATGACTCCACTTCGAAGGAGTATCTAGTTGGCATGAGATGGTTGTAGTTAATGAGCTTCACAAAGGGCTTGATCTTAGTTCTCTTGGCAACCTTCTTGGCGCCCATGGATTTTGTGACTTTGAGTGGTTGTCTCTCAACACCAGCAACAATGGCGTGTGGGAATTGGTGTGACTTCGTTCCCTCATCGTGAGGCTTAACGATCACAACCTTTTTTCCAGCATATCTGCCTCTGACCACAACGGCTACGTGACACAAAATTGTTAGTATAAGAGTTTGCTGGGATGGAGAAAGACGGGGGAGAGGAAGGGAGTGGCATTAAAAAGCAGTCTCTCAAAGCATTCACGATTTGTCTTTCGTGCGGCTAGACTATGTGCTCTCAGTGCAGAGCTCAAAACAGTAGAATGAGACAACAACTATGATTTCACAATTGATTCTCTCCCACTGAACTCTCGAGTGTCTCACAGCATCTTTTCAACAAGCTTCATCCCAACATGCTGATTAGCTTTGCAGACTGTCAACTCCTCCAGCCCAACCTGAGCAGTGAGTACATACCAACTTTGCCGGACTTGATGAACTTAGCCATTTCTGTGTTTCTGTACTATACAGTGAAGCAGCACGCTTTGTACAACAGTAGGTGATACCTCCAGTGACCAGGTATGTACTAATGGTACAACTATAAGTAAAAATTTTATTGGCTTTGCGTTGTGAGTTTTTCCTACTGAAAAATTTTGTATTGCCAAAAAAATTCTACATTCGTCGTAGTAGCCACCTTGCTCGGGGTTACCCGGACTCTAGCGTGCCAAGGCAAATCAATAGATTTGCAAAATAGCAGTCACTACATTCCTGATTGGGAAACAGTTGATGACTTCTACGTAACATAAGCCACGCTCGTGTTTATTTACCTTTCTGCAAACAGTTTGATTGCCTATGCTACTGTCCTCTAACGAAGTCAAGTCCTTGGCGCGTATGCTTTATTTGAGTACAGTAGGACTTCCCCTTTCCCTCGGACCTTGCTAGCGGCTCAGCGTCTTTTTCTGCTAGAGCGAGCCAAGAACTTGGAATTCATGGATGTGATTAACCGCGAATGAACAGCGCTATTGGCTGCGCTGTTTGGCTGCAAAGCTTCAGGGTCACTCTGCGACGAGCTATTATTCGAAAGAGCGTTCGACATCGCTTTGGATATGGCTGCAGAAATCATGGGGGAATTGTCCGATAAAAACTTGCGTGTAACTATATCTTGCTCTCGATTCTGGTGATGTCCCGAGTCTTGTGTAGACAGCTCTGCAGAGTCCCTCATCGTGCTGGGAAAGCTGGTGTGAGACGAGGGCGGCGGCTTTCGCGCTGATTTGTACTTCAAGTCTGATGTGCGAGACGCGTCAAGTTTCTCATCTCCGTACTGATACTTCCCCAAATCACCAAGTAAATCAATGCTCAGATCGGGTGAGGTGGGGGAGATGTCAACCGACAACATGGGAAAGGCCTCGCTCGTAGGAGTAGATATAATTTTAGGGCTTGTTAAAGTGGAATTACCAGTAGTGGTAGGAAGGGGCGGCAGATTCTGACTCCCTGTGTCATCGACCAGGTTGTTTATTGAGCGCTCCTGATACAGTTGTCGAGCTTTCGCCAACGAGTTTGTCCACGAAGAGACATCCATTCTCTCCACCTCACAGACAATAGCGGTGTTAGGAGAAACAATAGCAAACATACCAGTGCTCGAACCACTCCTGGATTTTCTATCTCCCACAATTTCCTTGAAGCAAATGTTAGGGTTAGCCAGGTCAATGGTAGCAGTACACCGATATTTATCTTTCAGCTTGTCGTGACTTTCAGCGAACAATAGTGCTTTACCGAATGTAGTCACAAGCATCGTCCTTCTCTTAGGAACCGGATCACTCGGGGCTGGCTTGTAATGAAATAGGTTTTTGATACGCGTTGCCTTCAATGACAAAGACTCTTTTTCGGGTTCCTCAGCATCTTGCTCCTCCTCGTCTTTGTTTGTAAAATGAATGGCCATGTCAACAGGCCCTGAATTTCCGGTCTGAAGAGAAAAATCTGTCCTGGATGAAACAGGAAGGTCTTTGCTGCTATAACCGAGAGGGGACTCCGTTAACATGCCTCTGTATTTCTTTTCAAATACATCTGATGGATATTTAAGCGCACTTACCATCCCAACTTTGATAGCTCTTTCATCAGAGTGATCAAAATACTGAGCCCAGCTCAAGTCTAAAACCGACAATGGCGGTATTTGGTTGGTCTTTATGGAAGGCACCAGTGATTTGGTATTGGATACTGATGTACCGCTTTTGGCGAAGCTTCTTGACGTGTTAACTCTGGTGTTAATAACTGGACGCGGAATATTGGTACCAGGAATAACATCAACTCCATGCAAAGTAGAAGATTTTGGGTGGTGAGACGCGAACGAAGAAGTTGATGATGCTGATGAGGCTCCCAAACGCATTCCATGGGATGCAAGATACGGGCTACCGTTGCCAGAAGGAATCCGAGGGCTTCCAGAAGACTTGTTTCCTAATGATTTCGTGACTTGCTTCTTGCTGGATTTTGAACTGAGAGCAGCTTGAGCAGCACTATTTGCTGAATTCGTATTGATACTTTGTGCGGAGTTATTTGACTTCTGACGATCATATAACGGTACAGACGACGAGCTCTTTTCGGACGGAACCTTGGGTTTTGACAGGCCCTGCGATATAAGCTTCTTAGTTGTTGCAACGGCAGCAGCAGAAGATAGCTGATAATTTGTTGAGCCAGAAGTAGAAATTGCTGGCGAGGAATTTGTTTTCTTCACCTCTCCAAATGGATTTGGAAGGCCGAATACAGTCCCGTTACTCCCTGAAATACCTTCAACAGACTGACGAATATTGTACACTTGAGACGACGTTGTTACTGTTGAAGCAGAAACAGTTCTAGAATTCGGAGCCAAAAGTTTTCGGCTTTGAGACGTCGTTGTGCTTGCACTTTTAGATGCGTCTGGGAAGTAAAGCATTGATTTTGCAGAGATTTTATAGGGTCCGAGTGGCGGCGGATTACTTCCCCAGATTGATTCTGTATTATCCCAAAGAACGTCTTGGTAAAAAACATGGTTCTTGATTTCATTAATTGTCAATCTATCTTTGGTTTTGAGCACCAATATTTTTTTTACCAAGTCACGTAGAACCATTGGAAACCCAGCACTAAAAGCATATTGCAGCTTCACAACTTTTTGGAATGTGAGATACTCATTTGAAGCTTTGAAAGGGGGCCGACCAGCAATCATTTGGTACACGATACATCCAAATGCCCAAATATCCGAACTTTTCCCGCAATATTTATCATTAAGCAATTCCGGAGAAACATACTCAGCTGTACCCACAAAGGAATTTGCCTTGACATCTGACGGATAGTTACCTTCATCATCGGCATCTAACAATCTTGCTGTACCAAAATCGGTGATTCGAACTTTCATCTCTTTATCAATAAGTATGTTTTCTGGTTTAATATCTCTGTGGACAACCCCGCTTTTATGCATATAATCGATAGCGTCTATCATTTGAGTGGAATAATATCTGACCGAGTCTTCATCCATGCTTCCGTTACGCTTGATCAGTCCCAACAGCTCGCCGTTTGGTGCATAGTCCAGAACAAAATAAAGACTTTGCTCATCCTGAAAAGTATAAAATAGATGAATAATACCATTCCGGTTTCCCAGTCGATGTAGGGCATTTTTTTCTATGTTCACATACTTTACCTTCTTTTCTTTAATCAAGTGCCTTTTGTCAAGAATCTTTATGGCATAGGATCGATGCGTAGTCTTGTCAGTGCCAAGCACAACCGTAGAGTAAGACCCTTCTCCTAACTCTCTTCCGAGCACAAAATCTTGTATGGTTTTGCGTACTACTTTAGTAGTTATCTTTCCATTATCTCCTTGAACCTGCTGCAATATTTTAGCTGCACCCTTATTGCGCCATTGTTCAGATGAATTTGGCAGTAACGGGCGTTCGCCAGCCTTTTGACGCTCTGGAAAAGAAGTACCATGCTGTGCATATTCATGTAGTTTCTGCTCAAAGTGTTTATTTTCTTCAGAGCTTGATATCTCGGAAGTCGACATATCCGAAGATGAGTCCATCCCAGAAGCCGGCAATCCAGAAAATTGGGCGATACTTGGTCCTAATACAGATGATTGTCCTTCCAACCTCGGAGACTGCTGGTTGCTAGTATTCTCACTTCCAATGTATTCATCATAGAGGTCAGATATATCATCCACCGAGGAAGCATCAGCTTGCAAAAACGGATTTAATCCATTTTCATTCGAAGTGATGGAAACCATCCCCGGTTGTATATTTGATTAAATGCAACAGTTGCCACCAACTATACCGGCATTCAAAATGCGGCTGGCAATCTAACTCTTTTGAGGATATCAAGAGCCACCCGTGATTAGGCTTTTCTGTGACTTGAAAAGCAGACCTTGAACAACAGAAGCACCAAGATGGGCGGATTTCAAGGACCACGAATATGCACTAACAACCTATGCCACTTTTGAGAGACCTGTAATGCATATATTGGCTGCGAATTATACGCCAACGTGCTTATTGAACTTTGAACCCAGGTTTACTGGTTCCCGCAGTTGACATCTAAAATTGTCGTACTGGTCAAAAAAGAGCAGTCACTTTATGGGCAAATAGCACCCTAATGTTTATTTTGTACGCCTGGAAAACCGATGGTCTCCTTCTAATCGCCACTGAGAAACTCGCAGCGCACCAACTTTAACTTCAGACTCACAAAAGACCGTCAACAGTTAATGAGGGTAATATGAGGTGCAGACAATCACGAGTGTGCTGTTTTGCCGAGAACAGTCACCTTATTTCTAACGTCAAACAGAACTTTCAAGATTGAGGGTTGACGATTTTATGTTTCTAGGAAGCAAGCATAACAACTAATCATTATCCTAATTATTTTTAATCTTATGCGTCGATTTAAGTCGATCGACTCAAAGTAAATATTTAAAGGGGAAAGGGGAAAGGGGAAAAGAGGTGGGGGGGCATAATTGTGGGGTATGGGGCGTTTAAAATGTTGAGCGGATCAAATCTATAGGAAAGATTGTCGGGTGTACTAAGCAAGGCTCCTGACCAATGTATAATGGATCTGTATCATTGAGTTCAACGAGGGTGAAAATTGGCTCCGGTGAAGTAAGGGAATACTTGGAAAATTTGCAAGATGAGCTCTGGGCTCAAGAGCTTGAAAATGGACCAGACCACGGCGTTCAATTTTCTCAAAGTGAAGCTGCCCACAAGCTCACATATCACAGTGTCCACGATAAAAGGCGACTTTCATACAAGAATTCTATAGTCTTCAATACTGGAACAAGAAGCACAACCGATATATCTGCTCACTCAAATGAATGGCTCTCAGGGCGCCCCAGATCGTCCTTGCATCCCGATAAACAGAGAGGGCATAGGTTTTCGAGGCTATATAATAAGCTACGGGAAAGCCTTCTGCTCTCTTTTAAAAGAAATGTTTCCGAACAAGATTCGGAACTGACAGCAAACTCGGTCGAGAGTACATATAGAACGGCCAGAACGGCCAGAATGGTGTCAGCAGTCGATCTGGATAGTAATTCAGCGTCGCAAAGTCACTCCTGCTGTAATACCGCTATTAATCAAATGCGATTATCGGGCCTTTACACCTATTCAAAAACAGCGAGTGATACTGCGAGTCGAATAAGAGGCAAAAGTGCCATCTCAAGATATAGTTCGACCGTTAGATATCCATCTTCCGTGGTAGAGGTATACGTCGGTGGTGATCTGTTTGACACATACACTGGCCTCAGTGAGCAGAGAAGAACAAGTCGACTGACAACCACCAAAGAAATAGAAGACAGTTATTCGTTGGCATCACTAGTACTTCCCGGATCACAGGCCGTGCCTGTCAGGGGGGATTCCATTGCTTCTCGCAACGGAACAACTGTTGCTACCGACACATCTAAAAACCTTTACAAAAGCATTTTCAGAAGGACGGAATCGGAAGATGCACCAGCCGAGGATCCTATCAGCCCTATTTCACCGACAGAAGTTATGTCTGGGTTTGCCTACGAATTAGACATCCACTCCGTACTCTCTAACTTGGATTCAGATGGTAACGAACTAGAAATTGGAGGCAACTTGCCCCCCCAACCGACAAGTGTCTTTCAGCAAAATCTCTCCTCTATTGCACAAAACTACAGTTATGCCAGGGAATCTACACAGGCAGGATTAGACGCCATTCTGGCAGAAAAATTTGGTGAACCTGCCGACCCGGAAACGAGTCTCGATGGTAACTGGTCTTCCTCATGTTCTATCATGCAGTCTCCAGACCAGTTTCACGAAGCGGCTCAGACACCTGCCATATGATTTACCTGTTGAGCACTAACGGCATTTTTGTGTTGCACCATATACCTGTACCGATTGCCTCACTTTGAGCACCAGTCTGAAGTTGCTAGCTGGTAATGAGATGTAAGAGTCCCATCTCACTGCCCAAGAAATTTGCAGGAGAAGGGCGTGCGCGTTTTGGTGGTGGCTTTGGCGCTCATCACTTTACGAACCCAGGTCAAAAAAAGTATGCTGAAAGAAAACTCTTGACTCAATATCCAGTTCAGTAAGACTCCGACATTGATGAACAAGAGCAGAATATGGGGTCTTGTCACTACTGTTTATACAAACGGACAATGTGCTTTGCCCATCCTTTTCCATAAAAACCTTACCTAGCAAGAGCACGCATGTCAGACCCAATGACACCTCACACCACCCCTTTCAGTGTCTGTCGCGTGTTTCGAAATATTTCCGCATTGGGAAGTCTGAAGCTCAAACTATACTCGCTAGCTTTGTTTTGATTTTCAATTGTTTTATATCTGTTATAAAGGAGAACTGAAGCGGTTTTGGAAAAAGGAGCGAGGCCGGTTAATGGACACGCGCTTCAATGATATCTCCATGGAATGGAGAACTTGGAGAGCAATATCACACTCAAAAGGACACTGAAATATTGACGACATATAGAGCAAAGAACACTTTAGTTGACGGCAGCTTCTAACCTGGGGTTTCACAGTTTTCCGGCCACGCAAATAACAGTTCTTTTACAACTTTGCTTTTTCCATAGATAGGAACGGTTCACGCTTTTTTTGCTGAATGTCTCAATTATCGGCAGAGGCGTTCGCCAGGAGCGCGTTCACGAATATAGGGCGAGCCCCGCAACCCCCAGCAGGATCCAGTCATAGCTCCTCAATGGCTTCAGGGCCAGCCTCTGTCCATAGCAAAAATTCGAGCGCGTCTTCAGGCACCAGCACAGGTTCAACCGGTTACCATAGACAAGATATACCGGCGAATAAGTTCAGGATTCACACGACAGTTCATAAGAAATCTGGATGGGTTCAGGTGAAAGATGATGGTCTCATCTCGTTTAGGTGGCCAAAGAAATACCTTGTTCTTAGTGAGTCAAGCCTGGACTTTTATAAGAATGACGACCGCCTAGAGCTTTGGCTCAGAATACCGCTTCTTCATATCAGTAGTTGCTTCAAGAATCAGATCAGAACAAACTGTCTTGAAATAGTGCATCGGACAAAGTCTACTTTTGTTACAGTGAAGACAGAGAAAGATTTGAACATGTGGATAGACTCAATATTGGCGAAATGCCCCAAAGACGGGTTTTCAAAGCCAATCAACGTCACTCACGAAACTCATGTTGGATATGATCCTTCAAGTGGAGCTCTTACTGGTGTTCCGCCTGAATGGATTGCGCTTTTGAAAGGGTCTAATATCACATCAGAGGATGTAGCCGCAGATCCCACGGCAGTAATTGATGTTCTCAACACATATAGTGAAATGGTGAGTCCTGAACTAGTTTTTTCGGAGAAATTTGGTTCCGTAAAACCGACAAACACGGCCTTCACAACTCAACCGAGTACTTCTAGGCTCTTGAATGACATCACAAAACCTTACTCTGGTGCAGAGTCTTCTACGAATAGCGATGGATATTTGCAACCCAGACGAGTTGCTCCACCACCACCCTCTGCTGGTCCGAAAGAAATGAGTACAAGGTTTGTTCCGATGAGAAAGGCACCGGTTGCCCCTGCTATTAGTTCTATGAAGAGTCATTTGCGCTCTGGCTCATCTTCGTCACTACCAAAGCCGATGGCACAAATTCCGCCGGATCCCCCTGTTTTTAAAACCAACAATGCAGAACCAGCACCTTTTTCGCCTAAGGTATCGCCACAAAAAGTTCATCCAAACTTGAGGATAGTTACGGCAGTTGAATCGCCAACAAAAGCTAAAACCTCTGCTCCGCATTCAAATCCACTTTACTCACCAGTTACATCTACTTCTAGGCAACCATCACCTACGAGTATTACGGGACAAGTGAAGACAAATATGCCGTCTTCTGCCCCTTCATTCGCATCAAAATTACCGCCGTCAACTACTTCTTCCCCAATATCTGATAAGCAGTTTATGTTAACGGACTCTCGAGGAGCCCCGCCACCACCTCATGTTCACAATAACCAGTCCCCATACCAACGCGTCCAACATCCACAGGCTCATCCGTTGAATCCATATGGCCATAAACTTATGCATAATCAACCTGCACAGCCAGCTCAAGTTGGATATAAGCCACAACATGTTGGCCATAAAAATAAGCTAGCATTGGCTGCTGCCGCTGCAGCCTCTTCCAAACCTCCTCACAATCCTTATGGTAAACCTCTTGCTGTCAAAAATAAAGGCAGTAATGCTGTATCTGATAATAAGTCCGGCTACCCCCACTTCAAAGACAAGCGTATCTCGACCTTGACAGATGCCCAAATTATGGCGAAATTGAGGAGTGTGGTTATCAACTGTAATCCTGCGCCCCTATTTCATGTGATTGAAAAAGCGGGACAGGGTGCCAGTGGCTCTGTCTACCTTGCCCGGTCTTTGAAGATGAAAGATAGACAAGTTGCTATCAAACAGATTGATCTTAATAAGCAAAGCCGGAAAGAACTGATTGTAAATGAGATTTTGGTGATGAAGGACTCGCAACACGATAATATAGTGAATTTCATTGAAGCATATTTGAACGGACCTGCTGACTTGTGGGTTATAATGGAGTACATGGAAGGTGGTTCGTTGACTGATGTTATCGATAACAATCCGAAGATAACGGAAGAACAAATTGCTGCGATTTGTTTTGAAACTACCAGGGGATTGCAACATCTACACAAAAAGAATTTTATCCATCGTGATATTAAGTCTGACAATGTGCTTCTTGATGCAAAAGGAAATGTCAAGATCACTGACTTTGGCTTTTGTGCAAAGCTTACTTCTGATAAGTCCAAGCGCGCTACAATGGTGGGAACCCCTTACTGGATGGCTCCCGAAGTTGTTCGTCAGAAAGAATATGATGAGAAGGTGGATGTATGGTCCCTTGGTATCATGGCGATTGAAATGATTGAGGGAGAGCCACCCTATCTCAATGAAGAGCCCTTGAAGGCCTTATATTTAATTGCGTCCAACGGTACTCCTACATTGAAGCATTCAGAGTCTTTATCCAGCGTGATCATGGACTTTTTGAGCGTATGCTTGTGTGTTGAAGTGAAATATCGGGCAAGTACCGATGAACTTTTGCAGCACAGATTTTTCAAGAAAGCTTGTAAGACATCTGAGCTTGCAAGGTTGTTGGAGTTTAGAAATGAGACTAGTCTGGTAAAATAAGCATTCGCTGAACATTAATATACAAAACAGCGCAGTTTAAAAGTCAATCTGTTGACACTTGTCAAGTCCATACTTTTCTATAATCGACTATGCCTAATATGATATGAGATTTCCAAGCAGATCTGTGACTTTCTCGAAATAACGGTCTGGAACGATTCCGTGCTCATTTCCAGGAGTCAAACATACCCCGTTCCCGCTCAAGTAGAATTGGAGTCCACTCTTTTTCACTAGCTCGACATTTAGGTAGATCAGAATGTCACACCCCTTACGCATCCCACTGATCACCTTGTTTTGCGGTTCAGAATCCATGACTGAGTTTTCCTTTCTAAAAGTGAGAAGCCAGTCGGGCAGTCCGACAGAAAAATGGATGTGGTTCCTGTTCATTCTACTCAAGCCACCGGCTTTTTTGATGGCGTCCATCTTGCTTCTATACGTGCCGTGCATTATAATTGCCGGAAGCTCTTCGGGAGATAAGGGCACCATATCGTAGGAAGACCTCACGCCGGCAATCGAGTGGCCCTGGAGAGCGCATATGAGATAGTTTTCCAGTTCGTGCGGCTCGTACGACGAGACCTCCTCGACGGTGTTCCTGCTGTCTGAACGGACTATTATGAATCGTTTTTTGTCATTTTGTGCTACACACTGGAAGACGACCTCTGCAGATGTTTGGAGAGACTTTAGAAATCGGTGGTTCAAAAGTGCCGCCAGAGGAACAAACCCCTTATCATCTATAGGAAGGTTCTCAGCCTCTGCTTGGTGGCGAAGTAGCTTTGAGAGCACTTTTGAGATTTGAACTGTTCGTTTCGATGACGCAGCCATTTAGGTGTCCACCATCACTCCACCATCACAATACACTGGGAGAATCTCATGCAGTCAGCGACCGTAGAGTTAAGCACTATGCTCTCTGTTTTTTTCTTGCATCATGGCTATGAGTATACGCGGTATATTTAGTTACACTATGTGCATCGTTGGGTTTCCTGTTTCGGCAGGCGAGAGGAGCAGGAAAAGAAGGGGTACGGATGTATCTACTACGACTTATAGGTATATTCTGTACACTAAGTAAGGCAAGTCGTCTAGCTCACCGTCTCTACAGTGGTGCCAACACGCGCTAGCTTCGACGCCGCCCTCAACCGCCGGGCGTAAAAGTAGAACACGTACACCAGTATGACGACAAAGAAGGAGATAAAGGCCAGCGTCGCAAAGCCCCAATTGGTCGACATGTCCTCGAACATGGCCACGCCTGCGTGTGCAATGGCCGCCGCAATCGCGTATCCGGGAATGATGAATCCCGCAATAGCCGAATTCCCAAGTCGCGCTGCAGCGTACGCGTCGATTATGTAGTTCAGCATGGCCAGCCATAGCAGCGGGTCGGCAATTCCAAACAAGCAGCCCGCCATGATCGGAGACCAGTAGTTCACATTACCGCTACAGGTGAATGCAAACCAGAAAAGCGAAATAGGAAAGCCCCACACAGCCACCAGCGAGATGAGGAACCGCGCCTCGGGACGAGGCACTCCACCGTTTTTGATCCGATCCCGTCTGAACAACCAGGTCTGGATCGGTACGATTGCAATCACAACGGCCGCACTAACCACGAAGTTCAGGTAGGTCACTTCAGCAGCCATGTGCGAGAGACCATGATTATATACAAACACATCAAAGATACCATCGAGGTACAGAAAGAGCATACCGTGAGAAAATCCGTTGAGAAGACCAAGAAAGATGATGGTGGGCTCGGTCACCATCATTTTAAACGCCATGACAATCACAAACTTTGTCTCATCCCAAATGTTGATTTTCTGCATCGCAACAACTCCGTACTCATCTGGGGTCTCCGCAGCAATTAGGAAATCTGGCTTTTTGCCCTTCATGTAGCCCTAGAGGTACTGAAACTCCCTGGTGATTACGCCTGGTACATTCTTGCCATCAACAAACTTTCTCTCCAAGATATCGAGTCTTGGCAGCGTCTCTGGCACAAACATGAGGCCAATAAAGCAGGCTGATCCAATAATGATAATGAAGAAAATCCACTTGTAGCCCAGGGACTCATTCTCAGAGATGGTCTCGCCAACTACCCCGCCAACTGACGGACCGCAGTTGGCAAACCACACAAAAATGGCCATCGGTTGGGACGCACTGTCAGAGTTTCCAAACAGATCTCCGATGGTACCTGCAACGTTGGACACCGCTGAGGAGCCACATGCGCCAATGATGAACATAAAGATAGCCAGCATGGGCATGTTCAGGGATAAGCGCATCCAAAGTTGAAGATAACAAAGAAAAGCATGGAGAAAACGTACACCCACTTTCTGCCGCCAATATCGGACAGCGGGCCAAGCAGAGCAGGACCGAACGCGGTTCCGAGGACAAACATGGACTGGCCCAAGGTGGCCACGTGCTCATTAACACCAAATCGCTCTTCCACGACCCACTCTACGGCCACGTAGGTTGTAGAAGTGAGGGTCACAACTGCTTGAAGCATGCAGTAGATGATGGCGATGACATAATTTTTCCAGACAGGCCAGTTGTAAAGGTGGTACGGGTTGTCGAGGTCATACAATGCGACATCATCTTCGGCGTTGGCGCCAGAGAGGATGGTATAGAGCTCGAGCGTCTGTGTGTTTGTCGCCTCGGAGTCTTTGGGAAGCTTCGCCTTATTTTCCGATAGCTCTGTTCTGATCTCCTCCATCCTCATGGTGCACAACGGGGTCGACACAATAGGGATGAGTCTGGTGTGGATAACGCACCACGGAGTGGCATGGAGGTGGCGGGCAGCCCTCTTGTCTTATACGCTGTGCGGGCCCTGGCGAGTCCGCCTTGGACAAAGCAGAGATCGCCCCATGTGTAGCGTCCAGGGAGAGCTAGGGTAGCGGAGAATACAGCTGGAAGACGGGCTTTGGGGATCTGCAGTATGCCAGGAGCTTAATAATAGATGTGGCTCCTTATCTTGAGAATTCCTAAAATGGCTGACGTAGGGGTGCGAGGAAAATAACGAAGCGAGCATTCTCCGCCCTGGATATGCTTCCCCTCTGAAAAACTCCGTAGATAACGATGTGCGACCCCAAACGTGAATGGTCCGACGGTTGCTGCTAGCGAGCTTTTCCCCGTGGCGCCCCCCGCAGATTTTCGAGAGCCGAGAGCCGAGGACGCATAATTTTGGTGGCCCCATCGGCAGAGATAGTCAAGAACACTCACGGCCATGTGGGCTCCTGCAGCTTTTCGATAAATAAACAGCTGCCCTCTCATGGCTGTCTAGACACCTTTTTTTTGTAGTTGGCGCGTCGAGTTCTGTTGAGACGCGGTTGAAGGTTTGCGGCTGCCGGCTCCTGGGAATTATAGGCTGCCGCTTAACGGAGACCTTGGGCGACTGGTCAGCTCCGCCGCAGAGGCCTGGTACCAAGGAATGTACAACGAGTCTAAGTTTTTGCAGAGAACCGTGAAGGAGAACCTCTAATTTCAGCCCCGAAGTCAGTTTAATATATTTTTGCACATCTCCTGACTTGTCACCTCAACAGCCAACTATGCACTCTTTCTGTGGGACGAGCGGTTCCGGATCGATAGCTAGCTCAGCCTCAGCTTAAGGGAAGATGAACAGCACCAGCGCGCGGAGCAGTTATAGACCTGTGTAGCAGATCGTGACATCTGCGCCACTGGATGGCAGATTGTGTCGTAGCTGCCGTCGTCATAAAAGGTGTCAAAGCGACTCTCGTCCAGCTTTGTCTTCAACATGGGACTGGCTAGATATGGATGCTGCCAGTAGTGCGCTTATTCGCGCTTACAGCGCAGAAACAAGTGGTAGTCCCCGCCCAAAGAAAACCCGCTCAATAATCTGGCACCCTCACGAAGAATTACAGCCACTGCAAACGGCTTGTACAGGAGTAGAACAACATTGGCAAAGATTGCGCGTCCAGGCGCGCTAATGGGATCCACGCCGGAAAAGAAGAGGACTACAGCTTGATTTCATCTAATGATGACTCGAAATATCGTGAGGCTGCCACCGTGGCTCATTGAAAATGTGGCTTGCTTTTCATTGAACGAATTCAATGGCATAGTTGATTTCCGTGCCAGGATGTCACACACACATATATATATATTGCATCTGTCACCAGCACGCTTTTTAAAGTGACACCAACAGATGAAACTGATGTATTCATTAGTTTTACAAAATCTACAATATTATGGACCTCAAGTTGTGAACGTGATCATGAGAGCTTTTCTATGAAAATATAAGCATGGTTGATATCGAACGAAGATATTATCAGCTTGGATGTATCACGATCAACCAAAAGGAACTCTGTTTGAACTAACGATAGACAAACTCTTTTCTTTTACGACTTGATTTATAGTCTGCTAAAATATAGTCTACTAATTTTGCGTGGCAGACTGGAATCGGTGTCTGCCAACCTTATTTTCAATGGTTCCCATATTGGTGGTGTCTCATTCGGAGTATTTGAGATATCATTGAATTTTACCACAAATTGCAATACCTTTACCGTGTTATCCACATGATTTGGTATTGACAAAAACGCAGATAGAGAGGCTTTTTGGGGGTACCTTTCTGGTAAGGCTGTCCCTATTGTTACACTTTACCGAAGCGAAGTGAGAGATAGCTAAGAAGCTATCTCCAGCATTTTGTGAGATTACTTACTCTTCCTACCGAGTTGCCGCAGCTTACTGGAAAAACCTCTGGCAAAAGACGGAGTATAGGGGTGCGAGATAAACAATAAAACTCGGACAAATTTTTGAGGTCTGTATTATATGGACGGAGTAAGCCATATTTGACCTAAACAAGGGGCGGAGATCGGAAAAAATCGGGAGGGGAAAAGTGGTGTGAGTGAGGGGTGGGGAAATGCCGACCCCGCTTTACGTAGCTCCTTGCGATGCGCTCCCGCGCGAAGAAGGTGTCGTACATGGTTCATCAGCCTCATAGACCATGTTGTTTCACTACGCATTGTAGTTTTGCTTTGAATGAAACGAAACTACAGTTTGGGACCATCTCTCACCGCCTTCCCTGTTTCTTTGGCTATTTATTGATACCAAAAGCAACGTTGTCGCGTAACGCAAACGCCTCTCTTTTCAGGATATAGGGAATCGCCGTCCGAGTTTTTACGGCGTGGCCGAAAATTTTTTGAGTTATCAACATATAAAAGGGACCAAGTCACTGTGTGAGGAAATATATTTGACGACTTATCGGAGAATAGAGGGGGATGCACTCTGTTTACTTCTATAGCGTCGCGTTTGGACGATATTAGACAACACGGAACTGATCTTTGCGTGGCAAGCCATTTGGGACTACAGCAGTGTCTGCCTAACCGCAATAAAAAACAGTACCCTTTCAGAGGAGGGTTAATTAAAGAATTGTTACATTCCATTGAACATGATCACCTGGAGAGCGAGTTTATATACCAGTGGTGTTCGAAGCGCGCAGTCTGTTGTTAGACGACAATGCAACAGATACCTTGCCTCCTCAGCTGGCTCAGATGACGCCTATACTGTGAAGACCCCTGTTGGAGAACAAGCCAAGGTTCGCACACCTAAAATCACTCGTTTATCGACTGATGGTCCAATCGAGTGCGACCTCCATGGCTTCCAACTGTTAAACTCGCCACTCTTTAATAAGGGATCTGCATTCACCATAGAGGAGCGTGAAGCATTTGGTCTCACAGGTCTCCTTCCTCCTTCTGTCAATACTCTGGATGAGCAAATCGACAGAGCCTACACTCAGCTGCATTTCCTGAAAACTAATTTAGCGAAGAACGACTTCTGTACGTCCATGAGACTTCAGAATAAAGTTCTCTTCTATGAACTGGTCAGAAGACATATCCGCGAACTGTTACCCATTGTTTATACTCCAACTGAGGGAGATGCCATTGCCGCCTATTCTGGACGGTTCAGAAAGCCAGAGGGATGTTTCCTCGATATTACTGACCCAGATTCAATTGACGAACGTCTTGCCGCCTTTGGAGAAGAAAAGGATATCGATTACATTGTTGTCTCCGATGGTGAGGGAATTCTTGGAATTGGTGATCAGGGTGTCGGGGGCATTAGAATTACCATCGCCAAGGCAGCGCTCATGACGCTGTGTGCGGGACTGCACCCAGGAAGGGTCATGTCTGTTGTTCTTGATGTGGGAACGAATAATGAGAGATTGCTCAATGATGAGTTGTATCTTGGAAATCGTTTCTCAAGAGTCAGGGGGGAAGATTACGATAATTTCGTTGATAAATTTATCCAGTGTGTGAGCAAGCGTTTCCCAAGCGCTGTCCTTCATTTTGAAGATTTTGGTGTCACCACGGCTAGACCACTTCTAGAAAGATATCGTGACCAGATTCCTTGCTTCAATGACGACATTCAGGGAACAGGGGCTGTTGTTATGGCCTCAATGACCGCTGCTTTGAAAGTGACGGACAGAAATTTATTGGATTCAGAAGTTATTATCTACGGTGCCGGTTCTGCTGGTCTAGGTGTGGCCGATCAGATTGTCAATCACATGGTTATACACGGGGCCACCGAGGCGGAAGCCAAATCTCGTATTCACTGCCTCGATAGACGTGGTCTGATTCTGGATAGCATGCACGACAAGTCATCTCCAGCTCAGAGAACTTATGCTGATCCTGCCGATGAGTGGGAGGGCATTGACACTAAGTCGCTAGTTGAAGTTGTGAAGAAAATCAAGCCTACCGTAATTGTCGGCTGCTCTACACAGGCAGGAGCGTTTGATAAAGAGGTGATCACTGAAATGTACAAGCACAACCCACGGCCAATCATTTTCCCACTTTCAAATCCAACTAGACTTCATGAATGTACCCCAGCTCAGGCCATGGAGTGGACAAATGGAGATGCACTGATCGCTACAGGCTCTCCATTTGAGCCTGTTAATGGGCACGTGATTTCGGAAAATAATAACTGTTTTTCCTTCCCCGGAATTGGATTGGGTGCCGTTCTCTCTAGATCGAAGGTCATTTCACATTCTATGATTTCGGCTGCTGTTGATCAATTGGCAGCCGGATCTCCTGCTATCAAGAACCATAAGGCAGGTCTTCTGGCTCCTTTGGAGGTTATAGATACGACATCCGCCCAAGTGGCCACAGCTGTTATTTTACAGGCTCTCAAAGACGGAGTAGCGGAGGTTGAGAATGAAGAATCTCCTGAAGGAGGTATGGTGAAGGTTCCAAGAGACTTTGACGAGTGCCTGAAGTGGGTGAAGTCACAGATGTGGAAGCCAGCTTATAGACCAATGATCAAGGTGGAGCACGTGGATGAGATCCACACGCATCAATACTAGGGTTTAGATTCTATATATTGATACTTTACAGTCTTGAAAAGTATAGAAAGGCTAGACCTCGTAGCCAGTCGGGAGTCAAGCCACTCCAGTACATGTGATAACAGAATGTTGCACATGGGCCTCAACTTTGCAGATCTCAATTTTATGAGGTTCCGCCAGCTTGAACTAATTTGCCTATTGCAGAGAGGTGGTGTACTGCGTTGATACTCTACAAGGCCCCTTCCTTCCTATATCTTGTGCCATACATACATTTCTGCTAAGAGAACTGCATCTATCATCCCGCCCCGATGGGGTAATTCTGGTGAATAGGGCGGTCTTGATTTTTTTTAGGTATAGAGTCATGAATTTCGGTTTCCGTCGGCCAGAGTTGTGGCAGAAAAACTATTTATCTCCGTTTCCCAACCGGAGACCGTCGGGATTATCGCCGGGTCCCTATCAGCCCGCGTGTGTGAATATTAGGAAATTTATGTATGGATAGAGAGTTACTGGGCTGGAAGCATATATATATAGGGGAGGAAGCCGGAGAGGAGGGAGGAGGATCTTCTTCCTCACTCAAAGACCAATTTCATCTTTGTTGTGCCTTCTTGGTATATCTGGTAGACGTTATTACAGCTTAAGGACAACCACGAATTGCAAAATCGCTTTTGTTTTGTGATCGATAGAAGAACTTCAGACCTAAGTTTTGACAGCTGAGTCGCAAAAATGTTGGCGGGTAAATCAATCAACTCTGCTCAAATTAAGGAGAGCTTGGACTGCGCCTGTTGCACCGACGGGAATCATGCTCACACACACGATGAGAAAGCACACCAGTCAATCAATGAAGCCTTGTCTGATATCTATGGGAAGACTATCCGTATCACCAGCTACGCTGACGAGGTGGATATAAACCCAATTGGCCTTGATTGGGGAAATCGCGACTCAAATTTGCGTGGCCCAGTTGTGTGCTCCAGACGTGGAAAGGGCATGTCGAGACACAATGCTATCGGTGCGCACTCTGGACCATACTCTGTGTACCACGCGATGAGCATGGCCACAAAGCAGTTGGATGCCAACCATGTTCCCGATTACACGAACGCTCACCCAAGCTTTAATTTCGAGGAGCAACCCCAATGGTTCCAAAAGGACAAAATTGTCAGCTTGGATCCCTTTGGCCATCTGGCGCCCTGGATTTACAAAGATGTTTCTGACACCCAAGGCGTTGAAGTGAGACCCTCCATGTCCATCACCAAAGCTATTCTTGCTATTCCAGAAATTGAGGAGGAAGTCAAGAAGGGGAATCTAGTACCAGATGGCAAAATTGTCTTGAACGAAAAGGGGGAGATGGCTGTTACCAAAATTGCTGTTGAGCCTGTCTGGCACCTCCCGGGTGTTGCCAAAAAGCTGGGTGTTACAGAGAACGAGCTCAGAAGAGCTCTTTTTGAGGATACCAACGGGATGTATCCGGAACTTATTACTCGCCCTGATATCAAGGTGTTTCTTCCTCCAATTGGTGGTATCACAGTTTACATTTTTGGTGATCCGGCCAATATTCCAAAAGAGGACAAGACCCTTGCGCTAAGAGTGCACGATGAGTGTTCGGGATCTGATGTTTTCCTTTCTGACATTTGCTCTTGTAGATGCTACTTGATCTTTGGTATCAGGGAAGCCGCCAAGGAAGCCCAAAAGGGCGGCAACGGGGTTGTTGCCTACTACAGAAAGGAGGGGAGATCGCTAGGTGAGGTCACCAAGTATCTCGTGTACAACGCTCGAAAAAGAGCTGGGGACAGTGCCGACGCTTACTTCCACCGAACTGAGTGCATTGCGGGTGTCAAGGATGCCAGATTCCAGGAGCTGATGCCCGACATTCTACACTGGCTGGGAATCACGCGTATCGACAGAATGCTGTCCATGAGTAACATGAAGCACGACTCAATAGTGGGCCAGGGAATCGAAATTGTGGAGCGGGTAGAGATACCTGACGAGATGCTCCCAGCCGATTCCCGAGTTGAAATAGACGCCAAGATCGCATCCGGATACTTCACTAATGGTCACGTTTTCACGCAGGAGGAACTAAAAGACGTGAAGGGACGCGTGTGGTGAGAGACAATCCTGCAGTATATAGCCCCCTTCCGCTGCCCCCGCGCGGGCAGCTTTCACCCATCATCATAGTCAATAACAACCCTCGTGTTGTTGGCGACAACCAGAAGCGACGCAACACCCATTGCGCGCTTCACGCGCACTGAAGAGCAGCTGGTGTGTATGATGTTTTGACATTTATTTGGCTCTTCGATTTCACTGCCTCCTTTTTGATTGGATACGTGTATAGTGCTGTGTTCCCACAGCCTCCTTTTATAGTCAGTAAAAAAAAACAAGACACCAGTCCTTGATAAATTAGTTCATCACCACTCACAAGAAAAAAAAAATTGGTGTAAGTAACTGCCCGAATAATGTGTACACAAGCAGTGTTGGCTCCTCCGAAACAACTGCTCTTCACAGCGGAAAAGGCCCCTCTCCCAGCTAAAGGCACCCGGAGCACATCCATAGCGTCCTGAGCCGTTGTCTGTGCTACCTGACAGACGCGGCGTGCCAATTGACCCGTCCTAGAACGTTCTTCGAGCCCACTGCCCGTTGAACTTCGTCACCTGGCCACACCGTCGGACGAAGCCGCACGCAGCACTTTAGTCTTTTGGCCAGCCTGCTTGCGCAATCGGTTGCCCATTGCTACCCTGGTTTTTGACAGTACGCAGCAATAGATGAGCGAGCAACGAGAGCCGGAGACTGCCGACTCACTGCCGCCACAAGTGGTGCAAGACGCGACACCTGTCACGACGACTGTTGCGAACGAAGAGGTGCCAGAGGAACCTAGCAAGGACACACCACAGTCGAGCTCCAATGGCGTACACTCAGAAACTAATGGCACACACAAACATTTAGAGGCAAATTCGAGTTCCTCAAATGGTACTCAGGAAGGCTCGCAGCCTGAGGTGCCTTCAATTATCCACGTCAACGAAGAAGATATAGAACCAAGAAGCACTGCTGAAAGGTCGAAAATTATTTCGGGTTCCACCTCTATTAATGAATCCATAACTATTTCATTCATCAGATCCTCATTTGAAAGCATAGTCGCTATTAGAGATGTCAGTAAGAAGTACCGCGATCTTTTTGATTCTACAACGAGGGCGATTGAAATTCTGAAGCAGAATGAGCTTCCGAGCGAGATACAGATATTTGAGCCCCTTCGAATGGCCTGCGAAAAGCCTAGTGTTGAAGCAAAAATTCTTGCTTTGGACTGTCTAGGTAAGATCTTCACATTCAATGTGTTCAATAAGCCCATTTCCGTTTTTTACACAAGCACAAAACCAAACCTCAAGACCGATGCCGACATGGATGTCAACATTGGCAGTGCAGATAAAGAAACAGGCAACAATGTTCCCCTTATTGAAGCTGCAGTTCAGGTCATTATTTCTTGTTTTGATGGTGAAGGGACAAATGAACGCGTTGAACTTCAGGTCATTAGAGTTTTGACTGGTGCAATTTTGAATGAGTCTATGCCCGTTCATGGGAAAACCTTGCTTCAGGCTGTTAGACAAATCTATAACATATTTCTGTTGTCTCTCTCTCCAGGTAATCAGGGTATTGCGCAGGCTACTCTCACCCAAATTATCAACACAATTTTTGACAAAATAAGATCCTCAAGCATTTCAAAGGCGAAGTCTGCAGCTTTCAATGGAACTGATGATCAGCATGCCAATACAGAAGAACATTTTACTGAAGAAAGCCGGTCCCGAATCCAGAAGTTAACTCTCCAGGAAATGGAGGAGAACATGCAAGATGATGATGTCCCATTTGCCGGGGACGAGCTCTCGACCGATGAAAAAGAATTAGCGATAAAAGATGCTTTGCTAGTATTCAGATCTATGTGCAACTTGGCAGTCAAGCCTATTGATTCAGAATCCATTGACATGCGATCTCATGCTATCAGATCAAAGCTTCTATCCCTTCATATTGTTTACTGGTGTCTGAAAAACCATACGGACTGTTTTGTCGATGCGGAATGTTATATCTACAATAAGTCAACCTCGGAGAAACTCAGGATCATTGACGCATCTAAGAAGTACGTTTGCTTAGTTTTGTCACGCAATGCCGCGTCACAACTTGCTCCAGTATACGAAATCTGTTTAGAAATCTATTGGGTTATGATTGACAAACTCAGATATGATTTCAAGTCAGAAATTCCAGTTTTCATGGAGGAAATCTATTTTCCTGTTAGTGAAATGAAAACCTCCAGTGCTCATCAAAAAAGATACTTACTCAATGTGATTCAAAGAATCTGCCAGGATCCTAAGGCTGTGGTAGAGTTTTATCTGAACTATGACTGTGATCCAGAACTTCCCAATCTATGTGAGTCTATTGTTGACTTTTTGACCAGGTTTGCATTGACTAGGGTAGAAGCAACTATGACACAAAAGGTGCTCTACAGGGAAGGCTTAACGAGGAGTTTGGCAACTTACGACTTCAATGAAGTACCTCAGTTGAATGTCAACAAACTAGGGGGGCACCCTCCTAAGCCTGACATTCCTGCAAACTTTCCCGTTGAATATGCTCTAAAAATGACATCGATAGACTCTATTGTTAAGTTTTTGAGATCTCTCAACTCTTGGAGTGGGAAACCTATAATCCTCTCTTCCAGCTGGGAGCAGGAATCTTCCAAGTCAATACAACATAGAGCTAGAGCAACGACCAATAGTTCCGGTAGCTCAAATCAAATATCACATCAATCACGCAATGCATCCACTTCCAGTATTTCAGGAAGTATGAGCACTCCAGTATTAGACGAGTCAGTTTCTCAATTTGAAAGCGTGAAACAAAGAAAAACTGCTTTTCTTGATGCTGTAAAATTGTTCAACTATTCTCCTAAAAGAGGAATGAAATTACTCTTAGAAGGTGGTTTTATTCCTTCAGATTCACCCCATGAGATTGCAGTATTCCTATTATCTACTGAAGGATTAGATAAGACCACTGTTGGTGAATATTTAGGAGAAGGAGATGATAAGAATGTTCTCATAATGCATGAGTTTGTTGACCTGATGGACTTTGAAGGGAAAAGTTTTTTGGAAGCATTGAGATTCTTTTTACAACATTTCAGACTTCCTGGAGAGTCACAAAAGATTGATCGTTTCATGTTGAAGTTTGCGGAAAAATATGTAAATGATAATCCAGGTGCTTTTGCAAACGCTGACACGGCGTACGTGCTTTCATATTCCGTGATCATGCTGAATACGGATCAACACTCTGCCCAGGTCAAGAAGCGGATGACTCTGGAAGACTTTGTCAATAACAATAGAGGCATTGATGATGGCCACGATTTAGATCCTTCTCTTCTCAATGATATCTATGAGGATATTCAGACCAATGAAATAATTCTCAAAAGTGAACAACATGCCGCTCTTTTGTCGAGTAATATACAGCCAACTCAACAATCTTTGTTATTTGGTGGAAGAGATCTGGCAAAAGCCGCTTATGCAAAGGCTTCCAAAGAAATGTCTTCAAAGACTGAACAGGTTGTGAAGTCTCTGAGAACTCAAGCCAGAAAGAACTCAAAGGTGGTTTTCCATATTGCCGATGGCTCTAATAATGGCGAGCAGGTAAAGTCTGTATTTGAGACTTTATGGATGTCAATTTTAGCGGGCTTAACACCTCCTTTCAAAGAATATGATGATGAAGATACAGCTCGACTTTTATTGGAGGGCATTAAGTTAGCCATTCACATTTCTTCCATGCTCGACATGGACTATGCCAGAACATCTTTCATTAGTGCCTTGGTCCAGTTTTGTAATTTGAATAATCCGGAGGAGCTAAAGGAAAAAAACATTTTTGCTATTTACACACTGCTTGACGTTGCTGTGCAGGACAATTCGATTTTGAGATCCTCATGGAGAACCATTCTCCTTGCAATATCTCAGATAGAAAGACTAAAGTTACTTTCACAAGGACTTGATTCTGATTTAATCCCTGATTTAATTACTGCTGGAATTGCCAACAGGAACTCTGTCGAAACTGTAAGATCATATGGCAAGACGCATTCGCAAGGGTTTTTTTCAGCTTTTGGCAAAAAACAAACTTTGGCAGAGCAGACTTTGGAACATCACTTTAATCAGAAGCTGTCAACTGAAATGACATTGAAAATCAATTCAACTGACTTGGATGTGGCTATTGACAAAGTATTTTCTAAAAGCTCTGAGATAGAAGGCGATGGCATCTTTGATTTTATTGCTGCTTTGAGTGATGTTGCACACGAAGAAATTGAGTCTTCTGGGCAGAGTCAATCTCCGAGAATATTCTCTTTGCAAAAAATGGTTGATGTTTGTTATTACAACATGGGACGAATTAGGGTTCAATGGTCAGCCTTATGGACTGTGATGAACGAGAAGTTCAATGAATTTGGATGTCATCAGAATAAGACGATTGCATTCTTTGCTCTTGATTCACTTAGACAGCTTTCGGAGCGCTTTTTTGAAATTGAGGAGCTATCTCACTTTAAATTTCAAAAAGAGTTTTTGAAGCCGTTTAATTTCATTATTATAAACAGTCCTCAATTACAAGTGAGAGAAATGGTTTTGGACTGTGTACAGTATATGGTTATTAAAAAGTCGCCTCTGATAAAATCAGGATGGGTGACTTTACTGGAAATATTAACCAATGCTGCCAAGGAATCTAATGAGAAACTTGTGTCTAAAGGGCTATCTCACACGAAGATGATATTGAATGATCACTTTGATGAGCTTTTCAAGCTGGATGGTTATACTTCACTTGTGATTTGTTTGACAGAATATGCTAAAAATGAACAATTTCAGAAAACGAGCTTGCTTTCCCTTCAATTAATGAAGCGGCTAGTTAAGACTGTTTCTCAAAAAATGGAGGATCAAAAACATGAAGATTTACTTCCATCGTTATGGTTCCCCATTCTTTTTGGGTTCCATGACGTGATTATGACTGGAGATGATTTAGAGGTAAGATCGAAGGCTCTTAACTATATGTTTGATACTTTAGTGGAATATGGTGGCCACTTTGAAGGTGAATTTTGGGACAAGATATGCCAAGAGGTTCTATTCCCTATTTTTGGAATTTTGAGTAAGCACTGGGAGATAAGTTCCAGCCAGGATGATCTCTCTGTTTGGCTTTCGACTACTCTTATTCAAGCACTGCGAAACATGATTGCTTTGTTTGGATATTATTTTGATACTTTGAGCAGAATGATGGATGGTCTGTTGAAGTTGTTGGTATCCTGCATTTGCCAGCAAAATGAGACCACATCGAAGATCGGCATATCATGCCTTAAAGAATTGATACTGCAAAATTTGAATGACTTTACTCCTGACCATTGGGCCAAAATTAACCGCGCATTTGCCGAGTTATTTGACTTAACAACAGCGAAGGAATTATTCAAAGCTGATCCTTTAAGCAATGGATCTGCGGGAGGCCCGAATAGCAATGGGTTGGACAATAATGATGATGAGGACAACAGTTCTCGTGACAGCTTTACGGAGGAGAGTGATAACAAGTACTCTACTCCGTTGGAACAATCAAAGGAGAAATCCAGCATCGTGATCAAATGTGTTTTACAGTTACACATGATTCAGATATTGTCGGAGTTGTTTGACGTTGATGAATTTTATGACGCAATTCCAGTGAGCAATTTGCTTGAGCTGTCAAGTCTGCTCGAGAAGAGCTACAAGTTCTCAAGGGAATTCAATGAGGACTACAACTTGAGAGTGCGACTATGGAATGCTGGGGTTATTGACAAGCTGCCTAATTTGTTGAAGCAAGAGACATCGTCTGCAGGTGTCTACATAAGCATTCTGTTCAGAATGTATTGTGATCTAGAAAAGGTTGATGCCAATACCAGACAACGCATAACGAACATACTTGTGCCGATGGGTGTGTCGATATTTGAGCGTTACGTTCATTTGAATGAACTTGACCAGTCCAGAAACATTCAGAGCTGGAGACCAGTGGTAGTTGAGCTACTCCAGGTCTTTTCTGAGTTTGACGCTGAGGACTTCACTAAGTGCTGCCCTGTGGTTTACGACCTTGTCATGCAAATCTTTGACAAAAATCTTGCAACAGATGTGAGAGTAGCGATGAAGGGGTTCTTGATTCGCGTTGGGGACATCTATCTGGTGGACACTAACAATGCGAGCAGAGTGAGTACCGAGGGTCAGTCTCACTAAAGAGTTTGTGATCTGATCTGCCTGCTACAATGCAAAACCTGGCATTTATTTGCAAACCGTTGTTGGCTCCCTAGTTTCCCGCATGTGTAATTACAGACCCCCTCCCGCAACGCATTCCTGTTTGGTTACCCGCTTCTGACAATAGCCATCCAGCGCCTCAGCCATTTCCATCCCCTGCTTTGGCCCCCTTCTGCTATATTTACTGTTTAAAAGTTAAAAAATTAAAATTAAAAAAGAAAAGGACTTACGTAACGTACTACATTTGCGCATCAGGCTGTGTGTCCTGCGCGGTGTCTAGCACAATTTGCCGAACTCTGGAGGCGTATAAACAACTCGAGCAAAGTTGCGTAAGACTTATTTGGAACCAAGCTGAGAGTTCCAGTTAGGTACCGATCCAGAAGACAGCTGGTCGTGTAAATTTTTATGGCCTTTTTCTTCTCCTTCTCCTCCTTTCTGCCCGGAGAATGCTTTTACAAAACTTGTAGTATATCACGTAATCAGAAAATGTTGTGTCTGCGGCGTCTGAAGCGCAGCGCAAGGGGCGGGATACTCATAGCGAAGCGGCCGCCCCTCTCTGTCTCTAAATGCACTAGAAGCGGTCTGAGTGCAGAAGCAAAGTCATCGTGTAAGTCTGCTTCCTGACCTTCTCACGCAGGGAAAATATTAAGGGGGTGGGGAGGGGGTGTCCCGTTCCACCTGCTGATTCAGTAAGGTGAGTGAACCACCTCGCCTTTTTTACGCGCCGCCCTCCCTCCTCCTCCCTCGATCTTACTATTTTTTGGCTTTTTTGTCCAGACACGACCAACGGAGAAATTTCGACGACAAAAATTTTTCAGTGAAGGTGATGGAGAGAGAGAGCAGGTGTGAGATGAGGTAAAATAAAATGAACTTAGCTGTGTTGAAGAGCCCAGCGGATCCTCAGCTGTTGAAAGGACTCGACAGTATCGATACTGACGCATAAAGATGTCGAATAATAAGGTGAGTACCAGAACAGTTCAGTAACTGAATGCCTGGGGCTGCTTGTTTCGAAGGGCAGGGCCGAGGAGCAGGGAGTCAGGAAGAAGCTGTCTCGGGGAAAGAACGGCCTCAGAGGCAGTGAAAGCGCCGCGAGAAGATCTCTGCCCGTTTTCTCCATCTCTGTTGAAGCTTCGTTACTATGTTGCTGCAGGCGGCAACTTCTGCTTTTGCACGAGAGTGTATGCTAACTTGTATGGACTAGAATCTTTTTGCGCTTTTAGGCAACGACGTCTCTGACGACGAGTCGGCTCCAGTGGCAGTGCCAAAGGAGATCGTCAAGAAGTCTACTTCTTCCAAGAAGACTGACACCCCACCACCTTCTGCCGACAAGTCTAGAGCTAAGAAGGACGGAAAGCCATCCGTGACAGGCAACGAAGCCGGCGCTAAGTTCAAGAACAAGAACCGTGACGCCGAGCCACCAAAGTCTACTACTCGTCAATCTTCCAAGAACAAACTTGATAGACAGTCCAGAACAGGAAGATCCGAGACCGCCAAGTCCCAGAAGGCCAAGCTAGGTGATGAGGCCGAGGCTCAAGTCGAGGGAGAGGCTGATGCTGAACAGGAGTTAGCCGGCGACGACTCTGAAGAGGCTGCCCCTGAGCCTGTGTTGAGATCGTTTGACGACTACTTCAACGAACTTCAATTGAAGGAGGGAGAGCTTGCCGCCAAGCCTACCAGAGAGGCCAACTCAGGATCTGAGGGCAAGTGGAACAATGAGGAGCTTGTTGTCAAGGAGAAGGAAGTGTTTGTCCAGCCTACTGCGGTGAAGCACACCAAGCACAAGGCCAAGAAGACAAGAAACGTGCTTGACTTCGAGGTGACCGTGGCCGAGTCGGAGTTCACTGGCCGTCCAGGTAAGTTCAACAGAAACTATGAAGGTAAGGGCAAAGGCCCTGCCAAGAGAGCTCCTCGTCCTCAGAAAGTGGCCTACACTGAAGAGAACTTCCCAGCTCTATAGCGCCTGACTTGCGAAATCGTGATTCAGGGGGACTGGAACTATTGCGGCACGCACGCATGCGCTGAGCACTCTCTGTAGTTACACAAGGAAATCTTTTGTTGAGCTTCACGTCTGTAGTAGTAGAGGACGAGCGGTGCGTTTACTATAATCAAACTCAAGTTTTTAGTTACTTTTATTATTATTATTATCATTAGTGATGGATATACTCTTTTGTTTCCCCGGCTTGCTCAGCGTGTACTTTTTTCATCTTGTTTTTAGTTTGCAACAATTTTTTTGTTCAGTTTCCGCTCCTTCTTGTCAAAAAGTGCCAAATTCCGGATAACCCGAAGCGGATTCCCTATCTAGCGGCTGCCAAATAAAAATAGTCTTGCCAATGTCACAATTTATTTTTCATTTTTCACAATTTAACAAAAAAACAAAAAACAAAAATTAAGTGTCATTTCGTTAAGTTGAACCATAAAAAAGTTCACAATCCGGGCGTTTAGCGAGTAATTCACCAGAAAGAGCATCCATTATAGAACTAGCAGCTCGAAACAACGCAGTGCACACCGTCCTGACTGCTTTCCCTCAGAGAGCAATTACAAAGAGCACAGGCAAGACCACTCCCCGCCCCCCTGCATCCCGCGCGAAGGCCTGTTCTGCTCGCTGACTCACTTACCAGAGTCTCTGTTTTTTTTTGACGCGTGGTCTTGCAGAAGCAACAAAAAAGCGCATACTCTGAGCGCCGAGTGCAAGAGAGAGCTTAGTTCTAGTGCTGCTGCTCTCTCCCCGTCCCTGTCATTAGTTGCCTTGATTATCGCGACTGTGTCTCTTTCGAAAGCAGCTCGCTTTTTGACACTCAGTAAATGATGATTCAGTCGCTAACAGGCGGTTCGGACACTTCTAACCCGGTGAAGAGGCAGTTCTCGTCTCAGGGGCCGCCGGAAGTTCCTCGCACGGCCCAGCCTGCCCCAGGGCTGCTTTCTTCGGGACTCCCCGAGAGCTCGGCTCCGCATACGTCGTCGCAGCTTAGTCTCTCAGGTTCGTCGCAGCCACGTGAAATATCTCCGCCAGAAGTTTCAAATTTGCTAGAGGACCAGGAGAGAGAAATGCAATCCCTCCTGGCCACAGGAAAGACCAAAAAGAAGCCACGAGCAAAATCAGGCTCTGGAGATGAGAATAAGGTACTCATATCCACGTCGTCGCCCGAAGGAATAGCCGCCGCGTCACAGATTACGCCCCACAGAATAGCGCTCATTCTCTTGAGAGAAGGACCACTTCCTATTCGGCACTTGACAGGACATCTTGTAGCGCAGATCCCCGCATTTGGTTCTCTTTCACTGTCCAAGCAACGGCGCCTGATTATGGCAGCTTTAGAGATGGGCGATCCTGAGACAGGATGCGTTTTTGAAAAAATTGGATGGGGTCAGTGGGAAGCTCGTAGAGCAAGTGATGAGGCAATCAAGCAGCGCAATACCAATTCCACATCTGCAGCTACTAGTGGCTCAGTTCCAAAAACTGTGAAACCTCCCGGCGACGTGAGCCCTCGTGATGGAGCGGGCGAGGTGCTTGGCACATCGTCTTCGGGGCGATCACCTGTGAGTGTTTCGCCACAGCCAGTTGGTGTCAATGGAACGTATCGTCGTGAGTCGATCACGAACTCAGCAACAGATCTACACAGCACCAAGATGCCCACCTCTCCTAGTTTGCATCCGTTACAAAGTCTCAGAAGTTTACAAAGTTCATTTAAAGATCACGATTATTCGTTGGACGAAGCTATCGAATCTTCATCAGAGGAGGATAATGCAGCAATAGAAGGGTCAAAGACGTGGGATGAAGAGGAGTCAACAATGTTTGATTTTGAGGGGGAGCGCGACAACATGCGTACGCTCAGAGTGAGCCGAGCAGGTCCCCCGCTACGAAGTTCCTCCGTTTCGAACAAACGTCCATCATTTGGAGGTATTGTGAAGCCTCGAAAGCCCCGAAGCTCTTTTACTGATGCGACAATTGACGCCATTGATACCCCACTGAACCCCCGTGTCTCCTTTTCTAACGCGTCGAGTGTTTCGCGGCAGTCGTTTTTGCGGACGAACCTTTCACCAAGTTCCGGACCTGTGATGATACATGATCAGATCAGCAGTGTGGCAATAGACAACTATACAGACGAGGAGGACTGGGAGACGATGGGGGCTGAAAAGCTACGCAGAAGCTCTTTTACGGCTACGGATCGCGGTCAACGCGGTGCGGCTGCTGTGCCGATAGTGAGAAGCGCGATGAAGTCTGATGAAGAAATAGCTGCTAGTGCGCTGATGGACTTGAAGTCTGTGTAGCAGAGGTTTTTTGGTTTCTGTTATGATGAATAGGGCGTGCGTGATAAATGATTTTTCATAAAACAATACGATAACTGATATATAACAGGCATGTGAAATACCGGCTCTTGTATTATGTAATGGTACTGTTTTTTTTTCTCTATAACGAAACGAATGCTTTAAACTCTATAATCTAATTGTGATGTGGATCTGGGTCTTTATCTCTGTTACGTTAGCGGCCAGCTGAGTGAGCTAGTTGAACGCAATGAAATCGCTCACGTTGGAGGAAAAGGAGATTGCGACTGTGAGTATGAGGTGGTGGGCGCCTTTGTCAGTAATATCTAGCTAACGCCTTTTGTTTTCTTCTGTGTTTTAACAGCATCTCAAAGCCAGTATATGGTATAGCGTGTCCAAGATTGTGGAACAGGAGACGCGGCACCTGTCGCAGGAGAGCGGCTCCGAAATTGCTGCCACGAAAAGCTTCACAGCTGCACTGGTCGAGCTGGTGTACCGTCAGCTGACGATTGTTGGGGAGGACCTTGAGCTGTTTGCGAAGCATGCGCACAGGAAAACCGTTTCGCCTGAGGATTTGTTGATGGTGAGCAGGAAGAATCCTGCTTTAAGCGAGTTGCTGGTGCAGTTTTCGAAGAGGCTTGATGAGTCGTCTGAGGCGGGTGTGAAGTCGGAGCAAAAGGACGACAACGACGCGAACGATTCGTTCAGTGATACAGGCAGTCAGCTCATGTGAAGCTCTGCACGAGTGTACGCGCGCGATCCCCCCCCCCTCCCACGGTCGATCGGCGCGCCGCTGGGTTGGAACGGTGTTTTTTTCTCTCCTGTTTTTTTTATAGCTTTTTTTGCTCTGTCTTCAACACAGAGAGGAGGGGCGTGGGTGGTTAGGGTGCTCTGAAAAACTTTCAAGTTTCGTCCAATCTGACAACATCACCACGTCCACTGGCGCGGCGGGCTAGTTGGCAGGGTACAGGGAGTTTACAGCGCACATCCTCCAGCATGCTGAAGTCTGTTTGTCCTTTGGGCGTTTTGCCGGGGGGCTTTGCGGGCGTCAGACGCTCGGCGCTTGCGCCATGTTGCAGCCGAGAGTTTTCGAGCAGCGTGCGCGCTCTCGAGGAGCAGGTCGCTGCTCGGCCCGGCGGGAAGAGGGAACACCTCGGAGGCGACGCGCGGCCACGCAAAGCGGCCGCGGGACCCTCTCAGCAGAGGGCGCGCCCGGGAGCGCGGATTCGGCCTTTCACGCAGCTGTACAAGGACCCCGAATGGAGTGACAGAATCCCTGAGCTGGAGCAAAGCAGACTCGTGCCGACCATGGCTACTTTTTTTGCCGGGAATCCCTTCCACGAGGAGCACATGAGCAAGCTTATGGATCTAGTGAACAAGTACACACGGCTGCCGTTCAACAAGAAAAACACTGCCAACAAGACGTGGCTCACCTTTGAAGACTACAAGGAAATCGGAGGAGGCAACAAGCTGAAGATCACCGAGTATCACAAGCTTGTGACAATTCTGAGACGGCTGGACTCGATTGAGCCGCAGCTGCGCAGCCAGGAGCTAGAGGACACTTTGCAAGAGTACCGCCGCGGTACTGGCGATGGGTCGCGGGCTGTGCAGCACAAGGAGCTCGACAACCTGGGCAGAGCTGTGGCTGTGGGCCGTAGAAAGGCGTCGAGTGCCAAGGTGTATCTTGTGCAGGGAACAGGGGAGGTTTTGGTGAATGGCAAGCCACTGGAGGCGGTGTTCCCGAAACCTGAGGACAGACTCCGGATCTTGTATCCGACACAGGTTGTCGAGGGTGAGAACTGCTACAACATTTTTGCTCTCTCGCGCGGGGGTGGATCGACTGGCCAGGCCGATGCGATCCGGCTTGCGATCTCGAAGGCGCTCACTGTGCACAACCCTCTGCTGCGAAAGCGCCTGTTCAGCGCGGGCTGTCTTACAAGAGACCACAGGGTGGTTGAGAGAAAGAAGCCGGGCAAGCTCAAGGCGAGAAAGATGCCTGCCTGGGTGAAGCGGTGAATGTCGAGCGTCGATCAGTCGTATGTATATAGTCGTTGTCTGTGGGTGTGTGTATATGCTATTCAGGCAATCACGTAAACAAAACTAGAGCTTGTAACTAGAGCTTTGTATTAGGCAAGGAGAGGCCCATGTTATTGCTCACGCTTTTGAACTGCCGGGCAGCGCCAGTCAGCAGCGAGCGCTTGAGGGCTCTGTCTGTGACGTCCTTGGAGCTGCGGAACTCGGACTTGGTATAGTGCACGAGCTCGCGGCGGAGGTCCTTGTCTTTGGTGTCTGCGAGCAGGGGAGGGGAGGGGAGGGGTTAGTGTGTGGAGGGAGGGAGGGCCCGGTCGGCTGGCTGGCTCGCCGGCTGGGTGTTTGCGGGACACTTACTGTACAGCACTCTGAGCATGTCTCTGTACATTTTGAGCGCCTGAGCTCTGAGCAGGAACTGTGTCGTGTTAGTGGCGGCCCTCGAAGTGGGAAGAGGGCTCTGTGTGTGTGTGTGAGCGTGTGTGAGCGTGTGTGTTGGGTACTCACGTCCTCGAGCGTTGGCTGGGCGCGCGCGCGGGCGGCCGTGCTCTTGCGGCGCAGCTGCCGCAGTGCGTGGGCGAGCGTGCGTGTCCTCATCTGCAGCATGGTCGCCGTGGCCTTCCGCGGTGGTCTGCTGCCGCTGCCGCTGCTGCTCGTGATCGACTTTGCTTTGCCCAAAATGCACTCTCACAGGGTCTCGCTACCTGCCTACTTACCCTTCTCTCCCGCGCCCGCCCGCCTGCGCGCCCCCTCCCCCGACCCCCGCTGAGGTAAGCGCCACCGCTTGTGCTGACATAAGCAGTCAGGAGGCTCGCTTCTTTTTTTTGCCTCTGAATCTTTTTATTGTTCCTGTGCTGTGCCTGTTTTCACTGTTGTAGTGATCTCCTACTTCGTGGGCACGGCGGGCTGCTGCTGGACGACGACGACGAGGCAGCGCGCTGGTCGGGTGAGTCAGCAACGCGCGATGTCGACGGCGGCGGTGAAGGACACGTTCTACTATGACCTGCTGGAGGTGGGCGTGGACGCGGACGCGCTGCGGATCAAGAAGGCGTACCGCAGGCTGGCGCTGAAGTACCACCCGGACAAGAACCCGGGGGACGCGGCGGCGGAGGCGCGGTTCCAGCAGATCTCGGAGGCGTACCAGGTGCTGAGCGACAGCGAGAAGCGCGCGCTGTACGACGAGGTGGGGCGCGATGAGCTCGGGCGCGTTGGCGGCGGCGCCGAGGACGTGGAGCCGCGCGAGCTGTTCTCGATGATGTTTGGCGGCGAGGGCTTCGAGCCGTATATCGGCAAGCTCACGCTGCTCACGGCCATGTTTGACGAGATGGAGCCCGCGGAGAGCCCCGAGCTGGCCGAGAGCCAGGAGGTGCTTCTGCACAACGGCGGCGGCGGCGGCGGCGGCGGCGGCCCAGCAGCAGCGGCGGCCCCGGGATCCAAAAAGCCGTCCTCGTCTTCCCGCTACGACTACAAGAAGATGAAAAAGAGACAGGAGGAAGAGGCCAAGAAGGTGGACGAGCTGGCCCAGAAGCTCGTCGACAAGATACAGCCGATCGTGCAGCTGTCGCAGAGCGGAAAGCTCGACAGCCCCGCCCTCGAGAAGTTCAAGAGCGACATCAACAAGGAGATCGAGTCGCTCAAGATCGAGTCCTTCGGCGTCGACATCTGCCACCTCATCGGCAAAGTCTACGTGTTCAAGGGAAGCGCCTTTCTCAAGTCGCAAAAGGCGGTCCTCGGACGCTTCCACAAAATGTCGTCGTCGCTCAAGCAGAGCCACAGCACCATGAAAAATATGTGGTCGATGGTCTCCACAGCCACAGATGCCCAGTCGGCCGTCAACGCCATGGAAAAGCTGCATATAGACGAAGCCTCGGGAGAAATAGACGAGTACGAAAAGGCCCGCATAGAGAGAACAATGACGGGCAAGTTTATTTCCGTGGCGTGGGTCTCGTCCAAATTCGAGATGGAGTCGACCCTCAACCGCGTTTGCTCAAAAGTGTTGAACGACAAAACAGTGCCAGTACAAGAGAGAAAGGTCAGAGCCCAGGTCCTCATCCTCATGGGGCTCCTGTTCAGAGACGCCAAGAGAGACGAGGATGATGATAACGAGATCCAGATGTTTGAAGAACTCATGAGGGAGGCAAAGCAGGTAAAGACAAGAGACATTAAAAAAGCAATGAATAATAGTTCCAACTCACGCGCTGCGTCAGCTGAAGGTGATAGCAACTCGTCGCCACCTATTATGGAGGAATCGATACCACATGCAAAATCGTCGGAGAAAAAAGGATTATTCTCAAAGTTGCTCTAGCCAAAACAGACACCAACCAGCCAACCAACCACCCCTTATTATACTCCAGAGGAACCAAACACTTTGGCCCACTCTTCAAACTCCGATAGCCCTTCTCTGGACACACTCGGCCTTATATATTTGAGAGAGTTCACAAAGTCTCGCAAACATAGCGGTCTAATTTCGCTCTTTGATGTTAGCAGTAGTTTGTCACCAAGCTCTCTCAAAGGGCCCATAGCGGCATCTTTGGCTAGGGCAGTGATATCTGAACCAGAAAATGTGTCAGTGAGCTGCACTAGCTCGATAAAGTCCTTTTCAGACAAAGTATGTTTCTGGTGCGAAAGTAGTCTTCGTAATTGCGCCTCCCTAGTATTTTCTTCAGGAAGAGGAATGTACTGTCGCTTAACGAATCTTCTTCTTGCGGCCTCATCAATCGCCCACGGGAGGTTCGTTGCAGCAAGGACGAGCACTCGCTGGGCATCCTCTCCTTGGTCACGACCAGCAGCCGCTTTCGTCAGGTCGGACCACTGCACTAAAAATTCATTTTTGATTCTGCGGGAAGACTCGTTCTCTCCGTCAGAGTTACGGCTTCCCAAAAGAGAATCAATCTCGTCGACAAAGATAATGGAAGGTGCCAGTTTCTTGGCTAGTTGGAACAGTGCTCTAACAAGCTTTTCCGACTCACCTAGGTATTTAGACGTTAGAGACGATGCAGAAATGGAAAAGAAGGTCGACTTGGATTCTGTAGCAACAGCTCTGGCAAGCATGGTCTTCCCAGTTCCAGGAGGACCAAACAGCAACATTCCCCTAGCGGGTTCACGAAGTCCACTAAACAGGTCAGGTCTCAAAAACGGATACACGACGGTCTCCTTTAATGAATCTTTGGCAGCATCCAAGCCAGAGATATCATCCCAGTGCACCTCATCGCCATGGATAACAATCTCGTTGAGGATTTGCTTGGCAGCAACAGGATCTACCCCACGAAGAGAAGCTATCAGCCGCTCCTCTGACTCTTCCACAGAATTGTCGCTGTCAAGTGTCTCGGTGTCTTTAGTTGAATTATCAGACAGAACTCTTGGCGGATTATCAGGGATTAAGCCAGTACTTTTACTTCGAGACTGTGGCTTGGAGGAGGGGGTGCTTGAACGCTCCGAAGATCGTGACTGGGTCGCAGGTGAATGGGTTCTTCTAGGTTGCTGTCTCGGCAAGGGTAAGGTGTTTTGCTTAGTGGAGGATCTTGTGGGAGAAACGCTCGTGCTTCGTCCTGTGGTTTGTCTCGCAGCAGCGGTCGCTGGATGCGATAGTTTGACAGCTGCTGAAATTTTCAGCGCTGATTTTGCCCGGTCGGCTGATGTTTTCGTTGGTTGCTTGGGGTCAGAAGGCTTCGCTGGCTTTGTAGGTTTCTGGCTGAGGTCCAATTCAGAAAAATGGTCATCTAAATCAATTAGATTTTCCACGCTTTTATGCTTTCGATGGTTTCTTGACGCATTGCCTGTTTGCTGCAGCTGCCTCAGCGTCTCTTGTTTATAGAAATCTTTGTTGTTTTCCTCTGGGCAACTATCAAAGTCTTGGAACAGGCTATCGTGAGATGAAGAATGTGAGCTGGAAGATTGCGTCTGCGGCCAAATGAGATTGGCGGCCTGTTTAGCGCTCTGTTGAATTGAGCTCTGTGACTGCGACGGCGTGCTATTGGGTGGGAGGGAAGGCCGCAGTGACTTCTTCATTGTCCTCGGCACAGCTTTCTTTGTGTTCATTGCCACGATGTTGCCTGCGCGCAGTGTGGGCACATTCAGCTTTGAGGAGTTGAAGCTGGTCGAAGGAGGGGACAGACGGGCTGTCCCGCTTTGTGGCTGGCTGCTTTTGGCCGGGCGCGTGGAAATGGACTCCAGCTTTCTTTCGAGCCGCTCGAGGTGATCCCCCCCTTGGGCCTGAAGGATTCTTATCTCATCAAGGATATACGACTCCTCGTCCGTGAGCTGCACGCCAAGTATGGAGTGTTCGAGGTCCTCTATTTTTGCGCTTGCTGTGGCATGAAGCGACCTCCAGCCCGTGAGCGCGTCCAAGAAGCGGTTATTCTGCTCAAAGGAGAGGTTGGCGAGCGAGCTGTTGGCGATTTCGTTGTAGAGCTCCAGTAATCGCGAGATGGGCGGGGCCGCCTCCTTTTTCCGACGGGAGAACATGTGTATGGCTGTTGGTGGTGCCTGCCAGCTTCAGCAGCACAACTGTCTGGGCTGTGACGGTTGGTCTCTACGGGGGCGAGAGAGAAAGAGAGGGAAGGCGGGACGGAGATGGGGGCACGAGGCTGCTGGTTGGCGCCTGGTGCCTTCTGCGCTGGTGCAGGCTGGTGCTGCTGCTGCTCAGGAACCTCTCCGGGCGCCCGGACGTAGTCTGTGCTCAAAAAAAAAAGGCGGTTGCGCACACTGGCGGGGTCGGGGGCTGGTTGCGGCGGGGGAACAGGCCAAGCAAAGGAGCGGCGACGGCTCTTCAAGGCGGGGGGAAGAGAGCGACTTTGCCTGCTGGGTGCCAGTGACCTCTGCGGAACGTTGTGGTGCAGAAGTGCTTTTCCTTGAACCTTCTCCCAGGATTTCTTTTCCAGGCCGATACTTATTTTTAACTCATTCTTGTTTTTGTTTCACTACTGGCCTTGCAACCGAGCACCCCTCGCGCCCGTCACTGAAACAGGGAGAGAGGACGGATAGGGAAGCCGCAGAGATCGACGCAAGAGGGGGGGGGGGTGAGCGACGCGTCGCTGGCCCTCTCTGGTGGTGAGAAACGAGGGCAAGAAGACATGGGCTCTCTTTCGCGCTGCGGTTTGCGAGGGGGGAAAGGGGAAGGGAGGTTGCCGTTAGAAGCTGGTTTACTTGTGGGAATACAGGGAACTGGCACAGGCACAGGCACGGGCAGTACAATAGGAGAGATGTGGTGGTCTTACGGGATACACTATCGTCTTGTTCCAAGATAGCACATTCTTGAGACCAGCGGATTTTGCTCTGCCCTTCAGAGAGGCTGCTGCAGAGAACCAACCCCCAAGAGCCCGGGGAAACGCCGCGCAGAGACGACGCGGGGCCGTCCTTAAGCTAATAAGCGACGGCGCGTCTCTGCGGGTCCCCGGGCGGGTTTCGCGCCCCCCGCTCGCACAGCCCCAAAGGGGGTACAACTTTCAATAGAGAGAGAAGAAGAAGAAGCGTTGCGTGTGTGCTTTTGTTCCAAGAAAACTTTTCGCCGGTCCCTTTATATAGTGCTGGAGAAGAAAAACGCACGAGAGAAAAAGTAAACAAAACAGGCTCTCTCGTTTTGGTGAGGCGGGAGGCGGAAGAAGGGCATAAGGGCATCAGGGCATCAGGGCACGCCACGAGGGCCACTACAGCAGATAGCACAGCGACCCTAGCAGAAGGCTCAGCACAACGCACACCCTGGACGCCCACCACACGTGCTGCACGCAGAACGGACAGACAGAGCACGTGAACTGCCACTCGCGCGACGCCTCGTCAAAGTGGCCCGTTACCAGCCCCGTGTTGCCGCCAAAGTCGCCCATGATCGACCGCACAGTGAACTCCTCCACATGCTTCGCGCTGTCAACGCTCTTCGACGCCGTCCACAGGCCGCTTCCCGCGTCATAGTTGTAGTAGTTGACGCACCCCTCGTGGTCGTGGCCCGTGACAATGACCCCCGGACTGTCGTCCTTGAAAACGGCATTCAGTACCGCCTGCGACGTCTCGAACTGCAGGTGGTTCTCAGACTTGAGCAGCCCGATCCTATACTCGCCGCCCGTACCGCAGTTGTGCTCGTCGTAGTACTCCACGTGCGGGCCGTCCACACACAGCCCCTTCCTTTTATACATAGGAATGTGCGTCAGAAGCACCGTCGCGCCGTGGTACTCGTGCTCCTCGAGGGCCTTCACAAACTGCCACGTCGAGTTGAGAAACTCCGGCTGCAGCAGCGGCCCGTCTAATGCCAGCGAGTTCAGCACGACAATCCGCCAAGGGTGATCCGTCCCATTCTCGTACTCTATCCAGTAGTTCTCCTTCCCAAAGAGCCTTCTCCACCGGCACATATGCTGATACGTGGTGTCACCGTAGCCAATATCGTGGTTCCCTGTGAGGTTAATGAACAAGGGCTCGGCGCTCATGTTCCTGCTTGTCCAATCATGAACGTTCTCATAATGGTAGTAGTCAGGAAGCGAAAAAAAGCCTTCAGAAAGCTTCTGGTTGAACCACTGGTACTCCTGCACCCAGTCGACGTCCTCGTGCTTCTCTATAAACTCAAGCTCGCCCTGGACCTGCTCAATGGGACGCGGCACCAGCCTCGTGATATACCGCCTCGTCCGGTTGTAGAACTCGGAGTCGCCAATCCACTGCGAGGAGAACAGGTCCCCGAGCCCCACCACGATGGACGGCTGAAGCCTCCTCCTCATGACGTCGTATATGTGCCCGAGGTAGTAGTCGTTGCCGTAGTTGTCGATGCGTTTCACGTACGGCGTGATCGGCCAGTTGCCGTTGATCTGCGGGTCGCCAATGGCCAGGATCCTGATGTCGGGCACAGACGGCAGCAGCGAAGGGTCCTCCCTGACGAACAGGGTCTCGTACAGGTCCCCGACGTACGGCACCGCCAGGATCCGCTCCTCAAGTGCACTCAGCCTCGCGTACTCGCGCCGTGGGTGTCCCCACGAACACTGCCCTGCTGAAAAGCTCGGGTACGTGTAGACATAGATGTTGATGAGCACCGTGACAAGCGCAGTCACTTTGGCAGCTGCTTTCAGCCACAATGGTGCCATTCTGCTGGTTCTGGGCCCCCACAAGCAGGTGCCGTCGCATCCACAGGGCCTTTCCGCTCTATCTCTCTTTCTCTCTTCTATTCTATGTTGTTGAATGTACAAAATCTTAAATAACTCGTTTTTTTGTATTACTTGGTCTTCTCGAGGGGAGGGGAGGAAGGGACGGTCCGTGGTGTAGAGAGTTTTTCCAGGCGTGTATTCTTTTTCTTGCGATTTGGCCCTCGATGGAAAGAAAGGAGGAGGAGCGATGAGAATGAAAACGGCTCTTCAAACACTGAACCACACCCACAGTAAGGGAGGCCACCAAAGTGCATAGCCACAGCCACGCGCACTTCAGTAGCGACCGTAGCTGGTGTACCCGTTCCTGGAACTGCCCATCTGGTTCTGCAGCAGCTTCTTGAAGCCGTTACAGAGATGGATCATGTCAGGGTAAAGGTTACCATGAAGCTGGAACCCGTTAGGCTGCACCTTGATGTTCCAGGTGTACACCTTCTCATTCTTCTCGTTCAGCTTGAAAAGCAGGAAGAACCAGCCCGGCGCCTTGTGGTTGAAACAAAAGCAGTAGCACGACCGGTTCTTGTTTGCCTTCGAGTACCGTATAAGCCACTCCTTGGTCTCCGCCAAAGGCTCGCTCTTGAACTTCTCATGGTTCTTAATCTCTTCCACCTTCAGATGCATGTTGTTGATGTGAGAGACAATCAGCTCATCCAAATCGTGGTATCTCGACTCTCCCACTTGCAATATGCGGCCAATTGAAAAGTCGTTCGGCTTGTCTAGCTCCAGGATATCAATGTGCTGGAACAGCTGGTTCTCAATTTTCCACGTGATCGTGAGATGATCGTTTCCTTTCGATGATGGTCTGATCACAAAGTCACCGTTCGCTCTCGAAGCTAGGTAGTCCTCTGCCTGTCGTGCATCAAAATTATGGAAGAATGGATGCTTCAAGAAACGCTTCAGCCTGTTGTCCTTGTTCTCCTTCTCAAGCTCCTTGCGGTTATCAGCATCCTCGGCATCAAAATCCCACAAACCTTGGAACTTCTCAATCGGCTTTACCGAACCAGCATGCTTGATGTCCTCTTTCAAAAGAGAAAGCTCAGCTTTGAAGGTGGCATAATCAACAGACTGCACCACAGCCTGAACTGCTTGCCCCACCTGATATTTGGTCATTAAATTCACTGAATCTCCGTAGGCAACCGCGTGTGAACGTGAAATATTGCAAGATATTCCTGACTGAGTCACAGCCAACATAAATCTGTTGTCAATTCTCTGCAATATAACCGATAGTAGCATACCCCGTTGGAAAGAGTCTCTAGTCTCTCCTGTCAAAAGCTGGAATACTTCCTCCTCAGTAAGGATATGGAAGTGTTTTCTCAACTCCTCATAATTGTTCTGCAGCTCTTCTTTGATCATTTCAAGAGTAGCCCGCTTTCTGTGGCCATGCTCTTCCAACTGGTCAGCGTATCCTTCCAACAGCAAATCATCCAACTTCTCAACACCTTCTTCATAGAGCTTACCAACTACTCCACCTTCGTCCTTCTCAACATCCTGTCTTTCTTCCTCAGACAAGTCCAATGCGTCACTTGCCATCTTGCGTGCAAGCTCGTAATCTTCTGGGTGAATTCTTGTTGCATCCAGAAGCTCAACATCCTTATCTGGTCTCTCAGGCGTTGGAAGTTCAATGAATGGAGCACAGTTCAAGAATACAGTTTTAGTGGTCAACTCCTTTATGATCAAGTCATCTCGTCTAAGAATGGCACCTCCAGTAGCTTCAATGCCCTTCAACAAACTTCCAGCTTTCCGAGGACCAAGTCCCGCTATATACTGCAGCATCGTAGAGTAGTATTGTGATCTTATGGCATCGTTGATCTTGATTCCAACCAAGCAACCCACATCAACAAATATTGAATCCACAGCCTCTTTGATCTTGAAATCAGGCAACAAATTTTGCTGCTCATGAATTAAAATAGAAGTGACAGAATCCCCAAGAGCCATATATTCTAGCAGGGGGTTTTGAACATACCTTCCAATACCTATGCAAAACTTGGCAACAACCGGTTTGTCACTAAATTCCCTTTCAGCTCTCTCCGAATGCTCAAAAAGTCTGGCTGTCTCGTTAGGAACATAAATCGCAGGTAGAAGAATAGAATCACCTTCATACTCATCTACATCGACGTTGATGTTGTTGATTCTGATGATTTCCTCAACTTTATTGAAAAGATGTGACACTTCCACATTATAACTTGAGATGGCAACAACTTCGGGCTTGAATCTATTGATCAACCCAATTAACTGCTGCTCAAAGTCATGGTGTCTGTAACTCTCTTCAAATTTGAAGTGCTCAACAACGGCCCCATCGTAGTCCAGTGATATGGCAATGACAGCGGAATCTCTCTTTCCATCTCCATTAGAAATTGCAAGGACTTTTGGTATCGTACCTTTTGCATTTGGAATAGGGTGATATGGGGCTTGATCAACTTTATTCAAGAACTTTTCTCTGATCTCAAAGAACAAAGCAGTTTCGCTGTTTTGTCTGATCTTCTCTTTAACGTCGAGGGAGATAGAAGGCAGCATTTTCTTCAAAGCCAAGTCCAGACAGCTTCTACGTAGCTCATTCCACGCATTGCTTATGTCAGACGTTCCATCGGAAGACAAAAACGAGAACAGATGGTTAGCAAAACTTTCAAATGCATTTTTCAAGCCAATTTTCAGCTTCACATATCCAAGTGACTCTGCTTCCAACATTCTTAAAAATAATGTTGGATTGTATTTGAATGACTCAGTCGGTCTGTTTATAGCATACTTGAAATCTGCGTAAGGAGAGCTCTCGGTTATTTGAATTCTACCTTTTTCGCTCAGCTCCACATCGATATTTGCATAATTTTGGAAAGCAAATCTCAGATGAGACCGCAGTTTTGGGTTATGCGCCAATTGTTCTGAAAACAAGTCTTTTATGGCGTAAAAAGCCCGTTCAAAGCTCTCAAAGTAAGAGCCAGCTTTGATGACTTGTTCCACTAAGATGTCTGGTTTGAGCTCATCATCTTCAGTTAGATAGATTTTGTTGCCAGTGCTGACGTTTTCTCCAAATTTCTCGGAGTCAATTCCCATCTTTTCGACAATAGAATAAATCTTGTCATTCTTGGTCCTTTCAAACATTGAATACCTATAATGTGACTTCTGTTTGGTTTCTGTTCCAGTTTCTGCTTGGGATGCCTTCAATTCACCGCTGTAAGTAAATGCAAGGTATTCTTGAAGATCCTGTAGCTCAGTAATAGTCTTTGCACTTTGCATAAACTCCTCGTAAAGAATGTCAACTTTATCGATCACTTTGAACATCTTCTCGATGTTTCTCTTTTTCGCTAGAAATGCGTGATAATCAATGTCCAACTGAAGGATCCTCCACAAATCGTTTTCGTTCAGGAGCTTTTCAACTCTGAGTTGACCCTCTTCACGGTACGTGTACAATGTGTAATCCTTTCTGCAATTCCAGATAGAAGGAACTTCCAGATTATCCCTAGACACAAAATAAACGATTTGAGAAACGGCCTTCTTGAAAGGCTCAACAAGAGATTCCTTATTCTGGAAGGTTGGAGCTTTCTCTTCGTATAAAGTGTCAGCGACCCACTGTTGCTTCAACTGGAAAGCTTCATCGTCAAGATTGTAGCCACTGATCCCCTCACGTAAGGTCTGGAACCGCTCAGGAACATCAATGATTCTTATTTCTTGATCTTTGTCTGTAAGCAAGTGTTCTTTGAGCTCTTCAAACTCAAAGACCTGATTCAGAGCCTGTGCATCAGACTTGGGCTTGAGGGCAGGGAAGCCCTCCTCGTCGACATCTTCTTCGTCCACTTGCTCTCCCTCAAGACCTTCTGCCTCCAGAGCCCAGGCATATTCGTCGCCATCTCCGAAAATTTCGTAAAGCTCGTCAAGTCTGTCTTGATCAAATTGAGAATGTGAAGCAAAATTGTTGTTTTGTTTGGCTTTAGCTGATCGCATCCGTGCCAATCGTTCATCACGATCTTCGTCATCTTCAGAGAACTCATCATCCTCGATGAAGTCGTCGAACTCTCCGACCATGTTCTGTTGTCGCTCCTGTCTCATTTTCTTTGATGCTTCCATGAGGTCGTCTTCTTCTTCTTCTTCTTCGGCGCCAGACTCGGCTGACTGTTCTGTCCCTGCGGATTCTTCTTCCGAGAACATTTCTGCAAGGCCCTTCTGACCCTGTTCAGCATCACGGTCCCCACTTCCCTTCTTGAGACGTTTGAACTTGCTTTTTTCACCAAGGTGTCGCGGCAGCTGACCAGAATTTTCTCTCAGGAGCTCAAGATCATCCTCGTCAATCTCGTCCACATTTTCCTCTGAGTTGTGAAGACCGTCGCGCTTGCGCTTCTTGTGGCCTTTCCGCTTCACAGCAAGATCGTCCTCGTCTTCTTCTTCTTCTTCTTCTTCCTCGCCTTCGTCGTCAACAATGAAACCCTCTCGAACCTTGCGGAGAGCCTCCGGGTCATCATCTTCCTCGTCTTCTTCGGATGAGTCTTCGACGCCTGAGGCTCCCTCCTCTTCTCCTTCTTCTCCTGACCCTTCTGCGTCGTTCTGCTCAGCAGAATCGTCTACCAGCTTGAGAGCCTCGGTGGCATCTCGCTCTTCCTCGGACATACTTCCGGACAAGCTACTGTGGCGAGAGGCGTTCAGCCGTCAGACTGTCGCCAATCAAGGTGCCTCTTGGGGGGGAAGAGTCCAAAGTATGTGCTGGCCGCTGCCTTTGTTTTTCTGGCGACCCAGGCGCTCTACCAGATGCACACTCGTCGACGCTTGTCACCAGGGTGGAGCTGGTCGTAGCAAGGAGATCCCCAATTGGTAGCAGTATGCTTGCTGGCAGTCTAGGAGGAAGCGTCTCTTGTACTGCTCTACATATTCCACGAACATGATATTATCTATAGCTTGTTTTTTTCGGCACTAGACAGAAAAAAGGTGAAGGCCGGGTAACCAAAGGAGGGTGGGGAGGAGGAAAACATAACATCTCTACACAGGAGCGCTGCCGCACTCCTCTACAGCAAGGTGCGAGAGTTAGTTTCTTGGAAACTAGCTAGCTATATGTAGTGTACAGAGAGAGAGAGAGAGAGAGAAAGACAACGGGGACTCAGTCCTCCTGCAAACGAGCGTTGTAGTGCCTGTTGAGCTTCTCGTTGAACTGCTTGTTTTTGTCGTTGATGAACCCTAGACCGCGGTCCCCGCTCTGGGAGCCGGCCGTCTTGCGTTTTTTGCGGTGGAGCGACTCCTGCTGCTGGTGCTGCAGCTTCACCAAGTCGCGCAGCCTGCTGGCGTCAGTGAGCTTGGCTATGATGTCCCCCTCCGAGAGGCCCTGCCCCTTGAGGGTGCTATACAGCTGCTTTTGCTTGGCGTAGTCCTCCTCGGAGAGGGGGCTGACCTCCTTGAGTCTCTTTTGGTATGTGTGCTCTGCAAGCTGGGCGTAGTCGTGGTACACTGCAGACTCTGTCTTGCGCGACTGCGCCTGCTTTGCATGCCAGCGCTCGTCATCCTCCAGCGTGTAGTTCAGGTTCTTCAGGCGCTCATAGTTGCCGCCCCTTGCTTCCACCTCCTCCCGGACGAGCTCCTCCTTTGCCTTGGCATCGTCGCCGCCTTGCTTTTTGCTGGTGGTTCTCGTTCTAGCGTATTCGCCCCGAAGCTCCTTGCCGTTATCCCTCTTCGCCGCGGCCTTTTTCTCGCGCAGTCTCTGTAGCCTTTCTGACCGGGTGTCCGGAGTACCACCTGCCATTTGGGCAACACAAGCTCGCCAGGCCTTCGACGCCTGCTTGCCGCTCCAAACGTCCCCCTTCTCTGGCCATGTAGTATCGCTTCTCGCTTGTGTATATGAAGGAAGAAACTAGACTAACTGCAGATGAAAAAATTCTGCACCGATCGACGCGTCGAAACTTGCTCTGATAGCCCGCTCCTTTTTCTTACTTCACTATGCGACTCGCACTCCGGCTCTGCGAACAGAGATGCGCGGTGCATCCGGTTGAAGCGGGCTGCCCACCCCTCCGTTCCCTTCCCCTGACAACAGCACAGACATTTTGGAGCTGGTGTTTCTGCTGTGACAACACAACAGCCCCAGGAGGCAGGCGTGTGTGCGTGCGCGCGCCTCCGTGATAAGAAAGAGGTGCCCAGAAAAGCTACAGCAGAAGTCGGTGCAGCGTCGATCGACGCACACTGGCATAGTTAAAAGATATATCTTTTATCCGACAGGCTGGGCAGAAGGTGCAGTAAACAGAATACCTCAAGCCTGGCAGCTAGTGCAACGGTTCTCTGAGATCAGTCTCCCGCCAGACTCCAGTACCGCGGGCAGGTAGAGATCTTGCAGACACGACGTACCGTGCGAAAAAGTGATCAAATTCTCGAAAGATGAGCTTCCACAGCTACCCGGATCTACCCGGACCTGGGGTTCATGGGTACTGGGGCCCGGTCACGTCAACGATCGACTGGTGCGAGGAGAACTATGTCTTCTCGCCATACGTTGCGGAGGTGGTGAACAGCTTCACTAACTTCATTTTTGTCTTCCTGGCGATGCACCACATCGTGTGTGCCGTGAGAAACAACTTTGGCCTTCTATACGTTTACATTTCGCTCGGATTTGCTTTAGTCGGGGTGGGATCGTTCTTCTTCCACATGACCCTCCTCTACGAATGGCAGCTGATGGACGAGCTGCCAATGGTCTATGTCACAGCGCTGCCATTTGGGTACATCTTTGGCTGGAACCAGCGGCCCCTTGTCAAGTACGCCTGGAGATTTGGTACCGCCATTGTAACGGCGCTGTTCACCTACCTTTACATTTTCAAATACAGAAACCCTATTTTCCATCAGGTGTTCTACGCCTTGCTGAATTTTGGAGTCATATACAAGACCATTGTCACCGCCAACGCGGTGGTCACAGATGAGAAAGCACGCAAGTATTTATTTAAAATGCTGGCCACAGCCTTTTCGCTTTTCATTTTTGGATTCTTCGTCTGGAACCTAGACTTCCTGCTATGCAAATACCTCAATGGACTGCGTCGCTCCTCTCTTGGGCTTCCTCTTGGTATCATAACTGAGCTACATGGCTGGTGGCATGTCTTCACGGGTCTTGGAATCTATTATTTCATTATATACAACCAGCTCCTCGCCACGTGGATGAGAGGCCAGCAAGACGATTACGAGCTTGTGTGGTACTGGATCTTCGCTGAGGTGAGACTCAAGAAGAACACCAAGAAGGAGTGAATCTCCACAGATCCTCAGATAGACTCTCATTATTTAAAATACATTCTTATATACATGACAATCATACTCTTTCCTGGAGTACTTTCTCGCATGCATGTACAAGATCGGGACTTAGGCTCAACTGCAGGGCAATGCCACAGGTGTATCGTGCATTGTTGATTATTGCCCGATACTGGAAGCTCTCGCGATTCACCCCTGTTGCTGCGTTCCCAAGGGCGTGGTATACGGAAATTATCCCGCTGACTGAGTCGTCCAGCCAAGAAGAACGCGCATCCGCGTTAACTCCAGCGTTGACTGAGAGTCGTATTGCCACAGCTAGAGCCTGAATCTTGAGCGATAGGAAATCGAGGTCAAGCTTGCTTTCATTATTGTTGCCTGTGTTTGGGTACAAAAATGCCAGCTCGGCCAGGGAGTTGACCTGCTTTGCATAATGTCCCGATCCAACAAGAATCACCAGCCAGAAACTCGCTGTTTGGACCTGGAAGATGCCTGCCTCATTCCCAGTAAAAGTCTTTTTCAACTGCAAAAGTAGCATTTCCACCTCGTCTAGGAATGTGAGCGAGACTTTAATCTTGTGTTGATTCAGGCTTGTGAGGAACTTCGCAATGAATGAGAGATTCAGAGCCGTAACAGCTCCAGGCGTATCACGAGGCAATGATCTTAGCATATCCCCCAAAATCTTGAGAAGGCTCTTCCTATGGAAAGTTGTCGCGACCCGGCTGTCTAGAATGATCTTGTTCAGAAGGTAGGTGCCCCGCAAGCAGAGTAACTTGGAGCCTGACTTGATGGAGGAGAATTCTTTCAACGTACTCACGAGCCGGTAAAGCCAGTCTGTTGAGCGGCTTAGGTGTTCAACCACTGTATCTCTCCGGCCGTCGTCGGAGATATAGTTGCCAAGAATAATCATGCCCAGCGAGCGCACTAAAGGAGATTGGTCTTGCATAAGGGAGGCGCTGAGCCCAAAGTCGTCGTTCTGCAGCGTCTGATTTGCGGAGACGTTCATGGCAGAGAAAAAGAGCTTTTCAACGTTCTCGCTGCTGCGGCATTCTGCCACGGCTCGCACCAGTGCCCGGAGACTCGCATTGTCATTGTCGAAGTCGATATCCAGCTGGCTTGCCTCCTGCACGATAGCCACCAGCGAAGCGTCAGGGGAGCGCTGTGCGCACAGCACGAGGTCCAGGAAACTTTGCTTCGTCCAATTCGCTGGCTCCGGGGCAGACGTCAGCTCCTCCAGCAGGCTGATAGCTGCGTCGCGCAGGTCCTCCTCTGCCTCGGGCAGCAGCTTAACTAGCTCTGTCGCGAAACAGCGGCCGTCGACAACCACTCGCTCGACATACCTGAGCCCAGCAGCGCCGTCCAGCACGAGGTTGACGAGAAAGAGGAGCGCGTACGTGTTGTAGCCCTTCGGCGCGGCCAGGTGGCCCAGGATCTGGCCCATAAAGTCGTGCACACGGGGGCACCCCAGAAACAGGCCCCTGTTCTCGTCTGCGTCGGCCACAAAGTTGGCCAGCGTCTTGAACAGGGCGCACAGCAGCTCCGCGCTGCACGGGCCCGTCTCGTAGCGAGCCGCCGCATACTCCACCAGCCGCGGCACGAGAGCAGCAACCTCGGGATCGCGTCTGCGCGAAGAAACTCTCAGCAAAACGCTCAGCTCCTCCAGCAGACCCGGCACGCGCACGCGCAGCGGGTCAACAACATCCGTGCCCCGGAAAGCCGCGCCCAGCTCAGCACAGACCGCCGCCAGCTCCATCCGGACACTCTGCCCACGCTAAAGCCGCTTGCCACACGCAGCCAGGCCGCGACAGACCTAGCAGGCCTTTAGACTGCTGCCACTTCTAGTCTGCTCTCAAGGCAGGAGGAAGACGAGGTGCAAACACACCACACAGGGTGAAAAAAAACACACTCCCATGACATAAGCAGACACAAGTTCATTACATAATCCAAGCTTTTTGTGCACGCGAGTGGGGAGAAAGAGATCAATTATACATGGATAACACTAATATTACACATCGTGGTGCCGCACAACCTCCCTGTACCAGCCGGTGCCGATGTCCTGTCCCTGCGTGCCGGGCTCCCTGTCTATGTAGCTCTCCACACGGGCGTCGTTGAGCCAAAAGTGGTTGGACAGCCCAGCAGCGTCGAACCTGCTCTTGGGATCCGTCACCAGCATGCTGCCCAGGAAGTCGCTGATCTCTAGTGAGTCGGTCTCGCTGAACTTGTACTTCTCCATGAGCACGCTCTCCAGCGGCCACGGCTTGAGATTCTTGATCTGCCTGAGCGTCTTGAGGTCCGAGTGGAAATACCTCTTGCTGTGGCACCCACGCTGGACAACCTCCTTCGGAATCGACCCCACAAGCTCGATTATCTGCGCAAGGTGGTCATCATCCTTGCTGAACGTGGGGCCCTCCGTCGGATCAAACAGATAGTCCCCGGTCAACAGCTCAAACACCAGGCATCCAATGGACCAAATATCCGCCGAACAGCCCCATTCAGAACCCAGAATCACCTCCGGCGCACGGTACTGCCGCGTCTGAATGTCATCAGTGAAGTGCCTATACACCCAGCAGGCATTCCCAAGGTCCGCAATCTTCACCTTGATCAAGTCGTCGTCCTCTATCTCATCCTCCGCTGGAGGCTCGAGTTCAAACGGATTTTTCATGCTCTTGGACATGAGCGATTGTATGTCCTGAAGAGAGGCCCGAGCACACCCCAGGTTTCCCGCTCTCCCAGCAATCGTGTTCATCGAGCTCTGCAGTGGTGACACAAAAAACGAGTTCGATCTGGAGCTCAACGGAGAAGGCAGGGGCTGTGAGCCTGTGATCAGTGTCTGCCTCCGCGACCGCCGACTTTTTCTGAAGGGGATCTGGTTATTCTCATTCAGCTCCGGAACCTCAAGCGGCGAATATGGGTCATACATCCCCTTCTTGATTTTGGACGAAACACGTCTCAAAAGCCGTCGCTCCCTCTGCGAGTCCTCTAAATACTTGACGAGTTTCTCGACATCCTCGATTTCCAGCAGTATGTTCTCCGGCTTGATGTCCGTGTGTATGATACCGCACTGCCTATGCAAAAAATCTACCGCAAGCAGTATCTGCTTCGCAATCTGCTTGACAAACCTCGTAGGCAGCCCCTTGTGCTTGTACCGGCGGATGAGGCTCAGTAGGTTCTCACCCAAGACCTCAAAAACCATACATATGTGCGTGCCGTTGACCCCTGGGTGGTCGAAATAGTCAAGAAGCTTGATTAGGTGTGCGTGGCCCGGGTGCTCTGGGTCTGTGTGGTTGATCTTCGAGAGCAGCTTGATCTCATCTATGGCGGTCTCCCTGTAGTTCTTGGCGCTCCGCACAACCTTCATCGCGACGTGCCGATTGTTTTCTGTGTCCTTTGCCAACCACACTGTGGAAAAGTGGCCCCACCCGAGCTTCCTCACCAGGACGTACTTGCCATCTTTGTACGTTTCGCCTATGTAGGCTGGGTGGTAGCCGCCGGCAACGTAGTCCTCCTGGTCCTCCTCGTTCGCGGGGTCCATGTCGGACTCTGAGCCCGACGAGGGTTCGCCGTCGGACGCCGCCTCTGTGGCGGCGGCGGCGGCGTCGCTGCCGGTGTTGACCGCGAGCTCTGGCCGCTTCGGGGTCTGTCTCGAGCTGGCGGGCGACGCCTCTGCCCTGTCCTGGTCGTTGAGGCTCGCGAGCTTCTCTGTGACCTCGCGCAGGATCTCGGTGTCTGCGACGAAGTGGTGCTCATGCGGATCGATGTGCTCCTCGCCTGCGTTCTTGAACGCGAGCGAGAGCTTGGACGGCGCCACCGCCTGGCTGTCCCATGTGTGCTCCTTCGAGAAGACCTCTCTGCTCTTGCTGGACTGCGCGCTGGACGAGCGCAACATCGCCGGAGCCGCCGCGCGGGCCTGTGTCGTTCTGGTGGTGTTTGGTTTTGCTTTTTGCGGCACCTCTTGGTGGGCCCAAAACTGCTCCTTTTCGGGCCCGGAAAAGCCGAGGTCGCACCTTCCTGTCTCGCCCCAGCCGATGCCGCACAATGAGCGCAGATACCGCGCCCAGGTGCTCAAAACGACGTGCAAACAGCAGCACACCCGCTCGCTCACGTCAAAGCACCTCCGAAACCCTTGAGAATCAATCAAACTTGATTGACTTGTAATTTTTTTTTTCCTGCCCCTTTAGCTGCTTACCCCACTACAACACCCCCTTTGGCATCTTTTTCACTCCCACATTAAACGGACTCTCTTCCACTATATAAACGCACACACACACCCTTATATATATAGATATAGCGATATATATAGAGATACAAGGTGCCCGGCAGAGCACAACAGCATGAATAAGACAGGTCTAAACAGTCTGGCCGCAGCAGCGTAAAAGCAGCGTAAAGGCAGCGTCTAGTCAAGCTCCTCGTCCATCTGCATCTGGTCGGCAGCCTCGCCCTCTCCCTGCGGCTTCTCCTCAGCCTCAGAGGCAGCAGCAGAAGCAGCAGCACGCTCAGCAGCCAGCTTCTCCGCCATCGCAGACGCCTGCTTCGCCTCCTGCTTCTTTCTGAGCTCCTGTCTGAGCTCCTCCTGCTTCGCAAGATATCTGCCTCTGATCAAGTTCCCAATGGAAGCCAGCTCCTCGTACTTGGCAATGTATTTCGCCTTCGTGGAATCGTACCCGTCATCATACAGCCACTCCTCCGTGTCAGCAAGCATCTTGCCAAGCTTCGCCTTCTCATCCTCAGACGCAAAGCTGCTGTACTGGTCCTCAAGCTTGCCTCTCAGCTCGTATATATACTCCTCTAATGCGTTCTTTCTGTCCTCAGTCTCGGCAACAAGCTTGTCCTCAGCAACCATCTGGCCTTCCCTCTCCAAAAACTCGTTCAGCACATTCTCAGGAAGAGAATGGCCCTCAAACGCAATCGTCAGGTCCTTCGTCTTCACAAGCTTCTTCACAGTCTTGTAGACTGGCTCGTCCTCAGGCTTGGCCTCAGGGTTCTCAACAACCTCTTGCACCTGCTGTTCCTGAACTATGTATGCAGATTCGATTGTGTAGAACCCAGATGGATCATTTCTAACCTTGAGCTTGCAGATCGCAGAGTCCTCGCCCTCGGCAACCTCAACTCCAGTGATCTTCCACTTGGCAATATCAGCCGACGTTCCCTCTGGAAGCTCCTCTGGCTGAGTGTATCTGGCATCGATCTCAAAGTCCGAAGTTCTGTAAAGTGTAATCATCTTCGTCGAAGGGAAAACACCACCCTTAGGGAAAACTTCTAAGTGGTCGGTGTCCTCAGCATCCTTCTGCCAGTGATATGTCACAGAGAAACTGTTGCAGTCTTCAAATCTAAACGGTCTTACTCTCAATGTTGGTGAGTGCATAGCACAGATGAAGGCCGCTCCTCTAGCGATGGCCTCATCCTGGTTCAACGTGAATGATAGTGCCTTGCCAAAAATCTCGCTAAGTCTGGTCTTGACACTTGGAACTCTGGTACATCCACCAATAACTTCAATAGAATCTAGGTCCTCAGCCTTCAACTTCGCCATCTCAAGAGCCGACTCAACTGGCTTGTGCATTCTTTGCAACAGTGGGCTCACCATTTCCTCTAACTCCTCTCTGGTCAAAGAGGAAGAAACGTCAACATCGTCCATAACAGACTCAATGTTGATAGGTGCCTGACTGTTGGCTGAGAGCACTTTCTTCAATCTCTCAGCCGCAGTCAAAACTCTGCTGTAAGCCTTTGGATTTGTTCTGATGTCAATCTTGAATTTCTCTTTGAATTCGTCAGCAAAGTGCTCCGTGATAGCTTTGTCAAAGTCTCTTCCTCCGAAGTGCTTGTCGTAAGCAGATCCGAGAATCTTGAGCTCGCCTTTCTTAATAGCCGCAATGGAAACTGTGTATGAAGAGTGACCAATATCAACGAAAGCAACCTTTTTAGGCTCCTCCTCAGGCAAATCGGTCTTGAAAACGCCGTAACCAACGGCGGCAGCTGTGACTTCGTTAACTATTCTAACAGGGTTCAAGCCAGCGATCGTACATGCATCCGCAGCCGCTCTTCTCTGAGACTCTGTGTACCAAAGTGGAACTGCCAAACAGATGTCAGTGATCTGGGCTTTAGTCTCTTTAGTCGCGATATCCTTCAATTTGTTCAGGTACATGGCAACCAACTGGGTGGAAGAAAACTCAACTTGTTTGCCAAGGTATCTAACCTTCGCGGCAGCGAAACCATCCTTGAGGGTCAGAGGGCACGTGAAGTACTTCTCCTCGACAGCGAAATCAGGAGACGAGGCAGGCAGAGCCAAAATTCTCTTCAAGTTCTCGACAGTATTCTTGAGGTTGGATGTCTGCTGAGTTTTACCAGACTCTCCAATTGATCTGTTCTTCACGCCAAATCCCACCACACTAGGTGTGGCTCTGTTGGACACCTCGTTCACAACAACATCAATCCCTCTGTTCTTGGCAACAGCCACAACAGAGCTGTTGTTACCAAGATCAACTCCAAATGGCGTAGACATCCTGTTTTGTTCAAGCCTTTCTGTGGTTGTATTGTCAAATAGAGCTATTTCAAGAGCTCACCGCTTGGACAAATATTTCAAACCCCCTATCTTACTTGTGTTCAACAGCCTGAAGCTCTAACTCTCTTTCTTGCACCAGCAGATTTGTAGTTCCCATTTAAGGGCAAATGTCTTTTTAATTAGCTCTCAGTTGTACCGACGCTCTTCTGAAAAATTTTATACTTGTCCCCTTTCCTTAATAGAGCGTGTTCGGGAAAATTCTAGAACAAGAGGCAGACATCCTTACACGGGGAAACAAAGAGCCCAACTCCCTCCCCCCTTTGAAAAGAAGCATATTGAACACAAAGAAGATGAGGAAGCAAGCGCACTCACACTCTTTTAGACTGACAGAATTGTCTGGAGAGTCTTCCATCCGGGAGTCTCGAGCAAGTGGTGCGTGTCAACGAGATAGGACTGGTCCTGTGACGCGTGCTTTCGCAAAATCGTGAGCAAAAGAGCCGTCTCTTTTGGCCCAAGCACCTCGAGACCAGTAGTCAGATAGTAGAGTAAATGGAAATTGCTGAGCCGGGCCAGCAAAGACTGCAGGTCGCTTGTAGAGGTCAACGCAGTTCCTAAAAGAGACTTGACCGAAGAGATGTCCTGCGACTCGCCAACATAAGCCCTGTTCTCAATAGGGAACGCGGCAGAACTGCTAGCGTCGAAGAATGGCGAGGGCTGCTCAGGGAACCCGTGTGTCAGCGAAACCAACAGGTACTCAACCGGGAAGCTGGGGATCGCGTTCTTCTTCACCTGCAGACCATACTCATTGATCATCTGATAAAAGATCTCCGGCACATATCTGTCATCATTCTGCTCGTTGATGTAGACCTCGTTGGGATGGGTGGAAGGACTGATAAGATCGGCCTTAACAAGCCCCTCACCCTTCTCGGAAACCTGGTAGGCTTCAATATCGATTTCGCCTCGGGTATTACCAGACACAACGCAAGTAACGAACTTAGAAGAGAACTTGCCAGAGTCCGACCATCTGCAGATGTTTGGGTGCTTGATCTGCCATTTTGCAGCAAAGATGATTTCCGACGACGATAGGAAGAAAGATCCCGCGTGCCTTTTACAGATCACGGAACCGTCTCCTGCTCCGGCATCCACTAGATCTGTGAATATAATTCCAACCGGTACTAGCCCCAGCTGGGCACAAAGAGCCATGACCTTGTCCTCATCTTTCCATTGCTGCAAGATCAGACCGTCTTCCTGATCTGTTTGAGGCAGTTCGTAGATAGCCTCTACTTTGGCTTTGATTCCAAGAGGCACCTTGTCGTACCTCTCATAAGATCCAACCATCAAGCCGATTCTCTGAGAGCCAGAGAGTCTCCAGGCGTTTATAAAGTTATTGATCACATCGCTGTTTTGGAACTCCACGTGGTCTACCATTCTGAACTTTTGGCGCTGCAAGGTGATGGCAGATGGCTGGCACTTGGAACAGATTCCCTTTGGCCAAGGCTCGTGTCCGCCCGGGCAGTTTTTGTCTATTTGAAAATTGGACTCTGAGATGGGCGAGATGTAGGAGGAGGCGGAGCCCTTCTTGTTGGCCATGGAGTTTAACTCGTTGATGTATGCGTGGAAGGAAAGGTGTTTGATATTGTGTTCCTGCTGGTATCCAGGGTCCCAGGGCGGCAGCGGGCAGCAGTACTCGCACATGCCCTTTTCAGAGTGTCTGCAGAAGGGAGTTCTTTTTCTGAGGATGAGGCCTTCCTCCTTGTCGAGCGCGTCGTCCACAGGGAGCTGTTTGAGGGCGGCCTTGGCAGGTTTCGTTCTGATGGGGACTGTGGACGCTCTGTCCGCGATTTCGACGGCTGCGATGCCCTGCTGGACGGATTCGAGCTTATCGTAGCTGAGGTTGAGCAGCTCGCCGTTGCGCAGCTGCAGGCTCGCCAGGGACTCGTTCAGCATCTCGGAGGCGGCGCGGGGCGCGCCTCCCGGCCCTACGGCGATCTGGAGCGAGTCTGTGCTGAAGGGTGGCAGCTTTGGCGCCAGGTTGGCGAGGACAGTGCCGAACGTGTCTGACTCGCTGGCGGAGATCCTGTACATGCCATCTTTGGACCGGAATCTCAGTATCTGGGGCGGGTGTGTTAGCAGCTTCTGGGGGCGGTGTGGAGAGCGCGAAGCTGCTGCTGTTGCGCTGCTGCTGCTCTGACTTACCATTGGCATTCTGGAGTGGTGGTGAGGGTGGCAGTGTCTCGAGGTGACGCTGATGCTGAAGTTGCAGAGCCGTTCGTCTATACAGGCACTGTGATGCTGTGTTTTTGCCACAGAAAAAGGTATTCTTATATTGTGTGCCCAAAGAAGGAGGAGTGAGGGGAGACAAACACATAATAAAAGTATGGGGTGTGAGGTGTGAACTTACCTAGTCTAGCTTTGTTTGGGGGGTGGAGGGGGGAGATATCACTTACATATAGATGTATAGATGTATATATATATGTGTATAGGAAAAAAAACTAACAGTACCACACTTGAAGGAGGAGGAGATGGCTGTGTGTGCCCTTGGTAAGCACAAGCCTGCTTATAGGCTCTGTTCACAGACGTCGCTCATAGACCCCGCTTATAGAGGGCCTTGCACAGTTTGGCTGGACCTGGTTGGATCCATCCTGATAGACCCGCTCTGCTCCGCCCGCGTTTTCCCCTCACCGTCGTTCGCAGACAAGAAACGGCGATGCTTGCAGGACGGCTAGCTGGCGCGAGAAGGACACTCCACCGCGGCGCAGCCCGGCTCCAGGGCGTGCGGCCCGGGAAGTACGAGTTCTACCAGCTTGTGGCTGACTCCACGAGCCGGGCCGGGCGCGCCGACGCCGAGGTTGCGACATCGCTCACCTTTGACACCCGCAGCAAGAAAGACGCAGCCAACCCAGATATCGACCTCATCTTTGGGTTCTCGGGCAAGAAGAACAAGTCGCTCAGGTCGTCGCGCCGAGACGTGTCTTACAGAGAGATCACGCGCCGCATCGGCGGCGTGGAGGTGCCCAAGCGGCCGATCGAGCCAGACTCGTGCTGCATGAGCGGGTGCGTGAACTGCGTGTGGGAGCTCTTTGGCGAGGACCTCGAGGAGTGGAAGCAGGCCACCAAGCAGGCTGCAGATGCTCTGATGCGCCAGGGCGACAACATTGTCGAGAAGTGGCCCGTGGGGTTTGACGCGCCGCCAGCGTACCTCCCGGACAAGTACGTGCCCGACGAGCTCAAGGCGGCCAAGGGCAGCGAGGACAAGCGTGGCGAGATGCCTCTGGGGCTGCACGTGTTCACCACGCTCGAGAAAAAGCTCAAGCACAAGCACGGCCGCGCGCCTGCGGCAGATGCCCCGGGCACGCGCCGCGTGGGCGGCGAGCCGCCCGCGCCACCGACGCCATAGAGAGACCGATTATAGATACGCATGTGACAAGCATAGAGGAAGAAAAACCCATTGCCACCACCACCACCGCATGATCATCATCATTATACTATTTCAATTTAGATTACACAAACATATACTTGAGGCCCGTCTCCCGGCTGTTTTCACTCCACGTCGACCCCGTTGCTCTTCAAAAACACCTTGGCTTCATCGATTTCGCCCAGCAGCTCTGTGTACTTGTCCTGCTTGTCTTTGAATGTGAAGACGCCCCAACCGAGCGTTCCCAGCGCGTAGCATCCAAAGGACACGAGCGCCCACCACGGCAGCACTGGGAGAACCTCTGTTTTCACGCTCTGTGGCACAGGGATTACGCCCGTGAGCAGCGCGAAGTACACGGCCGAGCTCGTGAAGAGGAAGAGGACTGTGTCATATGCCTTTGTCATGTTGTTTGGGGCTGGTTCGCAGGCCTTTTTGCAGTGGTGATGAGCAGCACAGTTTACACCGTGGCAGCAAAGCCCAAGGAGGGGGTTTATCAAGACGTGTAGGTTTCCTCTCAATATTTTTTTTTTGCTTTTTTCTTTTTTTTCTTCTCCAGCTGGTGATTTGCATCCACACTGAAATTTTGTCCTTCACCTGACCGAGCCAGCTGTGTGTGGGGTAAGCACGACGAGAAAGCATCAAAAAAACACACAAACACTATAATTACAACGAGAGAAGGAAGACAAAGAGGCAAGCCAAGAGCAATGGCAAGGGGAGGAGAAAACAGACCAGCTACAAAAGTCCCACCAGGACAGAGAGCACAAGCACACTGAGCCCGGAGAGCTCGGCGCCGCGGGCTGCCAGGCCAGAGGAGGAGGAGGAGGAGGAGGAGGAGGACGAGCCGGCAGACGCTTTCGTGGAGGACGACGACGCGGTGGCCGAAGACGCGCCGGAGGTCAGTCCCGTCTGCGAGTTGATCGTGTTGGTCACGGCGATCGAAATGGTGCAGTCCGTCAAGACGTCACCGCTGGAGTCGGTGATGGTGTAGTTGCTGGCCTTGGCCTCGACCTCCACGATTTGGCCAATGTTGGAGTTGTTCACTCCATAGAGAATGAGATCGCTCACTCCGTCGGGAGCGTCAGGAAGCTCGAAGCTCGCGTTGAATATGCTGGACAGAGCCTCTATGGTGCTCGAGTCGCAGAGTGTGAGCTCGGCCTCCGACACGTCAGACGCGCTTATAGAGGGAATGTCCGATTCGCCAACTTGAGTCTGGAAGTTGTCGTAATCGTCAGTGAACGTCAGATCTCCGCTGTCGCTGATTTCGACCAGGCCGTAGTCGGATGACGATTCCTCAGAATATTCATACACGAGACCCCCGCTCAGAGTGTTGACGAGGCCGCCAAAAATGCCCTCGCTGATCTCGGTAAAAGTTCTTGGAGAGTCGGTGTTGCAGCCGTACTCCGAGAAAAATACTGGAATCGACGTGTTGGCTAATGTCGAGTTCAGCGTGCCATAGCCAGAGGTGGACCATGAGGAGATGCCGGAGCACCACTCGTAGGAGTTGATACCGAAGAAGTCCGATTTGGACTCGTCGTCCTCGTCTCCGTCAATGTTGCACTGTAGGTACTCCCAGGTTGCCGTTCTGAGCTCGTCAGTTGTCACGTCAGCAGCGGAGTACCCGACAGGAATAGTTCTGTTTGCGTTGTTGGAGATGTACTGTCTCATGTCTCTCTGGACGGCACGGATGTATCTTGGGTCGATGCCGGCCGATGTGTCGTCGTTTATGACCTCGTTACCGCTGAAAAAGCCGAGCAAATTTGGGTAGTTCTTGAAAGCATCGATCATTTTGAAGACCCGCTCCATATATGCGTAGTTGTAAGAGGACCCAGGGTCATCTCTGTTGAGGGACTCGTTGCTGAGGGGCGAGTTGACGTCGACGAGGACGTAGACACCGATAGCGTTGAAGATGGACATGCATTCGTCGTGGTTGATCTCAGGGTTGACGGTGTAGACACGGATCACGTTGATGGGGTTGCTCCCGTTGCCGAGGTTCTGGATCGCGAACGCGTCTCTGTAGCAGACGTCAGCGTCGGAGAGGACGTCTGAGTCGTCCGAGTCGGAGTAGGCAGACGATCCGCCCGGCTGGTAGTCGATTCCGTTGATGAAGAACACCTCGCCGTCCTTGGACGCGTCGATGGCGGGTCTGATGAATCTCTTTCCCATGATTTCCAAAGGGATCAGGGCGTGTGCTGCCGACAGCAGGCACAGGGCCGCGAGAACGGTTCTCTGGACAGAAACCATATCGCGTGAAACGGGCAGGCAGGCTGAACTGGACTGGGGCAAGAAACGAGCGTGGAAAGTCCGGGAAAAAGGGGGCGGGGGTGCAAGGCGTGTGCGCGTTCGCCGAGCTGGTCCAAAACGAGTGAAAACAGCAGCAGCAGTAGCCGGGTGCAGCGGTGAACGAGAAAGCGTTCTTGCTGCTGCTTTGCATCCAGTTTTCCACTCAAATGTTGATGATGCTTCCTTCGACCAGTATACAAAAAAAAGAGAAAAAAAAAAGGTACACACAGACGCGGGTTACGCGGTGTGGGGTGCATGGGCGTGGCGACGGTCTGCGACGATCTGCGATGCACAGCGTCGATCGACCGCTCCCGCTTTTGAAGGGGGAAGGCGGGCAGAGGGGGGAGAGGCGTGTGGGCAGTCAGCCGAGCTCAGTGAAGAAGCCCTTGTAGGCCAGGTCAACGTCCCACAGCAGCTCCTTGAGCTCGTCCTCGCCAAGCGTGTCGTTGAGCCCGAGGTTGTTCAGCTTGATCAGCCACTGGACCATCTTGGAGCGGCCATCGAAGTCGCTGAAGATCCTGTTCGTGGTGGTGAGAATGTCGCTCAGCAGCGGGTGCAGCTGCTCCTTGGTGTTGTAGTTGAGCTTGATGGCGTCCATCAGCGTGATGAAGGCACCCGTTGCCTCCGCGATTGTCTTCCCCTGCGGCGGGGCGCTGTACGCCGCGTCCCGCGGCGCCGCCGTCGCCGCCGCGGCTGCCGCAGTGCCCTTGGCGAAGCTGGCGGCGGAGCTGCCAGCCGAGACGAGGTTCACCGCCGAGTACGAGTTCTGCGCAGACATGTTCGGCGCGCGGCTCGGGTTCTCCACCGTGGCAGGCACACCAATCTCGATGCGCTTCACGCCGAGCGGGCAGTCCAGCTGGAACCGCTTGACGAACGAGGCGAGGTCCCCGAACTCGCTGTTGATCTCGTCGTCCTTCAGGATCAGCTTGTACTGGTTCAGCAGCCGCACTGTCGCGGCCGTGTACTCCTCCTCATCGTTCTGGAACCGGTCCTTCGCGAGCGACTGCTCGAGCACGTTGATGGCCACGACGATCGAGTACAGCTCCGCGATCGACTCGTACTTGTCCCGCTGCCTGTGGTTCTCGTACAGCGGGATCTCAAAGTCCAGCGACTGCCGCGCCTGCCGGATCAGGTTCGCGGGAATCGCGTTCGAGTTCGCTGTCGGCGCGTACGACGGCTGTGGCGCATCCATCCTGACGGGCCCTACCTGTCTCGCTGGCTCGCTGTGGTATTGCGGCGCACACATGACAGCTCTCTCTTACTGTGGACTATTACTGCCAGTGTTTTTTTTTGAGATGGCTCCCCCACCACCTCTTGCTCGGCAGAAGCAGGGGGAGGGGGGCAGGCGTATTATTCATCAATTACCTAATCAATTTGTTTTACATAGAGCGCAGTCCTGTCACCATGGGAAGCCTGTTTGGCGGGCTGGCTGGCGCGCTGCGTAGTGGCCTACAGCTCGGGGGTGCTCGCTCGCTGCGGCCTCCATCTCCGCGCGCAGAACGCTTATCCGGTCCTGCAGCTTCTCGTCGTGCTGCTTGTGCCATTCGAGGTGGCGGTTCAGGTCATGCTCTCTTCGGAACGTCCGCGAGCAGTTCTCGTGGGGACAGTCAAAGATGCGCTCGTCCACGTTCGACGTGATCAGGTCCAGCGTGGACCTCACCTTGCCTCTTTTGAGCAGCTTGTTGAACGACTTGCTCGAGGCTTTCACGGTCAGAATCTCGGGCGTGGCACTCTCCGCTACAGGCGTTGCAGTGTGATCAGCGGCGTCGTAGTGTTGGTGCGTGTATGAGGAATCGCAGTGTCTATGTGTATGTTCGCGTGTGTGTTCGTGTGTGTGTTCGTGTGTATGTTCGTGCGTATGTTTGTGCGCATATTCTTCGCTATGCACATGTTCGTGGTGTTCATGTTCATGTGCATGGTGTTCATGTTCATGGTGTTCATGCTCATCGTGCTCGTGGCCATGCTCAAGCTCTTCTGCGTCTTCATCGCTCTGTTCGCAGCCAGAGCCTGCGATATCAATGGCCGCATCTCGCTCGTGTATCTTCATGTGGTTGGCGAGACCGGTCATCCCGACACACTTCTTGCCACACACGGGACAAGGGATCTTTGGATGACAAGTCTTCATGTGCAGCTGCAGCGCGGACCAAGTCGTGAAGGTCTCAAAGCAGCCGGGGTAGTCGCAGACCAGCTTTGCCTTGTCGCCGTGGTGCTTTCGAATGTGCTCGGCCAGCCGTCCAGGCCGGGAAAAGCGTTTCCCACACTCAGGGCACTTGAGCCTGTCCGGGTTGTGCACACGGTTGATGTGCGCCTTGAGCGACTGGTGCTTGTGGAACGTCGCGCCGCATCCTTCGTAGGGACACTTGAACGACTTGAAATGCGTCTTTTCGTGCCTGCGCAGATGCTGGAGGGAGTTGACGCCCTTTCCGCAGATGCTGCAGTGGTACGGCTTGGAGTCATTGTCGGCGTGCTTCAGCATGTGGCGCTGCAGGTGGTCTTTCCTGGTGAAGCTTTGCTGGCAGACGGGGCACACGAAGGGGCGCTCGTTGGTGTGTGTGCGCTCGTGCTGTGCGAGCAGGGACGGTTTCGAGAAGGACTTGTTGCAGCCCTCGAAGCTGCACACGTACACCTTTGGCCGTGCGGGGGAGCTGGAGCGGGACCCTGGGCGGGACCCTGCTCGGGATACGGCACGCGAGGACGACTCCGAGGAGCAGGGTGGAGACGGAGCGGCGGCGGCCGCCGCCATCGTCGTCATTTTGGCGATCTTTGCGGGCTGCTGCAGGTCCTCCGCCGCGGGCTCGAGTTTCCTCTTCTCGCCCGCGGGGACAAAGCAGCGGGGTTCAGGCTCTGGCGTCTGCATCAGGGCATGCTCTAACGGAAGCGGAACGTGCTCGCTGCGGCTAGCGAAGCGGTGGTGGTGTCTGCTATATACCCTCACTCTACGCACTTAATACATACAAATGCACTAATTATGTGGTGAGGGTGAAACTTTTCACTTGAAAGCAAAAAAATTAAACTATGGGGAAACAGGGGTTACCCGGCCGGCCATGCCAAATTGATTAAAATTTTCAGAGCATCAGCAAGAGCACTGGCAGAGAGATACGGACCATACATACATATATATAGCTGTACATGGATAGAGAGCTGCAGCTTACACACTGGGCAGCACTCTGGGTTGAGCAAAGGACATTGCAGGGGCAGCCACAGCTGCACAGTCGCAGGACTCAGAAGATGGCGGACTACGGGGACGACGACGGCGGAAGAAACGAGCAGTACGACGACTTCGAGGACGGAGCCGGCGAGTTCAGCGAGGAGGAGAGATTCTCGGACGAGGAGCCGCTCGAGACAGAGAACGGAACACAGATAATCAAGGGCGGGTTTGGCCCGAACGACGGCGACTTCCAGGCGAACGGCGCCCACGCGCGAAAGAAGAAGGACCTCGCGATCCCAAGAGAGCAGCGCGCGACGACGCCGTTCATGACGAAATACGAGAGGGCCAGAATCCTCGGCACCAGGGCCCTGCAGATCTCCATGAACGCCCCCGTGCTCGTGGACATCGAGGGCGAGACCGACCCCCTCCAGATCGCCATGAAGGAGCTCTCGCAGAAAAAGATCCCGCTAGTCATCCGGCGGTACCTGCCCGACGGCTCGTACGAGGACTGGAGCGTTGACGAGCTGATAATCGACCAGTAGAGCACCATCGCCAAAGCAAGAAGTGAATGCAAAAAACATGCAGAGAACAGGCTGCAGTCCTGCTACTGCTGCCAGCACCGCTAGCACTACTACTGCTGCGCCGCAGCCTAGACCGGGTGGTTACCTCCACCGCTCCATTGTGTATTATCTAGTTAACTCGTGTCGTTACGATCGATCAGTTGGTGACGAGGTCAACGTAGTTCTCCGCGACAAACAGGCGCTCGCCGCTCATGTCGTTTGTCTTTGAGAAGCTGTCAAGCACCGACGAGATCGCGCCTTTGCCCATCTTAGTGGAGGCGTCCGCCCGCGTGGCAAGCTCGATGAGGCTCTTCTCGAGGCTGTCGGCCTCGCACACCAGCTCCCCGGAGCTCGCTGGGGCCCGGAAGGACTGGAACGCCTGCGTGAGATCGCTTTTGCTGCTGAACTCGCCATACAGAGCGCTCATCATGTTCAGGAACTTGTTGAACGTGATCGCGTCCCCGTCCGCCCGCTGCATCATCTTGCCAACAGTCTCCTTATCGGCCGCCAGGCCAAACTTCGCCAGTGTCGCTTTCAGATCAGCCGTCGAGATGCTGTCGTCATGGTTCTGGTCTATCAGATCAAAAAGCGACCTGTACACTCGGACCTGCTCCTTGGACAGCCGGTTCGCTGCGCCCGTCTGCTCCTGCCGCTTCGCCATCGTCGCTGGTATGTGCTTCTCAAGTAACGAGTCTCCACCACGGCCCACGCTCACCGTTTCTGTGCTCGTACAGGATGAAGACTCGCCTGTAGTCGGCACGCAATGTGCTTTTTGCTCCATTTCCTCCTTCTCCCAAATGTAAACAAGAAGCTGAAATAGTACACTCTTTCTGCCACCCCGAAAAGGGAAAAAGGGGAAATTAGCATCCGTACACCGCGACATAATCCAAGTCGCAAAGAACTTCAATCGCATGTTACGTAATCCATTTGAAAGCGTCCCCTACATCTCTTCTCTACACACACACACCCTCTTGTTTTTTTTGTCCATTTGGCACACACTCTCAAATAGAGAGAGAGAGAGTGAGTGAGTGTGTGTGTGTGCAGGAGCATCAAAGACCCTTATCGATCTCTGGACGCGATCAAGAGGCTCACTGGGTATGTCGGCTCCGCGGTTGCTGAAGCAGGCCCGGCAGGCGCTGAAGGACGGCGACTATGAGACTGCCATTGAGCGGTGTGACGAGATCATAGACACTATCGACAGCTCGAACTACTTTGCATATATATACCGAGGAAAGGCCTACTTTTCTCGTGAGGAGCGGAGCAAGGCAGTAGCCTCGTACAAGGCAGCGGCGCAGGTGAACCCTAATGACGTACTGGCGTGGAAGGGCCTGCTGGAGGTTGTGCGAGACGACCCAGACTACAAACTCTTCTTCGAGGTGAGCGCAGGCTACGCCAAGGCTCTCGTGTGCAGCAACAGCGCCCTCGCTGACGCTGCCCGCGAAATCAACACCTACCGCAAGAAGATGAAAGACTTATCGGGCGTTGAAGAGCACTACCTGCGCAGCATGATCCCAGGGTCAGAGATCGGAGAACTGGCCGGCGATGCATTTGGGAAGAAAGATAAGTTTCTGCGTCAGCTAATAAACTTGCTGCTCGCCAGGGAGGACGCTGAGAGGAAGTCGCAGGGCTCAAAGTACAGACTGACAGTCCCAAAGAATATGACGCCGGAACAACAGGCAAAGTACAACTCGATCATGTGGTCGCACTACGAGAAATCAGAGGTTCCTGAACTGATGCAGATGTTTGTGAACACTTGCAGCGACGACGAAGACAGACGAAACATGGAAAATCGGCTATTATCTTACCGCTATGCGATGCTTCTAGTCTGTCCGAAAGATCAAAAGCCAGCTCTACAGGCCGAGCTGTTTGACTTCTGTTCGGGGCTGGTAGTGGTGAAAAATCCTTCACAGCTGGCCTGGGGTCTGTATCTCGACTGGATGGACTTGGAGTCTCTAAGTTCACTTGATCTTCTCTTGGTGACGAATTACATTAAGCTGTTTGGTAATGTGGGCTTGGGATCTATCCTTTACGCTTACGCCTTGAGTGAGATTTCACCTTTTGACCGCGAGAAAGTTCATCAGTATCTTAAAATTGATGACACAGAGCCGACAACAAAGTCTAAGAAATCACCAAAAAAGAGAGCAATCAGAATTAAAGAGACTGACGCAAATGATAATGAAGACAGTGACGAGGAGGAACCAGAGGTTGCTCAACATGATGCCGATTACAACCCAGACGAGCCCGAGATAGACACTGTTGCGCTCATGTCGCACGGAATCGAAAAAGCTTCCGGCTCCATCCTGGCTTCAAGAATAGTGAGTACCTATTTTCTTCATCTCAAAGAGTTTGAGACTGCGTTGATATACTCCCGAAAGCTGATAATGCTGATTTCAAAGCAAACAGTTGAGACTTCAGCCTCTTTGCAAAATACACAAAGAGATGCTTTCCTCATTCTCGGAACCATATACGTTTATCATGAGTCCCCAAGAAATTTCTCAAATGCATTAAAGCTCTTCGACTCTGTGCTGGATAAATGGCCAACAGACACACGTGCTAAAGTTGGAAAAGGTTTGATTTTGGCTGAGCAGAGACAGTATCAGCAGGCGAAAGACTTGCTGAAGGACGTTCTTTCAGAAGTCCCTAATGACACGGAGGCACTTATAGAACACAGCTGGTGCGAGATTCGGTTACAAGAATATGCTTCTGGGCGGGAAGGTCTTCAGCGCGCCTTCTCGCTAATAAAGGGCACCGACTCAAACTCGTTTGAGAAGCGTGCCTCTATTTTGTGGAGAATTGCCGAGTCTTATCTAATGCAAATAAAGGATTTGTCCCCCGATGACTCTTTGGGTATCGCCGAAATGGTTGATGTTGCTTTCAAGACGCTGATTCAGTCGCTAAAGCAATCTTCGTCAATGGCTTCATCTTACAGCTCCCTTGGTAATATCTATCTCAACTACTATCAAAATAAGCAGAGAGCTCTCAAGTGTTTTTATAAGGCATTCGAGCTCGACCCGAGCGACATACTAGCATCCAGAGAATTAGCCAAAGACTTTAGTGAGAATAAGGAATGGGATATGGTTGACGTCGTTTGCCAGCGTGTTGTTGGAACAGAGAAGGGAAGACGGGCGCTATCCACTTCAGAGGACCTAGATTGGCCATATAGACTTTTGGGATGCTCTGCACTTGAACGCCAAGAAGATTCAAAAGCAATTGAACATTTTCAAAATGCGCTGCGTAAGGATCATCTGGATGTGGAATCCTGGATTGGGCTGGGAGAGGGCTACCTTGCATGTGGGAAGCTCGACTCTGCTCTGAAGGTTTTTAAGAAGTCTTTGCAAATAGATTCGGAGCACTGGCAAGCAAACTATCTTCTCGCGGTTGTTTTGGGAGAAATTGGTGAATATGAAGACAGCATAAGCATTTTGAAACAGCTAGATGCAGGCAATGGGCAGGAAAGCTGTGTGCTCATCCGGTTATTCCAGACTCTGGTAGCAAAATCAGCATTTGAGATTGCAAACGGGCGCATTGCTGCTTCACTTGACTCTGGGACTGCGGCTATGGGTGTTTTTGAGCGAGCATCTCTGTTGATACCAAACTCTCTATCATTGTGGAAAAGTCTGGGGGATCTTTTACGGCTCTTTTTGGAGGTGGAGTCCCATATCCCAAAACTGCCTTTTGATTCGCTGCGCCGTATAATGTCGAGCACAGTTGAGAAGCAAGAGACCTTTGCTCACATCCTTGGAAGTATTGCAGCCAATGACCCAACCGAGAGCATGCAGCTAAGTGAGTACCTAGAGCAGGGAAAGCACAAGAAGCTAGTTTGTTTCTATTTGGCTGAAGCGGCGAAAAGAGGAATTGTTTGTGCCCGTCCAGACACCCCGCGGCTGCTTAAGGCCTCATTATGCTACAACCTAGGGGTGGCTTATTTCTTGTGTCTCCAAGCCCTCGGGGATGAAGGGTTCCGCACATGCTCGGGAACGGTGCTAAGAGAGGCGTTGAATTTGGAGGGGAATAACGCTGACTATTGGAATGTACTGGGAAGCGTGTTGATGTTGAAGAATCCGCGTATTGCTCAACACTGTTTCATCAAAGCGGCCACTTTCTCTCCAAAGGACTCCAGCATCTGGGTGAACATGGCCGTGCTTTACTCTCATCACAGAGACCTCGAGCTTGCGGAGCAGTGCTTCATGCGGGCACAGTCGCTTTCTCCTGGATCGTCAAGCTGTTGGGTCGGCCAGGCCTTAACGGCTGAAGCGAAAGGCGAGCCGGCAGCGGCATATAGAATGCTGACACACTCTTACGTTATCTGCAACGGCAAAGATCCCTTGCCAATGCTGATCTACGCCCTGTCTTTTGCCCGGAAGCTTCTGAGCGCGGCTCATGACGAATCCGATATGAGCGTTGTACAAGAGCTCGTCACTGCCAACTTTGCCATCCTCAACTACCTCAAGTTTTATCCTGCCAACAAGCTTGCCCTCCAAGTGGCCGTTACTCTCATTGAAAGAATACGCGATTTTGCTACTGGCATACAGCATTCAGACCTCTTCTGCGCCTTGCTTGAGGCAAAGTACGAAGAGACGGAGGACGAAGCAATCTTGGAGGCTTATGCTGCAGCCAAAAGTCAGCTGGCAAGACTTCAGCTTGGTCAAGGGAACTACGAGCTGGCCATTGAGGCCAGTGAAATGGCCCTCGAGCTCGTGGATCACGAGAAAAACCAAAAGAGCTTCTTGTCGTGCCTCTCTGTGCTCGGGCTCAGCTACTATTTCCAAGGCGATTTCGACGCCTCACTGACTGAATTCAAGAAAATTCTGGATATACTGCCAGATTCCAAAAGAATAGTCATTTTGATATCTCAAGTCCTATATGACTATGACTCAGAAGATACTAAAGTAGCTGCTGTTGAGGAATTATTGGATAACGTCGCCACATACGGGAGCTCACTCATGGTGGGGCTGACACTTGCTTCCATTGCATTTGTTGAGGATTTGGCAGATTACTTCTCAGCAATCACTGAGGACCTTGAATCACTATCATTGCAGGATAGAATCAAGGACCCACAGAGACGAATCCCGTTCTTTATTGAGCAGCTTAAGGAGAAAATGGGTCAAGACACGGCCCATGTTTGGCAAAGAAGCGCGTTTCTCTTCCCCTCAGACATCAGATCATGGGAACGAATCTCAAACGATGTCTGCCTGAATGTCTGCCGCTTTTCCAAAAATGTTGACGCCACGAAAATGAGTATGGCTTACATCAAATCCGGGGAACTAAGAGAGATACAACGAGGCATTTTCCTAAATCCCAACAGCATAATAGGATATTCCGCTTTAATATCTTACCAGAGCAGCTAGGTTTCAAAACTCCTGATTATTCTTAGCTAAAGTCATGTCGCTCATAGCAAATAGCAGTTCATCTTCATCATCCTCGGCAGCAGCTGTCCCAGCAGCATTGATTGAAGTGAGAGCGGCAGCAGCGGAACCCGTTCCCCTTTCCCGCATCTGCTGTCTGTTGCTCAAAGGCGGCGATATGTCCGCGTGGTCCTCGTCATCCGACTCAAACACATTCTGGTTGAAAGACCGCAATTTGAGCAGTTCAGGATCGGGCAACTTATTACTGCCATTAGATGAGTTCGTGTTTGTCCGATGAGAAGAATTGGTGAGTCTTCGCGCTACACCTCCCATTCCAGACAACACTGCTTGATGTGGACCTGTTGGTGACGAGTTGCTTCTTAAAATTTTGGTTAAAGAAGAGTTTGAAGGGGACATAGAACCAGTATTAAATTTCGCATAGCTGACCGAAGGGGTGATGGCTGTCGCTGATAATGTGGGTCTCAGTATCTGGGAAGACGGTGAATAGTTGGATGAGTTTGAGTTTCTTCGAGACATATCGACAAAAAAGTTATTCTTGAACATTTGATTTGATTGGGACATGCCCGAATGCGTGGGCAAAGACATTCCGTATTGGGCGGGAGTGCTAGGTTGATCTGTCTGGAAGATCTCTGAATTCTTTTGCCAGTTTTTGAAGTTAGTCAGGGAGTCATCATATATTGAGGGCGAGTTTCTTGCAAACCTAAGATCAGGCTTTGAGTCTAACATTCGCATAAAACTATCTAGACCATCATCCATGTACATAGAACCCGACGGGTCTGAAGACGAAAACGACTGTGACTTGTTTCTCGACTTGAAATTTTGCAAAAGGGGGTTGCTTGTAGATGTAGGCGTATGTTGTAGATATGATGGAGCAAGCTGGCCATCTAAGCTGTTGTTTCTGCTTGAGGTATTTCTAAAACGGGATCCAAAGGACGACGAGAATTTTGTAGACGTTGACGACACTAGGGCATGCGAGCTATCGTGCTGCACCTGGTGCTGGGAGGCCGAACTAACTGACTTCGGTAAAGACTCCCGGTTTTGCCTCAACATGGCCACTAGTGAAGTACTCGAGTTTGTCCTGTTGAGAGAAACTGGAATTGGTTTCGAAGTGCTAAAGGACGAGACGCTTTGATTGCCCTGTGACATCCCACTTGCCGCCCCCGCTGGCGGTGGCGACGTTGAAGAGTTTATAGATCCAACTTTGAACATCAAAACAGATCTTGTGGAAGAACGTCTTCGTGGGGAGTGCTCTTTTGCAGTAATTGAGTTTGATGAGAGTCTATTGCGATGGTGCTCAATCGGCGAAGGAATACTGTGCCTGTCCGTATCGTAGCTTTCTGTGTTTGTTCTGGGGAGATGGTCAAGAATAAATTGGGACGACAGTATCTCTTCGCTGTCGTTGAGCTGGAAATTACAGTTGCCTCTGTAGGAAATTGAGACTCTCAGTGCGCCAATAGGGGTCAGTACAGGAGCAAGCTTTCGTGATCTGACGTGGGCCCCTTCTGCGTCCAACAGCTTTTTGCTGAGACCTATTCTGCCCTTGGAGGAGATAGCCCTGCTACCGTCGAGCACTCTGCAGGACACCTTGAGCGGGTTGATAATGCCATTCATGTTTGAGGTGGCCAGCCTGTCGCACAGCTTCGAGCTGGGAAGCAGTCCCAGCAGCAGGTACAGCGACCTGAAGAAGACTATGATTTTCTTGTATATGCTGGATAGTTCGAGGTTGTCATTGTCGAATGTGGCGAGATCAAACTCCACGAGACACCGCTCCAGCACCACCTCTGATTTGTTGGCTGTCTTGACGGGGGTCTCGTCCAGGAAAAGGGTCTGGTTGGGGTCCAGGGCCCGGAGGTCGAGATACGTTTCGACCACGAGGGGCGGGAGCGAGAGAATGTCTTTAGTCTTCCACGCCAGGAGGTCCTCTTTCGGGAGCTCGCGGTCGTCGAGCTCGAGGTTGAACCACTTGCTGCGTCTGCCGTCGGTGTCGTGCAGGGAGGTGCGCCTAGCGAGCGGTGCTGTGCCTGCGGGGGCGCAGCGCCTGTGGATCACGACGTGCGCCGACTTGATGAAGAAGTTCTGGATGATCTGAGCGAGCTTGTCCAGCTGCTTGTCCGAGAGCAGCCGCGAGGGCCGCCTCGCTGACGCCATTTGCGGGCGCAGCGGTGGTGGCCGCGGTGCGCTGCTAGCGGGCTGGCAGAGCAAGGAAGCAGGGGCGCCCTAGTCCCGTGCCCCGGGTTTGCGCGCGCACAGCAATAACAGCCGCCTCTCTGCGGCCCGGCGTGGTGGTGCTCTGCTGACAATGCGGCTCGCCCGCCTCACCACGTGCAACCTGAATGCCCAGTTGCCCAGCTGCCCCTGTGTCCGGTCTCTGTTTCCTTCGTCCCTTCTTTCTCTGCACAGGCAGGAGGTTGGTTTGTTTTGCCCCCTCTTTGCCCCCCTCTGCCCCAGCCTGGTAATAACAACAATAATGGTAATCAGGCCGATTTGGGGGGATGGTGGGGGCTCTGCTTTTTCTGTCTCCCCCGCCCCGCACCGCCTCAGCAGGAAGAGGAACAAGAAAAGACAGCCAACGTTACCCGGCCGCCGCCTGCGAGGAGGCCCACTGCAGCAGGACGCTACCTGATTGGACGGCTGGGCGGGCGTCTTGCTGCTACCGCTGTGCGCACCATGGGCTGCTGGAGCCAAGAACCACCGCCTCCGCTGGATTTCTGCGGTTTTCTTGTCTTTTTCTCTCCCTCCCGTATTGTGGGGAGCCCCCCCCCCGCCCGAGTCTTTATCAGATAAAGAGATTACATTAGAGACAATAACAATAACAAGACACATTTTTCCCCTAAAAGGCTGGCTTGTTCTTATTATACAGGGAGGAGGAGCCGCGCCTCGCTCGCAGCGACGCGGCGATCGACCGCAAGAAGCGCGCACCCTCAGGCACCGCTACAAATGAGAGAAAACCTCCCTCCCTGGGGCTGGCTCCCTGCAACCACCCACACGCTCACTCACTGCCCAGCACCGGCAAGATACCGGAATATTTGCACCCCAGCCTTGAGACGCGAGAAACACGCCAGACACATCTTCTCGCCCCTATAGAACGCCTCCAGCTGCGCCAGCTCAGAGGGCAGCAGCAGCTCCTTCTCCCGTCCGCGCACGTCCTCGCGGCTGATCTTGTCAAGCAGGATCTTGTTCTCCAGCTTGAGCGTCTCCAGCCGCTGCAGCGCCTCCCCCATGTTGTACGTCAGCGCCTTGCAGATCAGCGCCCCCGCGCCATCGTCCTTGAACCGGAACGCGTACACAGCCCGCATCGCAGACCGGTCCTGTGTCTTCGGAATCTCCTGCAGCTCCACAATGTTCGCGCTCAGCAGCTGGCTCAAAATACTGCGCACCTGGCTCTCCCGCAGCAAAACACCCTTGCTGATGGACTTCTCGTCAATCAGCCTTCTGCTCTCGACACAGTTGATGATTCGCAACGTCTCGTTGCCAAATATGACCTTGATGTACTGCTTCGTGGCACTCTTCGCAAACAGCGGAGCAATCTCCGTAAACGGCACGTAGTACTGCCCATTGCCAGCGTCAGACAAGAACGGTATTCTAGGGTCAGCAGCAAGCAGCTGCAGGTGGCGCCGTATCGTAGACATCACACCTGCATCCTGCACGTCCTCCTCGTCCTCCTCTGATAGCTCCGTCTCCGAACTCGCCACATCGAGCGAGTCGGAAGCCTCCCGCTTGATCTTGCGTCTTTTCGCCATTCTCCTGCTGTTAGCGAGCTTTCTCTTGGCAGAGCCCCTGCTATAGGAGTCGACAATCGTGCCCTTCAAGTCGCTCTCGGAAAGTTGGAACAGCGCTCCGCTCGTCTGCAGCTCTCTGTGCACGTCTGCAACAGTCACGTTCATCCCTTTCTCCTGGTCCCTCAATGCCCATCTCGCAGCGTGATCACTCAACGTGTGAGGGTCTATGCCTGCCGTGCTCTGCCCCACGTTGGCGAGATGTTTTTCGAGCTCTAGCGCCTCATCTATCACGGGCTTGGACGAGGCTTCTATTTTGTGCAGTATCAGCATGTAAAGCTTGGACGATATCGTGCCGACGCGGTGCTTTGCCTCTGTGGCCAAATGAAGAGATCTTGCTCGCTGCAAGTATCTGCCGAAATTCACCGTCACAGTCACCTCAGTGTTCACCGTACGCAGGACAGACCCTTCTTCACCACGCAGCAAACGGCTCTCCAGTGAGCTGGTGTTGATCAGCGCGGTGTATGCAGTTTTGGTATCCTCCTTGATGGTCATCAGCCTCTTGGTCTGCGATACAACTTTTCCTCTATTCTCTGTGTTGAACTGCCGCGTCTGCTTCTCATGCAGCTGGCGTACGACGTCAAACTTGTTCTGAAAGTGGCGGTCGCTGACGGGGACAACCCACTTGTCTCTGATGAGCCGCAGAAGGGCCCTTTCCAGGTCTGCGTCGCTGCTCTCGATCTCCTGGGACTCAAGGTACTCTCCGAGGGTCATGCTGCCGAGGGCCAAGATGCTGCGCACAACCGACTCTGCGTGTGCGCCGTACTCCTTGCTGACGGCGTAGATGATCTCGTTTGCGTACACCAGCTTCCAGCAGCCTTCCTCGTGGGCGAAGTAGAAAACGCGGCTTCTGTCGGTGAGGTAGTTTGTTTCGTGGCTGTAAACGACGCAATTAGCCTGCATGAGCGACGACAGCGCCGTCTTCGCTGCGTCTACGGATATGTGCGCGTACTGGGCGACCTGGCCCAGCGTGAGCCGCGGGTACATCGTCAGCACCGAGTACACGCTCGCGGGCTTCTCGCCGAGCATGAGCTTCAGGATCGACGTCATGAGGAACAGCTCCGGCGTCTGCCTGTCTGCGGCGTAGCCCGGCGCGCCTGCGGCCCCCTTCCCGGCGAGAACCATCAGCACGGCTGTCCTGAGGAGCGGGTGTCAAGGCTGCTGGTGCTGCTGGTGCTGCTGGTGCTGCTGGTGCTGCTGGTGCTGCTCCGTCTCTGCCCGCCTTGAGATCAGCCAAATCAGACCGTTCTTAGCCTCGGAGCAGCAGGAGAAGCCCCCCTTCCCTCTCCCTGCACCTACTGAAATTTTTTTTTCCAGCCCCACGCACAATAAAAGTGTGATTACATAGCGCATCACGTAAGGACAAAAAAAAGGCGCGAGGGCGCGGTGCACGGGTGCGTACTAGAAGAGCTAACTAAATGTGTCTCGCTGCTGCGAGAATTCAACGTCACGTGACACACATAAGAAGCAGATGAGGTGGGGGGGAGAGGACTACAGCCTGGCCAATCAGAGGGGAATAATTTATAACTGGTCCCTGGAGGGGAAGGGGGGGAAGGAGCGTTTTGGGCCCCGCCATTTGGGGCGCGGAGCGCGGGGGGCGGGGGAGGTCGCTGGCGCGCCGAAGGCGCTGCACGGGGGATGGCGCGCTGCGATTGGCCAGAACGGCCCGCTCGCTCAGCCGTCCCCCCTCGCAGCGCGCAGCTCTCGTACACACTGCTAAGGTGAGTGAGAGAGAGAGACAGTGAGAGCGAGGAAGCGAAAAAAAAAACCACCGAAAAACGACAAGGAAAAATCCAACCACCAATAGAATAAGTAGAATATTGCCAGAGGTGCAAACGCAGAGCTCGCACACGGCAGCGGCACCACACATCAACAGGCCAATTGCGTGACTTCCGCTAGCACAGCACGGACCAGCACAGCGCCAGCACAGACTGTTCATCTAGACAAGCAGCAACATGTACTCCAGAGCTGCGGCAAGAACGTTCTCCACCACCGCGGCAAGAGCAGTCAAGGTGACAAGCTCCCCGGCCGTCTCGTCCTCGATCTCCTCGCTCAAGGTCGTCGTCAAGAACGCCGGCTCCAAGACCGAGCACCCGGGCCTCGCGCACCTGCTCTCCACCTCCTGCTTCCTCAGCACCGGCTCCAAGTCCGGCCTCAGACTCAAGAGAGAGTCGGAGCTCCTCGGCGGTGACTACGAGGCCTCCGTCACCAGAGACTCCGTCGTCCTAGAGACCAAGTTCCTCAAGGAGAACCTCCCATACTTTGTGAACGCCCTCGGCGACGTCCTCAGCTCGACCCTCTTCAAGCCGCACGAACTCAGCGAGATCGCCCTGCCTTACGCCAAGTCCGTGGCCGCCAAAGCATACGCGTCCCCTGTTTTCACTGCCCTCGAGGAGCTGCACGCCGTCACCTTCAGAAAGGGTCTCGGCAACCCGCTCTACTACGACGGCTCCAAGTCATACTCCTCCGAAGACGTGGCCGCCTATGCGAAGTCCGTCTTCCTAGACGGTAACGTGGAGATTACTTCCACAAACGTGGTGGAGGCAGACCTGGCCAAGTTCCTCGCTGAGTCGTCCTTCTCCAGCCTCCCTGCTGGATCTTCGGCTGCCGCTCCGCAGAAGTCTGTCACCGGCTACGAGGCCAGAATCAGACAGTCGGGCGCCACCTCGGCCTGCCTCGGTGTCCCAGTCTCTGATGCTGCCACCTATGCCCTGCTTGCTGCATACCTCAAGTCCTCGTTGAGCGTCGCACCTGGTGTCTTTGTGGACTCGCAGGTGCTGAAGTACGACGATGCCTCCCTTTTCTACGTCTCTGCGACGGCTGCGTCTGGTGCCGAGGTGGCCTCTGTCATCACCGAGGCTTCCAAGCTGGTCAAGACCGCCAAGGACCTGGCCAAGTACAAGGCTCTTGCGCAGTTTGAGCTGGCGGAGGCCGGAGCCGACGTTGAGCTTTCCTCTGCAAGCGGCTCGGTCTCTGTGCCAAAGTTCAACCTGGCCGTTGTGGGTGACGTTGATGCTGTTCCACATGTTGATGAACTATAAGTTATAGAGTGAACGTGAGATAGAAAGAGAGAAGGTGCTCCCTGGTATTTATCTGTATGTCCTGAGACGACGACAAACATGCAACTATAATTAATGCATACACACACACACTTCCCCGTGCTCACCCCGCCCCCCTCCCTTCCGTGTGGTGGCTGCAATAGACTCTCCACTGCTGTATCTACGCTTTCATTCTCGGCCCTTGTGTCTGTGGCCCGCGTGTACTGTATAGAAGGGTAGCAGCGTCCGGGGAGGAGCCTGGCTGGCTAGCAGCGAGCCTTCTGTGCCTCATCCGAACCGGTGTCACGTGCAAAGGTTTTTTTGTACCCCCCCCCCCTTCCCCCCCCTTATTTGGCCGTACTAAAAGCATATATTACTGTACCAAACACAAAGAAAAAAGTTTTGGGTATGTGATGATAGAGAGAGAGAGAGTAAAAGCCAGTACAGTGAGTGTGCTTTCCTTGACGTGGCGGGTCCTTCCAGTAGACAGACAGGGCCGCTCTGCACCTCGTGCCCCACTCCACTGAGCCCACCGCGATGTCGTTCCAGCCGATCAACCCGAAGCCGTACCTGCAGTCGCTGGTGAACGCCCGCGTGGTGGTGAAGCTCAAGTTCAACAACATCGAGTACCACGGGACGCTTCTGTCGGTGGACAACTACATGAACCTGCTGCTGGCCTCGGACGTCCAGGAGCTCGACACCGCCAGCAATGCCACCACGGACCTCGGCAACGAGCTCTTTGTCCGCTGCAACAACGTCCTGTGGGTGGGCGAGGCTGTCAAGGAGGAGCAGGACGACGAGGCCGCGCAGGAAGACGGCGCGAAGACCGCCGGCGCCGCCCCGGCCGAGGCGGCTGACGCAGAAAAACCACAGGACCAGCCCATGGAGGAGGCGCAGTGACGGCGTCCCAGGCCTTCCATAGCCGTCTCTGTACAATAGATCAGCTGCCCAAAGGATCTCGCGAGAAGTAGCAGGCCCACTGGCTGAGGGCCTAAACGTTGGGGGTCGTGCGGTGTCTAATTGTTTTTCGCGCTCGCCCCGTGCTGAAAACTCCTGAGTGTCAGTCAGCTGTAGTGTTGGTTGGAGCCGAGGAGCAAGGAGAGAGGAAGAGAGCCGATGAAGAGCAGCAGCAAGAAGGTGCCTGCCTCAACCGACAGACCAGGCCTGTTTCTCTGAGCACTGCTGCGGACTTTCTCAGCATGAGCGACTTTGGAAGCAAGCTGACGACGATCAACCACGAAGATGACGACGAGGCGATGGATATAGAGACAGGAGCGCTTCCTCCGCACATGGAACACATCGACATGGCCGAGCAAGCGGAACTTGGTGGCGGCGGCGGTGGTCGAACCCCCCCCGCCACTCTGGAGAGCGCACAGGCCGGCAAGGCATCCGCAAGGGACGTGGAGCACTTTCCGGAGGAGGCCAGACCGGACGCGCTGCTGCTAAAGGGGGTCGATGAGCTGGACACTAGAGCCATCAAGCTGTACATTGATTCATTCATCAAGCCGGACTCCAAGTTTGAGACCCGCCAGGAGTACGAGAAGTTCGACTATACCCTGCAGTGGGTGAATGACGAGTCCATCAACATCGTTTTCGAGCACCCAGAGTCTACCTCTGAGGCACTGAGGCTGCTCTCTGACGTTGAGGAGAATATCCCCGACGACGAGGAGCGCCCTGCCAAGCCCTATTTAAGCGACGACCCTACAGTCAACGATCAGAACGTGAGACTCTCTGTCCGGCGGAGTCTCTACGGGGACAGAAAGGTGAAAAATGCTCGCAACTACTCGCGCTACTACCTAATACATGGAGAGCCGACGCAGGCACAGAGGCCGCGCCACGGACACAGGGGACGTGGCTCTAACGGCTACAGATACCGCTCCGGCAGAGATGTAGGTCCCGATCTGATAACCGGAGAACTCAGCGAAGGAGGAGACTCGGCACGTGCGTACAGAGATCGTGACACGCAGCTCAGACAGTTCCATCCTGACGAGGGCTACGACGAGCGCGACGGTGCTCCGTCGCGCAGACGGGGACGACACAGAGGCCGCCGTGGCGGCGAGGGAAGGCCTGGGCAGCCGCGCCGTGGCGCTCCCGAAGACGAGGAGGACCTGTTTCCGGACTTTTTCAAAAACAGAGACCGGTCTCCTGTCAGGGAGGTTTAGCTTGCCCTGAGCTTCTGCCTTCTTCGGTTTCTTCTGCCTTTTTTTTCAGTTTAGTTGCCAAGGGAGCGGGGCTGTTCCTGCTGCCGGGACGCGGCGGACTCTTTCACGTTGTGTATAATAGAGGCTACTCAGGTGTTCTGGGGCTGAATAGCTAAAAGCCTGGTGCACAGCCAATGAAATCTGGGTACCAAAAAAGTTTTTTTCGTTTTTTCTTCACCTCCTTGTATAAGTCAGTCGCTTGGAATAGATCCTTCTCTCTCAGTATTCATCACTCTGGTAGCAGTCTGGGGGGCCATTCAGCACTGGTCTGATTGCACTGGCGCGTTGCCACAGCGTTCCCCCCACAGACACGTCGGCTGGAAGGTTTCGGCGACGCGACTGTGCCGGGAACGTACGTAGCATGGGTAGCAAAGAAGAGAAGCCACAGAATTCGGCGAGGCAGAAGAGCGATAGAGAGACGCGACAAACACTGCCGTGCTTTCTCTTTCACTCCCTCTCCCGCTGCCAATCATGAGTGGCTTCTTGATACAGCTGCACCAAGAACGAGCTCCTAGTACATATTTTCCATTTTCTGCGGGTCCATCTTCATTGAACATCGCGCATATGGCCATGGGAAAGAAACTGAGGAAACATCTTTCTGTAACACTGCTAGTAGAACGGTTCACGGCGTGTCCTCGACAACCAGCCACGACGTCGCACAGCCGCCGAATACTGCTACTACATTCTGGACACCGTCGTATATGCAGCTCAGCGCCTTCTCTTCGCTCTGGCTGCCACAGTTGCCGTGCTCGCCCCACCCCCAAGCGAAAACGCTGTTGTCGCTGGTGAGGAGCAGACCGTGCTCACTCCCTGTGTGGCACGATTCAAGCGACAAACCGCGCGCAGCACCCGGAATCAGCTGCCCGTGTGAGTTGTTGCCAAAGGACCACACCTGGACACGCCCTGCGGCCAGGCCCACTAAATGCACGGACGACCACATGGCTTGCACCCTCACAATGGTGCTCAGGTCTAGCCCCGCTTCTTGTATCTTGCTGCCCAGTTCATACCTGTCGCGCCCCATGACAAGGATACTGCGCCCCGCGCCGCTCTCAACCAGGAAAATGGTGCAGTCTCTCGCCATGCAGAAGTCCACCACTTTCAGCCCCGCTAGCGGCAGTTCGCGGGGTGTCCAGAACAGCTTCTCCGAAACCGCGGATCCAGGTGGCTGTAGCTGCAGCTGGCCCTTCTTGTTGTTACCAAAGCCCCAGAGTCGCCCATCGCTGCTCTCGAGGATGGTGCTGTGTATCGAGGACTTGCATGCGGCGTACGGAGCGCTGCTCGCGGCGCCGCGCAGGATCCCACGCTCGCTCACGCGCGCGTCCTGCCCCAGCCCGAGTTCGCCGCCAGGGCCGTATCCGCAGACTACTGCTGTGCCGTCCGCGCCAACAAGCACTGTGAACTCCCAGCCCGCGGAGATGCTCCTCACGGGCCCGCGAAAGTCCAGCCTTCGAAAGACGGGGCTCTGCTCGCTCTGCAGGCCGAGCAGCTGGCCCCTGTCGTTGAGCCCGCAGCCGTAGACGCTGCCGTCGCCCAGAAGCAGCACCGTGTGGTTCCCGCCACAGGCGATCTGCACAGGCCTTGAGCTGACGCGCTCGCGCAGCGCTCCGTCCTGCTCTATCAGCGCATTCTGCACTGTCTGCTGGTCCTCCCTGTTCCCTATCCCCAGCTGGTAGTGCCCGTTCGAGCCGCAGCACAGCACGCGGTACAGCATCGGGACCAGGGGGCAGACGCTACCTTGCGCGCAGGGGCCTCTCTGCTGCTCCTCAAGCTGCCCTTCTGGAGAGGTGAAGCTGCCTCCTGAAGAAAAGCGCCTGCGCGCGCGCGTCCCTCCTTGTACGTTATATTATGCAATCACCGCGTAATCACACACCTTACTCATTAGCTAAGCCGCAACAGGCACACAGGTTACGTCAAACACGGACTCTGGCGGCGCACAAACGCACGCACCAAAGGAGAAAAAAAATCTACTGTAGTAACGGGGGAGGTGGGCTCTCTCTCTCTATATAGTTTGCGCATGCTTCGCGTCAAGGGCACCGACTCCTCTTCGCGTTCACCGCCGGCTTTGCTACGCGTTGTAGGGCGCGTTGACCTGTTGGCAGCATGAGCGAAGACAGCGTTCTGATAGACGGGATGCCCGGCCGGGGCAAAGGCAGAGCGCCGCAGCCGTCCGCGCTGGAGGTGGTGGACTCGTCGCCGCTCAGATCAGGCACCTCGGAGCCGGACTCGTCGCCCATCCGCGTGACGACGCGGCTGCCCAGCCTGCGCGAGAAGTTCTCGTACACGCCGACGGGCTCGTTCGGCTCTGCGGGCGTGTCCCTCTCGTCGCAGAGCAGCGCGGCGGCCGGAGGCTGGGCGGCCTCCGCAGCGCCAGCGAAGGGGGGCCTCTCCGCCGAGTTTCGCCGCAACTTCACGGCTCTGAAAAATAAGTACCCCGGGCTCTCCCAGACGACCGTACTGTCCGCGCTCAAGAACAAGGGCTCCCTCCGCGAGGCGGCTGCCTTTCTCGCGACGCTGCCCCAGGTGGACCAGTCCGCACGGGACCCATATGGCTACCCGAGGGGTGTCGCGCGTGTATCGACGCAGGCATCCCCGGAGAGAGTCGTTCTGTCGTCCTCCTCACCTTTCAAGCCAGAGGACGTGAAGTCGTCAAAAGTCACTCTCGACAAGAAGGAGACCATCCTCCAGCGGTACGGCGACCGCGCTAGCGACGCCACCGCCCATAAAAAGCGCCGTCTGAAAAAACGCGCCCAGAGGCCTGTTTTCCCCGGCACCGACTCGTCCTCCTCTGACGAAGAACTTCCCCTCAGCAGGGTGCAGCAGCCCAAGAAGGCAGCACGAAGCCCCTCTGTTATTTCACTTTCAGATGGTGAGGTATCGCGCGAGATTGTCATAGTGGACGACGACGACGACGACGATGACGACAACGACGGCAGCGCTCGGTCCCAAGATGAGTCGGACGATCTCGCTTTTGAGGAGAAGGTTCTCAAGTTCCTCAACTCAGCAGACAAAAGAGACGTCGCAGACATCGCCGGAGTGACCCCTTCCTCTGCACAGCTACTACTGGATAGTCGCCCGTTTTCGTCTCTGGCTGAAATTGAGACACAGAGTTTCTCCACAGACACCCCCGCCCAATCAAATGGCAAAAAGCGAAACTTCAAACGGAAGCTACTGGGAGAGAAGATAGTGGAGTCCTCCATGAGGAAGCTCAAGGGATACGAGGCAGTGGATTCCCTTATCAAAAAGTGCCATTCTTATGGTGAGAAAATTACACAGTCAATCCAGCAATGGGGTGTCAACGTGCACAATGAACGAGGAGAACTGGAGATTGTTGAGATAGATGTTGAAACCAATGGCGAACAGGGGCAAGGCAAGTCGTCCAACTATCGCAACAAGTACAAGGATACAGATTATTTCTCTGACGAGGGAAGCGATGAGGATTTCAAAATGGGTCACTTGCGCCGTAAGGCCAGCCCCGCGGTCCCAAAACGAAAATTGGGCCGCGTAAGCTATTTCACTGCTAAACCAAGCCTCCTAGCTGACAGCTGTGAGCTGAAGAGCTATCAGCAAGTTGGAATCAATTGGCTAAACCTACTGTACCAGAGGAACCTCTCCTGCATCCTGGCCGACGAAATGGGCCTTGGCAAGACTGTTCAAGTGATTGCATTTCTTGCTTACTTGAAAGAGAAAGGACACAGTGGACCACATTTAATTGTTGTACCTGCTTCTACGCTTGAAAACTGGCTTCGAGAATTCCAGAAGTTTGCTCCCTCGCTAGATGTGAGGCCATACTACGGTTCTCAGGAAGCACGTGTTGAGCTTAGAGAAGAGCTGGTACAGACTGACTTTGATGTGCTAGTAACTACATATAACCTGGCCACTGGTAATAAGTACGATCAATCGTTTTTGCGAAGTCGAAGCTTTAACGTGGTCGTTTACGACGAAGGACACATGTTGAAAAATTCAAATTCTGACAGATATATGAAACTAATGAGGCTACAAGCCTCTTTCAGACTTTTATTGACAGGGACTCCACTCCAAAACAACCTACGAGAACTAATTTCTCTATTGGCTTTTATTTTACCGTCTGTTTTCAGTGAAAAGAAATCCGATCTACTGGAGTTGTTTGACCAAAAGGCGTCTACGAAAACGGCTAACAATATGGACAATGAAGGAGAGGACAGCGGGTTCAACCCTTTGCTTTCGCAGCAGGCGATTAAAAATGCAAGAACCATGATGGCACCTTTTATTCTGAGACGAAAGAAAGATCAGGTGATGAAACATCTGCCTATGAAGCACTATTTTGTTGAGTATTGCGACATCGATCCAGTTCAGGCCAAGGCATATCAGGGAGAGATCTGTAAGGCTAGAGAGGCTAAAGCCGAAAGAGACTCGCGTAAGAACATGACTGTTGAAGAGATCAAAAAACTGCCAAAAAGTGACCTTGCTTTATCATCTACAAATGTGATCATGCAGCTCAGAAAGGCCGCTTTACACACATTATTACTGAGATACCATTATAATGATTCAGTTTTGAGAAAAATGTCCACGGCTATCATGAAAAGCCCACAATATCATGATGCCAATGCACAATTCATTTTTGAGGATATGCAAGTTATGACTGACTATGAGCTGAACCAGCTATGTTACTCATTTCCGCTTCAGCTGAAGCAGTTTCAGCTGGACACATCGTCCTACTATGAGAGTGGAAAGGTTGACAAAATGCTTAATATTGTTAAAGAGATTATAGAGAGAAAAGAGAAGGTCCTTATATTTTCTCTTTTCACGCAAATGTTGGACATTTTAGAGAAGGTGCTGAGCTTGAACGGGATCAAGTTTCTGCGTCTCGATGGACAGACTTCTGTGGACGAAAGACAGGGTATTATTGACAAGTTCTATGATGAAGATGATATTCCTGTGTTCCTACTGAGCACCAAGGCCGGTGGGTTTGGAATCAACTTAATCTGCGCTAACAACGTTATAATTTACGACCAGTCATTCAATCCACACGACGATAAACAGGCGGAGGACCGTGCGCACCGAGTCGGGCAGACGAAGGAAGTCAATGTTCACAGACTTATTTTGAAAAACACTATTGAAGAGAGTATTTTGCAGCTCGCACACAATAAGTTACAATTGGATAGCTCTATGATGGCGAAAGGCGAGCATGAGAGTAACGTGATGACAGAGGACAGCATGGCCAAGACTGTGGAGAAGATTTTGTTTTCTGAAGAGAAACAAGGCTAGGAGGAGTACTGAAACTCGATGCCATAGCCCGTCACTTTTGGAGCTACGTCGGCGTAGTTCAAGGCAAGACCTGTGGAAATGAGCCAGTCTTTGAACTTGCCTTCCCACAGAACGTCAATATTTCTTTTGGAGAGGCTTGTTGCGCATTTCAAACTTGACTTGAAGTCGGCGCTGTTGTACATATTAAGGAATAGTTTTGAGGCATGCAGTGATGGATCTACGTCGTCCTTTTCCAAAGTTGGGGGTGTGTCGTTTGCGAACCTCCACAAATCACAACCGATAGATAGATCGCTTTCGTACGAATAGACATTGAAGTTGTATTTTGAAACGAAGGTAGACGCCAGACCTGTTTTGATAGCGTAGGTAGATTCTATTGAGCCGAGGAGTGGGTTGATGGCAAGGGTCATGGTGAGCGGTTTACCCGAAGAGGAGAGGTGTGTTGAGTAGCGTAATGCAGTTGAGAGACCCGGGGACATGGACTGGGATGCAAGCCAGAGCTCGAGTCCCAACGAGAGGATAGACGAGTCCGACAACTTCAGGTCGGATGGACTCCCCAGCGTGTGAAGCGATCGGAATCCCAGGAGTGCTTCCTTGGTGGAAAAAATGAAGTCCTGGGCGGACCTTTCTGACTGGCGCTGGTAGTACAGGGTGACAATCGAGGTTGGGAAGGTTGCTTTGTTGAGCTTGGAGGTATTGGCGAACTTGACCTTTAGCTGTGACTTTGCTGAGAGGCGCTTGACGAACATGCCTTCGAGGAACTGCGACGGGAGGTACATTTTTCCGTAGAAGAGAGCCGGTGAGTCGGCGGGGTGGCGGGGCTGGCGCTGCGGTTCTGCCGGTACGTTGATGAAACGGTATCCCTGCAGGACGGACTGGAGGGGCACTTTTGTGGAGCATTGGTAGCTGTTTGCGAGGTCTGTCGAGCAGTATGAGTAGGCGAGGGTTCCGGCGAGCCTGCTCAACTGCGAGAGCGTCACCGAGCTGTAGCTGTGCTCGGTGTTCTGCGACGAGACCGTGAGCTTAGCGCCGGAGGGGACGCCAAAGGTGAGCAGGTTCTTCGAGGTGGCGAGCAGCTGGTCGTAGGAGTTTTCGTGGTTCCAGCCAGTGGCCTCGCAGTAGCAGCGGTACACGAAGTCCATGTATGACAGCATTGTGCTGGAGCAAGCGGAAGAGGGAGGGGCAGCTGCTGCTGCTGCTGTTCTCCTCTGGGTGTACAGAAAGAGAAAGAGAGAGAGAGAGAGAGAGAGAGAGAGAGACGCGGAAGGACTTCGACGTGCTGGCTGCGAGAGGCTCTTTGTAGGTGACGAGCTTTTCCCGTCTATCAGTCTCGGGCAGGGGCAGTTTAGCTCGCCCGGTTAGTGGCACGCTAACGGGAATTGGCAGACGGACAGGGTGAAATGTTTCCTGCCTGAAGGAAATTTCTCCTCACCGATGAAATGTCAGAGGAGAGAAGAGTCCCAAGAGCACACCAGCGGCGGAGACCTCCGGCTGACACTCCTTGGCAAAGAGCACTTGGAGCGCGCCTCTGCAAACAGGACGCACCGCGCCAGACTGCGGCAGCCCGCCAGTGCTCCTCCGGGTGCGATGTCAGACACAGGCGCCAGCCGCCGACGGAGCCCTTCAGGCGCCCGTTCCGGTGCGGACGAGAGGAGCGACGCTGAAAGTCCGGCCGCGGCAGCAGCCGCAGCTGCGGTTCCTGCCACGCCGGTGAACCACGCGCTGCTGTCCGAGTCGCCGCCCGGGTCGCCGGGACTGCTCCCGCGCATCAGCGAGAAGGACGACGACTGCGCCATCTCGTCGGACTCGGACGTGTGGTCGCTCGGCTCAGACCCGGGCCCACACCCAGAGCTGCTCAACTTCTCGTCCGACTCGTACTTCTCGCAGCACAGAGACTCCTTCAGCGAGCTCAGGGGCCGCATGCTTGACTCCCCGCTGCAGCTGCACGCGTCGTCTGGCAAAAAACCCCGCCGCATCAGCAACGACTCCATCAAGTCCTCGAGCCAGGAGCAGGGCTCCCGCGACGCCGCAGACGCGACGCAGTCAGGCTCGCGCAGAAGCCCGACACCACAGCGTAAGGCCACTGGTCGCTCGCGCTCGCGCACGCGAGACGCGGGGGTGTCCTCGTCTGCATCTGCGGGAGGGGCCTCCGGTCCCGGCAGCGGGTCAGAGATCTCGCAGACCGCCAAGATCTTCAAAAACTTGCTTATTCTCGAAGAGTCCCTGCGGCAGCAGAACGCACAACAAAAGAACCTGCGCCGCAAGTACCTGTCTTTTCTGTTGAGCATGAGCGTCGTGCTCATGGCAAGCGGCTACCGCCTGCTCACGACATCCGACTCGGGCTACGTGCGATTTGTCACGCAGGTGATGTTTATCATTGACCTCCTAACGCTCGCACTTTTTTACCTGAGCGGTGAATACAACCGGACAATCACGCACCCGCGCAAGTTCATCACAATCACGAACAAAGGCCTGCGGCAGCTCAACATACGCTTGGTGAAGATCCGCACAAAGTTCTCGGACCGACAGACGGACATCCTTCGCCAGGTCCTGCTGCTTGTTCTTGTTGCGCTGCACACACAGCTGCGGCTGCTGCTTAAGGTGCTGCCAGTTTCCGGACTTGTCACTGCTCGCAACTGGCTCAGCGACAAGCAGGCGATCCTGGCGCCCTCCACATACGGACTCAAGGACGTTAAAGTTGTTCTCAACCCGCGCATCTTTAGCACCGATACCCGTGAGCAGTGGGAGCTCTACCGAAATGAGTTCTGGAACAAGGAGACCATCCGGCGCCGTAAGCTGATCCAGCACGATCACTAGCTGGCCCATGCTGGCTGTTCTCATCCACCCCCTCCCCCACAGCAGTCCTGTGCTATCCCGCTCCTCCCTTTGACGGGTTAACGACACCTAAGACCTCTACTAATTTTCTTCCCGATTCCGGAAACTGTGACAGGCCGGAAACTCAGGCTGAGGGTTTCATTCCGTTCCCACAGTAGAAACTGAATAAATTTGACATCATGACGGTACGGAAAACGTCAACACGCGAGAATACCACACACTCACTGGCAAAAGGCGTTGCAAGAGGCCGGGCGGGTCCCTTATTGCACCTATCTCACGGCAACTTTTGGCAGCGCGTCATGCCTCGTCCACCGAACAGCTGGGTGTGGCAGCATTTTCGGCACCTCTCGAGCGAAGGTCTGCACTCAACAGTGCAGTGTTTGCACTGCGATAAGACGTTCAAGTACTCGAGCCGGAATGGACCGACAAACCTGGCCAGGCACCTGATGAAGGCGCACAACATCGGCCAGCCCGACTCCAGTATCACGAGACGGCCGTTCACGTCGCCCTCCTCGGGCAAGAGCACATCGTCCGCGGATGTGATGCCTCCGGCTCCGTACAGCAGTGCTGCGGCTATGATGCAGAACGGTGCGATGGTGATGGACGGGAGTGAGTCCCACTCGAACGTTGTCTCGCAGGCACCAGAACCGACTGTGCCGAACGGCGCGCTTTCAGCCCACGACTACTCTGCCGGTTTTCCGCGCAACATGGCTATCCAGACTCCCCTTTATAGGATGGAATTGTCGAGCGGGGTGCAGTCGCCGCGGCAGCAGCCCTCCCAGCGAACCAACAGGCGCCAGCGCGAAGAGGAGCCACAACATCAGCACCAACAGCAACATCCACAGCAACAGCAACAGCCCCGCTCTGCTACTGAGAGTGACCATCTTGAGAAACAAACTACGCGTTTCGAGTCTGCGCTCTTCGCGTCGCGCGACCTCACTCGCTCACCCGCGGACGCGCAGCAAAGTGCGCTCCAATTGCAGATGGTGCTGCAAAGCATAATGCAGACCCAGGAGAATCTGAGTCAGCAGATAAAGCTGCAGAGCAAGTCCATGGTGAGGATCGAGCAGCGGCTCGCACGGTCTCTGAACCAGTCACGCGGCTCGGGGCTGGAGAACGAGTACGAGCTCGTTCCTTTTTGCAACGGGCTGGACCCGCTTTTGGACGACACTGGGCTGCCGCCTCTGTACAGCGTGTACGTGCTCTTCAACTGCCATGTCTCGGCTCTGGACAGTCTCCTCAGCAGATACGAGCTCACTGGCAGCGGGGCGTCGTCCCGCTCCAGCGCGACCGAGCACCTTTCCAGGCAGGAGAAGATCTTCAAGCTTGGCAAGTTCATTGGGTGTCCGAATGTCGAGAAGTACTGGGACAACTTCACGAGATTCCCGTCCGGGGTCTCGTAAACGGTGCTCATGTCGCTCATGTAATATACATACTTATATCTATATACCTATAGAAGTTGCAAGGCTCACGCATTCAAAGGAGGAGCGTCTTATGTAATGCATTACACATCACCAACATCGTTCCTTTCTCCGTCCCCTCCTCCCTTTTGGCCCTGCTGTTTGTTTGTTCTTACTCTCCACTCCCTTAACCAAAAACAGCGCCTGGAAATGAATTAGTAATCAGTGACATAAGCGCACATATAACTGATTACTCAGCAAATGGTCTGTGTTTTGGGCCAAAAAAGAAGAGGGAGATGGAATTTTTTTTTCCCTTGCCTGTCTTTTCCGCCATCATAGAAGATGAAGGAAGTTACAGCTTTTAAGGTAATCATTTATAGTGTGCTTTTAGTGAGTTATCACGACAGTTATCGCGCTGGCCTGCTTGGACCTCTTCACGTTGCAGTACACGGCCTGCTCTTTCTGGCCATGAACGTGCCCCAGAAGCCTCCGGCGATGATGGCGATGCCGGGACCCCCTCTTGGGTTTCCCACGCAGGGCGTCTCGAGTGCGCCCGCGATGATGCCTGTGATGGCTCCAATGTCGCAGGTGGCCCCGATGGCCTCGCTGAACGCGCCCAATGGCTTTATGACGACCACAGGGCACGTCACTAAGCCCCGCAAGAAGCCTAAGTTCAAGTTCGAGCAGTTCCTCAGACGCCAGTACAACTTTGGCCTCGACCCTGACCGCCCGGTCTGCGAGTACTGGCAGAAAACAGGCTCATGTCCGCTCGGAGCCGACTGCCCTTACAAGCACCCCTCCAAGGTGTTCAGAAACAAAATCGTGTGCAAGTACTGGCTCAGGGGGTTGTGCAAGATGGGCGACGACTGCGACTTTCTCCACGAGTACAACCTCGAGAAGATGCCGGAGTGCGCTCACTACGCCGCCAACGGCGTATGCACACAGGCCCCAGACTGCGTCTATCAGCATGTCGATCCAAAGTCAAAGGTCGCTGAGTGTCCGTACTACTCGAACCTAGGATTCTGTCCCGACGGTCCAAACTGCACAAAGAGACACGTCCGCAGAGTCATGTGCCCTCTGTACCTGACAGGCTTCTGTCCAAAGGGAAAGAGCTGCGAACTGGCACATCCGAAATTCAACCCTGCTATGATCCAGGGTCGCTTCAAAATTAGAACGGATGAACAGATAATTGCAGCCCGCAAGGCCAAGCAGGAAGCATTGAGCCAAGCAGGCGACAAATCCGAGTCGCAAGGTGGCATCACAGTTGCCTAGTACACATGTATATGTATATCACGAAGAATTTTATGAGCTTTACTTACAGCTATTTTCTATCAACGCGCAGGTTGCGCGCACGGTTCCGCTCGCTTGGCGTGAGGGCCCACTCGAGATCGTTCAGGTCCTCAATCTCCTCGTCATCATCTAGCCCCATCAACATAACAATCTGAGTAATGCGGATGAACTTGTTTCTCAATCTGTAGTCGAACTTGGTTACCTCGCTGATAATCGTCGAAACGTCCTTCTCTAGCTGAGTGGACCCTAGTTCATTGCACTTGCGATCAGTCGACCATATTCGGCTCTCCAGCGCTGCAGAAAGGTCGTCCACAACAATGGAAATCAACATATTGAAGTTTTGCTTTGTGAGAGTCGTCAAATATGGAACTATTAGGTAATTCCAGTCCTTGATAAACTGGAAAATGCTCTCTGATGAAGAGCTGAAATGCAAGTGATCAGACGAGATGAGATAATCACCATCCCTGAATGTATCGGAGACCATCTTGCTAATCTTTGTCTTCAATACTTGATTGTACAGTGTTTTGATGTACTCGGTCAGTACTATTTGTGATTTTTCATTAAAGCTGGTATTCAGTGTCCGAATCACAGACTTCACCCTATCTTGAACAGATGGGTTTTCTTCGGTCCCAACGGAAGACTGAAGATTGATATTCAGCTCAATATCAGTATCTGGGTCCTTCTCCAGAGAGGACAGCACGTTTTTGATGTCTTGGTCGTCTATTATCAGAAGGTTGTCCCTCTCCAATCTCTCAACAAGATTTTCTGTCAACTTCAGCAGATAACCTTCAAACACAGAAATCGAGTTAAGGATTATGATGAAGCATGTCAACTTGTGTGAGCTTTCTGTTTCCACTCCGCCTAGGTTTATGGCTGCATTAATTGCCGAAGTGGCACTTTTCATGAAAAGAGACCCCGAATTAATGGTGGACTGCTCTTTGATGCCGATTGGAGGGGTCCCACTTCGAGGAGAGATCAAATTGGACGCGCTCCCATTGTGGCTCGTGCTGTATATGCCACCGCGGATCTGTGGAGTCTGCAACTGTTGCATCATTTGTGGTGTGATCAGAACTGCATTAGGCCTTGGATAATAGTCTTCTAGTTTCTTTTTAAAAATGTTCAAAAAATCGTTCTCCAGTATTCTCCTGGTGTTTGACATCATATTCTTGATTGTAAAAAACTCGCCAGTAGTGACAATCTGCAACATTATGACATTGAGATACATTGTAACGTCCTCTATCATTGAGCTGACCGGTGCATCATCAGGGCTTAAGTCAACCGTGGATTGCAATACGGGAGCATTGGCTTTAAATAATTGTGTAATGTACTTCGCACAAACGGAGAGCTGTGGTGCCAAGTCAGGCAGATTCTCAATCAGATACGCTTTTTCAATTGTTCTCCGTATTGCATAAGTGCAAAACTGATCAAAAGTTCTTGTAATACGATTGTGGATCATGTCCATAAAACTGCTTGCAAGCAATGGCTTCGGATACACAGCATTTGATTTTTCGGTAGTTTCAAGGGAGTCGTTCCAAGTAACAACGTAGAACTTGCAATACATGGCCCAGTGGTTCAGCATCGTCGCGAGTTCGTCTATGAGATTCGAAATCTCAGCAAGCGATACTCCGCCATCATCGTCAACCAATGCCTCATCTGTGTTCTGTGAGTTATAAATTGATCCAACCAAAATGGGATATCCGTACCGAGTTACACCTGCCAAAGCCTGACCCACTCGTTTGGAATCCCAAAAGGTGTCAAAAATTAACCGACTTTGCAAGTCACACTCCCACTGGATGGCCGTCAAAATCGACACAATGACAGTACGGCCGTAGTACTTTCGTATTATCCGGGCATGCTGGTTCACTATTTCGGCAATCATTTGGTACAATTGAAATAACACTTTTGCATAAAAGTCAGGTATCATCTCGGTACGGCCGTGAATTTTTCTTAGCAATGCTCTGGACTGGTCACTTATGGTGTTGCAAATAAACTTCGAATAGCACTCTAAACCGTCATCGCTTTTACCAATCAAGGGGAACAGCTCGAAAAAGTACGTCAGCCGTTGCACGTCTCTCTCGGTTGCAGCACTATTGAACTCCTTTATGAATGTTCTATTGAGCTCTTTAATCCAGGAGGCAAGCAGTGCCTCGGGCATTTCAGAAAGCTCTCCAGTTGGAACAATGAACTGGACGAATTCATCTCGTATCAAGCCTTGCGGCAGAGCTCTGATTTTCTGAATGGAGGTAGCCGCAGAACGCCAGTTTTTCTGTGATATGGCGCTGTCTGCCGCTTGTATTTCGCTCTTCAACACCTTGACGTTCTCCACGTAGCTCTTTGTGGCGGATATCTTTGACTTTTCCGCGTCTAGCAGTCTGACGTTCTCTGTAATCTTTGAACTGAGATCGGACGCATCCTCTGTCATTTTTTTCAGAGACCTCGAATGGTTGAGAGTCGACGACAGCTCCACCCTTGTGATCTCCAGCGACCGCTCAAGAGAACGGTGGCTCACCTGTCTTCGAGAGGTGAATCGATGCAGCGCCTGGTCGATCTGCTGCTGTTTCGTCTCGATTTGCGACAACAGCTTGAGCAGCTGCCCCGAGGAGGAAGCCTGCTGGAGTGACTTCTCGAGCTTCAGCAGCTCAATTTCCACCGCTTCTTTTGTAGGAATGTCTTGCTGCACGACATCTTGTTCGGACATGCTTGTTGGTGGCGTCCACGCAATGTTCTGCGGCGCCGTTGCGGGTGGTTGCCAGGGGCTTTACGGTACAGGCTGCTGGCCCCTCGTCCTCCTCCTCCGCTCTTTGTCTCAACAGAGAAAAAAAACAATAAAAGCGTATACTTGTCTATTGAATTTTCGTTTTCGTCGCGACAAGTTGTGGTTTCGAGCATTTTGCTTGATGTATCAGAAACAGACAGAACCAGCGATAAGGACGCTACGCGCTACACGCTACAGACGGCGCCCGTAAACCAGCTCGTCTTCAGCTGCCCGCCTCGCCGCTCCACTGAGTGGCACAGGCGGCTGGAAAAGCATCTGGTTTGTTGATGCTCTCGGGCACCACACAAAATGTTGTAAACCCCCTACCCTTGCCCCAGCCTACACTCAACGGCTCAGTTCCTGGGCTTGGCGCACGCATCTCGCAGTCTCCCTGCCAGAGGGTGCCTGAACGGTAGTCGTCTTCACAGATATAGTGCGCACCCGGCGACGCTCCATCCTCTCCAGCACCAGAGACTAGCCCGTTGGGGGTTTTCAAAGAGCTTGGGCCACTTCCGCTATATTTTAAAATAATTTATGGCCCTCTCGTTCTATCTCTCTGTAAAAACTCAAGATTGCTATTTTCTAAACGTCTCCGTCATCAGCTGCCTGCCCCTGTGCCGCCACACGATGTTCACTCGTCTACTATTAGCACGGAATATCACGAAACAGATCAGCCCAGCAAGGCTTGCCACCGCGAAGGCTCTTTTCCGGCAATCGCTGCCTAAGCGTGGCTCATTTCCCGTTGGCTACCCCAGAAACAGAAATGCCGCTGCAGGAGTAGGCCTGTCCCTCGGCATTAGCTTCTCGTCGCTGATGGCAGCACGGTCCCACATATACAGCAACAGCGCCTACGCTGCGCCGGTTGCTGAGCAGGTCCGTTCGGAGAAGCCCGCGTACGACGGGGCTTTCAACGGCAAGCTTAACTACCAGGAGCTCTCGCTGGGCTCGATGTGCGGCCTGATACTGGGCATCATTGCCGGCAAGCTGAGCTCCGCGATTGTGTTCGCGACCCTGGGGGTGTATCTCACCGTGCAGTTTCTCAATTCGCGCGGCATCATCACGATCCCATTCACCAGAATGGTGAAAGTCGGGTCTGAGATGGTGGATGTGCGCGCCATGATTTTTGAGCAGCCCAGCTTCAACATTACGTTCGTCCTGTCCTTCCTGATTGCAGCGTACAACGCCTGAGGCTCTGTCAACGGCCGTACCTTGGGGCGCCTCGCTTACTACATGAGCACAGTCAGAATACACGAGAGTGTCTTGCTGGTGTCGCACAGCATCATCCACGCACCATAGAGCTCTCTCTATCTCTCTCTCTCTCTGTGGCTTGTATTTTTGCTTGCCCGGCCAAAACTCAGATTCACTCTATTTTTCCCCTCTCGCCCGTCCTCCCCTTTTTGACTTTTTTTTTTATATACAGAATATAATAGCTGCTGTTTATAGTCTCCGTAAGACTCCAGCTGAAGAAAAGCTCAATTCAGCTCCAAGCGCAGCTTCTCTGGTTTCTCAGAAGGCCCCACATCAACCTCCACTAGCAATGAACAGGGGAATGGCTGCCTCGAAGGCGAAACCTGCGGAAGCACGGGCTGCGGGGGCCGCAGACCCCGGCTCGCGTCCCAGAGGTGCGCCGCACCAACGCCAGCAGCCCCAGTCGCACAAGAAAAGTGCGTCCGCCTCCTCATCAGACCTGGCAAAGCAGTATGAGCGTGATATTTACAGGATCAACAAGTACCTGTTCAGGGAGAGTAACTCCAACGGCCAAAAACTTGAAAAATACATAGCACATATCCGCGTCGTGGAAGACTCCAAGTCTCCCAGCTCACGGCCCCCAGCCAACAGTGCCGCCTCCAATAAAAAGAGCCGTGTCTTGATTCTTTCTGTTAGGATCTCGGGACGTATGAGACTGCACAAATCTAGAGAAAACCCAGATGGATCCATCCAGATTGGAAGAACATGGGACTTTGATGAGCTGTCGCGAATCGAGCTTGACTCCGAAGTGCCGACTGGCTTCCTTTTTCAAATGGGGAAAGTCTACTACTGGGAAACAGACTCTCCACGTGAGCGCAGGGTGTGGCTCACATCAATACTAGATAATTTTATTCGTTACACGCGGGGGAAGAAACTCCCCGAGCTTGTCAACTGCTCTCTTGAATACTTTCACCTCGCTGAAATGCTCAAGCAGTATAATTCTCATTCATCCCAATCCGGCTCTATCGCCGGTGCAAAACCCATACAGCACACTCCGCCACAATCCTCCAGCAGCAAAGTGACATCACTTGGCGGTGGAAACACCGCACCTACGTCTGCTGCAACCTCGAATGCTTCACCATCTAAAACAGCCAATGCCTCACGGCAACTAACTTCACAGGAAAATACTGAAACAAAATCCAGGGTGGATTCTCCAAAAGGCGTCAATCCCAAGTCGGCTCTTAATAAATATGATTCTGCTTCTACTGAATTTAGAAGGGCTGCTGCTGACAAGTTAGCAAGTGCAAATAAGGTACATAAAATGGAGCTCAATGCTTCCTCTACCCCGTCTTTGCAAAATTCCTTCTCACAAACACTACAGAAAAAGTCTAGTCCTACCAATAGCAGCTGCTTGAACAATTTAAACAAAACTGAGGACCAGCAAACTGCCGCAGCTGTAGACCCAACACCACTTGAGATCACAGATGTTGCTGCCTCTTTGGTGACTAATGTATCCGAACGTCCTCGGGAAACGTCAATCTCTAAGTCTGTGAAGTCTATTGAATTTATTGGACACAGAAAGTCCATACATGAAATCGCAAGTGTGACGTCGGAGAAGGAATCAGAAGATGGCGAGTACGACGACTTCTTTGATACGTACGCGGACCAAGCGGACGAACAAGAAGCAGAAACGGCCCCATTAAACTTCAGGACAGAGCAGCAGCCTAAATTAGCTCCTACAAATATACTGCCATCAAAGATTTTGGTGGGTAATACCGACATTGCCGTTGTCGAATCAAGTGATGATGATCTGTACGAGCAAGATTTACAACCTACGAGGATGCTCTCTTTCAATAAGGGCACAGTCGCCACAGAAGGTACCGATCAAAGTAACATGCCACATGCAAGATCGCGAGCGTTCAGCAGAGTAACTGCCGAATCGGATAATGCCATTGACCCTACAGATTTATTTGACGAAATTGGCTGGGACCCTAAGACAGATGGCGCAGAGGAGCTTTCGAAGAAGCTACGCAGAGAAAAGGAAAGGCTTCAATTTGAAAGAGTGGAAGCTTTATCGAAAATTATCCAGAGCGCTGTTCCGTTAAAAGCAACCATACATAAATCGATCCAAGAATGTGCTGATGTCGATGTGGTTTTATCCTTCTTTGGTGTGCGGTTAGCTTCATGCCAGGATGATATTGATTACTTAGAAAAGCGAGGACAGGGTTTGCAGACCGAGAGTACCAACAAGAAACTACTTAAGAAGGAACTTAATGATATTCTCCATTCATTTGACATATCTGAAGATAAACTTGTTTACATGGCTCAGTCCAAACCCACTATTGGAGTGGAAAATGAATCGTTGGAACAGGTTTGCAACGAGCTCTATAATGCTCTAATGAAGCTACGCGGATCAGAGAAAGAAGGTGTAGATGGAAGGATGGGCCACATGCGGGCTTTGGCAGAGAAAGAGGCTAGATATACTAGTGTTAACAGCTTGCTGATCGCTAATGTCAAGGCGAGTCTTTCGGAAATTTTCAGCAGCACTGTGCGGGCCCTGAGATCGCAATTTCAATCAGCGGAGTCCGTGGATTTTGTTGTCCATGATATTGTTCCACAAAAACTGGCAGATATTTTGACGTTAAATGGTTTGGTCGCATATGTAAAACAGATGTCTTTGAAACACTTTGAGGAAATCATCGCTGTTTTTGAGCGTGAATTTTCTGTCTTCAACAGCGATCTTGCTTCGGTATTACTACGTCGCTTTGAGACTGAAAGCAGTTCAGTGGCCTTATCTTCATTTGACTTTGCCATGGCGCCAAAAGATGTGATAAGGACTGCCCAGAGCACTCAAAAGCTTGCTCCACGTTCAATTTCCAGCACCCGGATGTCTTCGAATACAAAAATATTAGAAGAGTTGGGACTGACAGGGTCACCTCGTCACTCGGAGAAGCCTGTACCAGAACCTCGTGGTGTCAGTTCAGAGAATAATAAGCTCAGTGTAACTGTATTGAAGCTGCTGAGTAATTTCTCAGATGCAGTGATGATCCAGCAGAAATTTGTGTCTCAAATGTTTTCGTTATCGTCACAGCCGGATTACCAGTTTTCCAGACTAATCTCCATTCCGATTAGCAAAAGGATTGGAATATTCACCAACTCCAAGGAATCGTCAGAACAGATAGAAACAGATAGAGACGTGAGTGATCGCATATTTGCTTTGATGGAGCATCTTACCAACTCATCACTCCATATGATAACAGGTTTTGCATTACCGATTCCCAAGAAAGATATCCTTCAAGCCCCCAAGCTGATACTGTATTTGGAGCAACACATTGAGAGACTGAGATCTACGAACCAGGAATACTTGGTGGATGTCTTGATTAGCCTTAGGTCTAAGCTTGTAAGTGGATGGAAGAAGAATATTGACCGTCAAGTGGAAGTTATTGCACATGAGCAGGCTGAGTTCAAAGTCTTTGCCTTTACAAAAGCATTTCCCGAGTTTATCCGGGAGATTGAGTTAGGGATCATGTCGCTTGATTTGGATAATGTTAATGAGTCTGGAACATACAATATGTTGATGGGTGACTACGAGCGACTCTGGATAGCCATGGAACTACGTTTGCGAGACTGTTCTGAGACGATTGAACGGACAGACAGCCAATCGACTGCTGAGTCTCTTACACGCGCTCGTGTTAATAGTTCAATGACAAGAAAAAAGCACCTGCTTCTGCTTCTCAATTACAAGTGGTTGAGTGACCGCATGAAGGACCTGACAAGTGTGCCCTCCCATATCAAGACTGCTGTGGAGGAAGCGAAGGCCGCAGAAATGAACATATTCAGTGACATTTTGTCGCGCTCGCAGCCGATGGGCAGACTAATCGAGTTTTTGGAGGGTGTTGATGGTCTGATCAAGTCGCACACGAATCCGTCGCGGACCAACGCGTACTCGTCGACGCACCTGGCCGCACTGCTGGTGCAGTGTGAGCCGGCTGCGTTGAAAGCCAGCGTGAAGCAGCTTGCGCAGGAGCTTTCTTCAGAACTGGTGGGCAGTTGCACCTCTCCCGACAGTCAGCAGGAGAGTGAGTTCAGTGGACAGGTAGCGCGGCAGATTGAGAAAGACCTGTTCAACAATTGTCTCAGCTCGCTGAACATCATCTACAACTCGACTCTTTCGAAGCTGAACCCCGTCCTGAAGGAGTACTACGATGCTGTTTCGAGTCCGCTTGATAAGACAGTGGTTAACTATGCTTTTAATAAAGAGCATCTGTAACAGCGGAGTGAATGATAGATTTATTTTTTTTCTTCCCCCCCCCCCCTTAGCATTCTTAGATAATAACAAGACGCGTTGAGAATCTTTGCATCATCTCGTGCACTGTCCGCCTGGTAGCAGCACAAGAAGACCTACACTCACGCTCTTCACCACATTGGGCAGCTAGCTCATATAGGCCGCTCCACTCAAGGGCTCTGGGGACATGTCGTCATCTGAGGACAACTTCAGCGATGACGGCGCTGAAATCCTCTTCATGGAAAACGGCGATCCCTCGAGCGCCATCAATCGGCGGAGCACGACACGTCGAATCGGACAGACCACGCTGGACGGAGACGTCCTAGAAAACTACGAGGAAATCATCGAAACCGTTCGTTTTGGAAGGACGCACCACGAGCTGAACTACGACAATCTCTCTTCGTACATATACCCGACCAATTTCGAGGTGAGAGAGTACCAGTTCAATATCGTCCAGAAGGCACTCTTCGAAAACACATTCTGCGCGCTGCCAACAGGTCTTGGAAAGACTTTCATAGCCTCAACTGTCATGCTGAACTTCTTCAGGTGGACAAAAACAGCTAAGGTGATATTTATGGCCCCCACCAGGCCGCTCGTGGCCCAACAGATCAAGGCCTGCTACGGTGTAACAGGGATCCCTTGGGATCAGACAGCAATTCTTTTGGACAAGTCAAAGCGCAACAGAGCACAGATCTGGGAAAGCAAGCGTGTCATTTTTGCAACGCCCCAGGTGGTTGAGAATGACTTGAAAAGTGGCATTTTGGATCCAAAGGAAATTGTGTGCGTTGTGGTTGATGAGGCACATCGTGCTCGAGGAAATTACTCTCACGCATCTGTAGTGGAGTTTATCAAGCGTTTCAATACGAGCTTTCGCGTGCTAGCCCTTTCAGCTACTCCTGGCGCAGACGTTGAATCCATACAGGCCGTGGTAGATGCCTTGATTATATCGAAGATTGAAGTGAGAACAGAAGACAGCCCTGACACTGCAAATTACATGAAACTTCGGGAGATCGAGAAGATTGATTGTGGCCCCACTGACGAGATGGAGTATATTGTGGACATGATATCCCAGGCAATTCTTCCCATATTGAAAAAGGCCAATGCTAGCGGAATATATAATATAACTGACCCTGCGAAAATAAACCACTTCATGGCCATGGAGAAATCTCAAAAGGTCATTCGAAATCCAACATTGTCAGAAGGAATGAAGTGGACATATTACTTCCAACTGCAGCTACTGGGCACCGTGGGCCAATTCTTGCGCAGGCTGCTTGTCTATGGAATTGCTACATTCTATGACTATTTTTTGGGTAAGTACACAGAGTTCACAACGAAATATGATAACAAGAAGTCAACCAACAAAACAGCGGCATGGTTCTATTATCACGAGCGCATCAAGCAAATGAAAAGATATGTTGAGAATTTGATTCGTGAGGACGAAAAGAAGGCTCTTCGCGGCGAAGTGATAAAAGGCGTGTACTCTCATCCAAAATTGCAGCACCTTGTTTCTGAACTCTATTCATTTCTATCCCAACCCGAGGCGAAGAACTCAAAAGTGATAATTTTCACGGAATTTAGAGACAGTGCACTGGAGATTGTAAAATGTGTTGAGAGCGCAAACAAACACTATAACTCCAGAGGGTATCACGATCTGATGAGGCCGCACATTTTCATAGGTCAATCAAAGGAGAAAGAGAAGTTTGATCAACAGTCGTTTCTGAGCTCCAAAAGGAAAGGTAAATCTAAAGGAAAAGAGGAACGTGCAACAACGCCCGCAAGTAAGCGTCCTAAGCCAAGACCAACCGATCGAGTCGGTAGCTCGGAAGATGCACATCTAAAGGGAATGTCGCAGAAATTTCAAAAGGAGTTGATACACAAGTTTCAAGGAGGGACTTACAACATCCTAGTTGCTACATCAATTGGAGAAGAAGGGCTTGATATTGGAGAAGTTGATATGATTATATGCTATGACTCTACTTCATCTCCTATTAAAAATGTTCAGCGTATGGGTCGTACTGGGAGAAAAAGGGATGGGAAAATTGTGTTACTTTTGGCAAGTAATGAGAGAGAGAAGTTCGATAAGGCTATGGACAATTATGTTTGGATCCAGAATCATATCACGGGTAATAGTTCTCTGAAATTGCATTCATCAGATAGAATTGTTCCTCAAAATATCCGTCCTCATCCAGAGAAGAAGTTCATTGATATTCCTAAACGGAATGAAGAAATTATATACCAAGCCGAAGATGATGACGAGTTTTTGAAAATAGCCACCCAAATGACAACGAGTAAAACCAGACAGGCAAAAGGTGCGGGAAAGGCGAAAGCTTCGGACAACCTTCGCCAGTCAACGCTCACAAAAAGGTTTTTTATGCCAGATGGTGTCGAAACAGGGTTCCGCTCTGCATCTGATCTAGTGAGGGTTGTAGAAGGAAGTAATACACCTCCTCCTTCTAATTCCCTTGTGAATAAAAATATTGCTCTCGCTGAGGTCAAGGCGGGGGTGAAACGACCATTTCTCAAGGACGTCTCAGATGTGGACGAATCTGAAGATGACGGCGAGTTGGAGCCGAGCCAAATATTTAGTTCTTCTTCAATCATGTCGTCGGGAAGAAAGCCATCCAAGCCAGCAAGTACTGCCAAGACAGGATCTGAGCTTGAGCACTCGATCACGATTGATGACTCCAGTGAAGATGAAAAAACAACGAGCAAGAAATCAAAACAGCCAGGAACGGTTTTGATAGATTTGGATGAGTTTTCAGACGATGGGTTTGAGGACTTGGGAATACCGACGAATCCGCGCGCTAATAATGATGGGGGCAGAACTAATCTCCGCAGTAGTCCATTCCTGTCCACAAATGAAGAAGGGAGTAGGGCTGCAAGTAAAACTCCGATGGTTCCAAAAGAAAACCCGGCATCCGGCAAGGAAGGTGCTCGTGTCGCTTTTGAAGAGGGCCAGGTGGAGGAATCAGATAACGATTTCAAGGAAAATACGCTGTCTATCTCAAAACCTACGATGCAGGCCCACGGTTGTCCAGTGCAGAATGCAAAAGTAAAAAAGCCACTTCAAGTCAAGAACATCTATGACAATGAAGCATGCGAGAAAGCCTCTACTGGAGGCTATAAGCACTATCAAAAAGAGACAGGAATGAAGGAGATAAGCGACCCTATATTTCCAAACAAGTTTGCACCTAGAGACGGCATGATGTCTCCGGAGCAAGAGAATGAGTTTTACACAAAGTATTTTGTTGAGGGAGTGCAGATGGACTTCAACAGCATTGATGACCCATCCCCCGCTCTCAAAGGCCACATTGTGCCTTGCTCTATTCCACACTCCTCTGTGATCTCATCTTTTATCAAATTCTATGGATTAACGACCAGTGACAAGAGCCTGGCGTTGTTACACAGGGAAATGCAAGATTATCATGGAAAAAATCAATTATACACGTTCAATGACCATCGGTTGTTGAAAACATTCATCATAACCGACAGAGATGACCGGGATGCAAGCAAAAGCAGCGCACGTTAGAATCAGACCTGGCTAGTGCTGGAAGTTCTTTCGTGATGCTCGCTCGCACATGTATGCTCGTACTTGTGGTAAGTCAAAGCAGCCTGTTCGTCTTCATCTGGAGCCGCGTAGTTGGCAAGTCTCTTTTCAGGGCCGATAAATGTAATCAGCAATACATAGGCGAACACAGCACCAACAAAGATAGACATCACTTTCGCATAGTTGTAGACAGATTCACCAGCGGAATTAGTAATTGGGAACTGGTCACCGATAGTGGTCTCAATAGTAGAAGAAGCCGAAGAAGCCAGGTTTCCTAACTGGTATGCAACACCAACAACAAAGGATCTGAAGTCAGGAGGAGCCAACTCCGACAGGTGAATAGGGATAACACCCCAAGCACCTTGAACGCAGAACTGCAAAAAGAAGCAACCAGCGTTGATGCCGGTTCCGTTAATGAAGGCCCATGGGTAAATCAAGGCACCACCAACGATACAGCAGATAATAATAGATAATCTTCTTCCAACAAAGTTAGAGAGATGTCCAACGATGATACCACCAGTGATTGCACCGAAGTTAGCAACACAGTTTGTGACGGTGGATCTGTCGTCAGAGAAGTTGTACTGCTTCTTGAGCAGGGTCGGGTACAAATCCTGGGATCCGTGTGACATAAAGTTGAAACCCGCCATGAGCAAAACAAGGTAGATGATCATAAGCCAGTAAACTTCCAAAGCTCTGACGGCCTTCTCCTTGAAAGACTTGTGAGGAATGTTGTGTTCTTTGTTAAACTTGAGAGTTTCCTTGTGACGAGAGAACTCTTCAGTGTCAGGGAGGAGGAGTCTGGCGATAACCAGGCAAACGGAGAATGAGCCACCCAATAGATAAAGGGCCTTCCACTTCATCTTCACATTGTCTGCAATGGCTCTTGTGAAAACAACGGCCAAGAGGTATCCAAAGGCGTATCCCTGTTGCAAGAATCCAGAAATGAAACCTTTGGCCTCAGTAGGGCAGTCATCGAGGGCAGTTGCGGCGGCATTTCCGTAAATTCCGCCCAGCAGAATACCAAAAATAGCACGGACACCGAGGAACTGCTGGTAGTTCTTGATACCATACGTACCGAACTGGATGCAGGCCATGAGAGCGATGTTGAGAGCGAGAGGGTACTTACGGCCGTATCTGTCTCCAAGATAGCCAAAGATGATTCCTCCCACGGAACGCAACATGAGGACCAGGGTGATACCCCAGGTGATGTCCTTGACGGTTTTGTCAAAGTCGTCGGCCAGAACCGAGGCGTTCAGGGAGATGGAGAAGAAATCGTAGGCATCCCAGGACCAAGCCATGAACGCAGTACCAATCATGAGCCACTGGCGAAAGTGGATCTGGCAGAGACCAGGCAGCGGGTTGAGGAGGTGCCGGTTCTGGCGGAAGTTTTCCTTGGAGGGCACGAGGTCTGTGACTCTGGTGATGGCGTAGGTCTTGAGTGCGCTGGCGGTGAAGCTAGGCTTGTTGAGGGAGGAGGTGAGGGAGGCTGCGCCTGCGGCGCCTCTGTTTCCGTTGACGCTCTTCTCGGCGGAGTTGAAGGATTCGATATCGTCCATAGTGTGTGTGTGAAAAGGGGTGGTGCTTGTGCTCTTTGCTGGGAGCTGGCGGGGCAGGGGCCGGGTGCAGAAAAAAAACTCCCTGGCGGAACTTAAAATAGGTGATGCTGCCTTTGCGGAGGCCACGAGAGACAGGGGAAAAGCGACGAGCTTCTGTGGGGGCGCGGGGGGAGGGGCGAGCTGGAGCGTACGCGGCGGGATGGGGTTAGGGCAGCGGCAGCTTGCTGGCTTCGTGAGCTTTTCTGGGGCAGGACAGGGCGGAGGGAGCTGAAAAAAAAGTAACAGGAGCCGGCAGAGGGCCTTTTGTAGCTGCCTTCTGCTCTGGCACGGGCGGGCCCCCACCGCTGATGACCATGTCTCACCTCTGGCACGAAAACTCGTCACACTTTTGTTATTGTTAGGAAAAAAAGCGAGCCCTTAACAAAGGGGGTGGTACCCTGATGAGGGGGGGTGGGAGCCGGACGCAGAGAATTCTCCGAATGGGATTTGAATGGCAGAGCATGCGCGTTCCAAATCGGGACGCAAAAATTTTTCATTGTGGGTGCGCACGCCTATCACAGTCTTGGCATTGTGTGGCATGCTCATATCGGAAAAAATGGCTTAATCTGCACAAGGAGGGGCCGCAGACAGGGCAGGCAGGGTAGGGTGACCACCCCGGGTCCCCCGTCCCGGGGGGGGCATCTGCTGCCGCAGAAGCGCAATACGGATGCGCGCGCGCGCGAGGAGGGAGCCTTCTGCCGTTGCCTGCTGTGGCATGGTGGGGAAGCACAATGGCGCCCGCCGGTTTAGCCCCGCATCTTCAGGTGGGGTAACGCTAGCAGGAACCGGTGCTTGCGTGCCGCCAGCCGCGCTGGAGATCTCTTGGCCCAACCCCACGGACGGCTGCCCCCCAGCGCCGCGCACTGCGAGGCGGGGCGGCGCGGGGCGTCGGGCGCAGATCGGCGGCAGATCGGAGCCCGCGCGGGGCAGCCGCTGTCGCCGCTCGCACCCCCCAGGCCACGCCACGCCACGCCAAACGAAAGCAGCCACAACGACACACGCACACACACAGATCCAGGCCAAACACAGCCAGGGGTCAAAAAAAAAAAGAAACAAAACAACCTTGTACCCCTTCGGCCGTTTTTCCCCCCTACCCTAACTCCCGTATCCACCGCACAATAAACGCACACCCCGCCAGGGTGCTCTCCTCCAGCAGCGGAATCCCCTCTGACGCAGCGCTGAGGTACCCCGCCAGCACGCCCAGCTCGGCCTGCCAGTACCGCGCCGCCAGCTCCGGGCCCAGCGCGGCCACCGTCTCCAGGCACGACACAACAGCCCCCAGCACCACGCCGTCCCGCGCAACCACCACCGCCCGGCACACCGCCACCAGCACAGCCAGCAGGTCGCCCACCATGTCCACCAGCTCCACACTGGACGGCACCGCACACTGCAGCAAAACTGATAACGTCTGCACAAAGTGCTGGTTTAAAATAGAAGAAAACTGTCCGATTTGTAAGCCGCGTCCCGTACGCGAGTCCGTGTGCTCGTAGACAGCCACCAGCGCAAAAAACAGTCGCGGCAGCCGGCGGTTGATGAATGACGTGTCTCTGCTATTGTTGCCGCCCTTGTCCCGGGCCTTGTTCCCGGCCTTGTTCCCGACATGCCTCCTCAGGCCCGTAGAAACCCGGGTCACCTTGCCCCTAATCTCAAGCCCCGCCACAGCCTTGGAGAGAGCAGTCAGATCCTGCCCTTGCTCCAGCTCTGGCCGCCGCGACCACCCGCGCTCGCTCTCTAAAAGTGAAAACTGCCTGTGTGCAACGTCCGGCAGCCGCTGGGGCCCAACACCCGCAATAGCGCTCTTCCCACCGACAAATTGGTCGTCAAACCCGCTCAGCTCACGGCTGCTGAGGCCCAGGCAGCTCAAAATCTCTAGTCGCCGGTTCAGCGACAGATCCCCAGTAACAAAGCTCTCCACTAAAAATTTGGTAGCCGTCTCAAAGGCCCCAGTAGTCACCGCAATCAGCGACGACAGCCTCCATACTTCAAAGTCCTCAAAGCCGAACGGGTTATCTATGCTCAGGAGCACATCTAGCAGAGCCTCAGCATGATACTCAAGCTCCGGGGTATTTTTCTTCGTGCGAACTAATTGCGAAAGCACCACGTACGAGACCCGGTGTTTCTCATACGCCATCTGGTCCTTCTGAGAATCCGACTTGAGGTAGCTCACCAGCTCAGCTATATATACAGGATTTGGGACAGTCTTCTTGCGGACCTCCGCCGGAGCCCCGTCCTCGTCATCAGAATCCTCAGCATCCTCAATATCTGCCTTTAAAACGGGGACGCTTGCTTTAGGGATTGATGCTCCCCAAGACTTGAGCGCTAGCACCTTACCTTTTGTACCTTTGCTGAGGAGAGCCAGAGATTCGTCGAGATCGAGAGAAACTGACTCGGGCATCTCCCCAAGTGCGTTCATGAACTCTTGCTTGCGAGCGGCCTGCTCCTCCATCGAGAACATTTGCTTGCCTCCGTTCAACCTCTCGTATATGAGATCGCCTACAATCATGCCCAAAGACTGAATTCTTGTCATGTTCGACTCCAGCCTGTTGCTGACACAGTTCAGGAAAATTGACTGTCGTGACAGCTGGTCGAGCTCGTCATCAGCGGAATAGTGTATCAGCGTAGCAATAAAGCGGGCTAGGGTCACCTGTTTGGAAACCACTGTGCGTTCTATGTATCCCTTGTTTCCAAACTTGGACAGGGCCCGCCCTAATTGACTCTCCGCTAGAGCAGGAGACGAGCGATGGGCCAAGAAGACGCACACTTTAATCGCATTAACGCTGTCAAGCTCCGAAACCGCACTCAAAACGTACTCCCAGTCACGTATTTCCAAATCACCAACAAGAGTGAGATAGGCCGGTACAGACTCAGCGGTGATGTCAGACACCATATACCTGAGCACATGCTTTAGAAAAGCCAGATCTTGTTCATAGGCAAACCTTGAAGCAACGCTGTCGTACACATGGCGGTGGACCAAGACGTCTCGCACCAGCGTATTATCAGCATATAGCGCGCCATTCAAAAACTGCCAGAAACTGCGGTGGTCTAATGCCCGAGATTCAACCACGTGCTGAAACAAAAGCCGGGGGTATTCTCTTGTTGCCTCGTCAAGGTTATCGTCGTGGGTGGCTAGATATGCCTCGTTGAGCACGCTCGGCACTCTACTCGTGAGGAGTGATTTTAGCTCCTGTGTCTCGGCCCTTGAGCAGTTGCTGAAAAGAGAGCCAAACTGCTGAGAGCGCACGAGATCGGCGAGCAGACGAGAATAGCACACCAAGCTCACGTCCCTCTTCAAGGCAATAACGGTCTGACTGAGGCCCACCCTGCTGGTCAAGAGGGCTCTGAGGGCGTCCTTGAGAGGTTCCTCGGCCACGCAGTACACGTCTGGCACGATCTGCTGCAGCAGCGTGTGGCTCACCGCGAGCCTTGTATGGTCGTCAAACTCGTCCTGCAGGGCCAAAAGCTCTTGAAGAAGCCCCAAAAGCCCGAAAGAAGACTCGCGCGACCGCAAAGCGCCCAGGATACCTTTCACTACAACAACACGCGTAGTTTCCTGCTGGTTCTGGCTCATCTGGAGACAGCGAGCGCTCGAAACGATAACGACTCAGCCACCACAGTAATAGTGCTACTTGCCTATCATATTTTTGCTTATTTAATTTTTCAATAGCCCTTGTAGAAATAAGAACAACTGGGAATACAATTTTTGCTTCACGTTCACAAGGGTGGTGTGTTTCACTTGGTGCGACGACAGCAGCAGAGAGTGCGGTGCCCGGCATACCAAAGCTTGTCCTTGAGAACCGCGATGGGCCTGGACCACTCGCGGCTGATCCCCTTCGACCACACGTATCTCGTGTACGACCCGGCCACGCCCATCAGCCTGGTGATCGCCGTGCTCTCCATCACCCCCATCGTTGTGCTGATCTTCCTGTTCTCCTGGTTCCTCCTGACACGCGAGATCGAGAGCTGCATCCTAGCGGGCGGGCTGGTCCTCAACGACGTCCTCAGCTGCATTCTGAAAAGCCTCGCCAAGTTCGACCGTCCGCTCAATGGGCAGGTGTTCAAGAAGGACGGCACGCTCGTCTACGGCATGCCGTCGTCTCACTCGCAGTTCATGGCCTTCCTCGCCGGCTACGTGATACTGAAGCTGGCACTTCAGTGGCCCACCCCCATGAGACGGCCCGTCTATTGGTGCTCCATCGCGGCCCTTGTGCTGGCAGAGTTGGCAGTCGGCTACTCTCGCTACTACTTTGAGTACCACAGTTTAAAGCAGATCTGGGTTGGCCTGCTGTTCGGCCACACCCTTAGCGCCATCTACTTTATTGCCGCGTCCATCGCTAGAGACCTCGGTTTTGTGAAACTGCTGCTGGATATGAGCATATGCGAGGTGCTCAGTATCAAGGACTCCTTTTACTCCTTCAAGGGGACCTCACTATCTCTGAAGCAGGAACGATTGCTCTGGAAGAGACAGTTTTCTTCTTGATCAGTCACTTATGTTTGCATTCATCTTTTTATATATTATAGCTGTCCAATGCATTAGCTAGTTTCCTTGGGCTTCGCGACTTTCGGAGGAGCTGGTATCTCATCGCCAAAGTCAACTTTCCGATTCCCATCAATCTCTTTAGACTTTGCGCCCTCTTCTTCAAAATAGCTAGTTAACTTATCTTGGGATAAACCGTGATGTTTTGTAGACTTCTTGCCACGGCGTGGCGGCAAAACCTCTCCCGCTGGCTTGCTAAATGAAGGAGCATGCACGGCAGGCTGTAGCACATTATCGGTAGTACTTGGGAGAGCTGGCTCAGGTGGACCCTGCTGGGAAAATAGTACCCCGCCTGGGGTTAGATCGACATCAGAGTCGTCCTGGTTATGCTGGCCAAGCCGCCCCACCACTTCTGGTACTCTGTGAAGCAATCCATATCCAATATCGCATCCCAATAGCCCTCGGCCCTCCCAGTTGTCATGAGGATGTATCGTGACAGGTCTAACCACGTCATAGTCGTGGTTGTATACGTACAGCACAATAGAGCACGGCCCTGTGGCACTTTTTGCGGCATCCATTCTCCACTTGGAATGCACGGACTGGATAACGCGTCCTAGCAAGTCCTCGCCGCCGGTTGCGAGTAGCCCACCTTCGCAGTTGAGAATGTACTCGTCTGGCATTATACCCGCAGCGTATGCTGGAGAGTTTGGTAGCACTCTCATGACATGCCAGACATAATGCGCTACAGACAGCGGAGACAGCTGTACTGTGAGTTTCATGCGCTTGAAAGCGGAGTTTTGGATGGTGTCTGCGGTTGACGCCAGCTTCTGCTCGCCCGATATAGCTATCTCGTCTAACTGAGAGCTTTCAGAGTCGGTGAACTCCTGAACGGGGATCACAATCTCCCTGGTAAGGCCCCCCTTGGCAGACCATACTTGGAAGCAAAGATCGTTTTTTCTGAGATTCACCTCCGAGGCCAGGAACTCTAACAGAGACGAAACGTTCACCGCGTGTGGATCAAACGCACCTTGAGCGCTCTCTGTCTGCGGCTCTCCCTGGTAGCTCGAGTACGGGTTCGAGTCCAGCGCCTCTCCCTGACGCAGCAGCAGGCCTACATCCACCCCATTTATGGCTGTCACAAAGTCGAACCAGCTCTGGAAGCCGTGCTTCGCAGCGAGCGAGCCTTGGTCGACCGCGACAACTCTGAGTCCAAGCTTCTTGTCCTCGTCATCGCCGTACAAGCCACCAACACCGGACGAGCCCAGGTAGTTCGTCGCCTGTGTTTCAATTGTGTTCACCAACTTCTTTGCGAACCCAAACATGCTGGTCTTCGCTGACTCGTCCGCACAAATGTCGTGCTTGTGCTTGTGCTTGTGCTTGTGCTTGTGCTTGTGCTTGTGCTTGTGCTTGTGCTTGTGCTTGTGCTTGTGCTTGTGCTGGGTGCTGGTGCTTGTGGTGTACTGTCAACTGTGTTTTTGTGCGTAGGTACTGATGGGAGGGAGACACAGACAGGTTTAGGAGAAAGGTCGTGGACCAAGAAAAAATAAGTTTGGGCGTCGACCGTCGCGTCGCTGAGATATAAATTTTTCAATCGGTGTAGTATCTATTATTGCAAAGGAAAAAAAAAAAAGATCCTGTCTGGTCTCTGTGGTGCACCACTCTACGTTAGGCACCACAGCAGCCGCATAGCGGGAATCCAGTAAGAGAAGCTGTGGAGCACAAAGGCGCGAGCCGGTAACTTCTAAAGACGTTTGCTGTCAGGTGCGGAGGAACCAGCGCTTTTTGCTGCAGATTGGCGGCACCAGTGGCCCAGACACAGTTCCTCAGAGGTTACCGAAAAATGACTGAGCATTTCGATACCAGGGTCCTAAAGGTCGATCCAGACTCCATCAGTTTCGACGCCAACGGGGAGCTGGTTATCTCAGATCCCGAGTCCAAAAAGGCGCTCTTGGAGGCGGCTTCCATTCTTAATACAACAAAACATGCCGTCGCCTTCCCCACAGAAACTGTCTACGGCCTTGGGGCTTCATGCCTCGATTCGGACTCTGTCTCGTCGATTTTCAGGGCCAAAAACAGGCCCTCTGACAATCCTCTCATAGTGCATGTTTCGTCCTTGGATCAGTTGCATCGCAAAGTGCTTCTCCCGGATCAAAAGATACCTGAGGTGTATAAACCATTGCTGGAGAAGTTCTGGCCTGGACCCTTGACAATCCTTTTACCCCTGCTAAATGGCTCTCCTGTCTCGTCCCTTGTAACCTCTAACCAAGATACGTTCGCTGTTAGGATGCCAAACAGTCCGGTTGCCAGAGCGCTGATACATCTGAGCGACACTCCATTAGCCGCACCATCTGCTAACGCATCTACACGGCCATCCCCTACCGCTGCCGCTCACGTCTATCATGATCTCAAGGGAAAAATTCCATTGGTGCTGGATGGGGGTCCATGCAGCTTTGGACTTGAAAGCACTGTAATAGATGGTCTTTGTGACCCACCCTTACTGCTGCGACCTGGAGCTGTTCCACTAGAAGATATCAAGACCGTAGGTGGAGACTTTTGGAGTGCCATAGCTGTGGCCAAGAGAACGGCTGGAAAAGATGAGCCTGTTCGGACCCCAGGGATGAAGTACAGACACTACTCTCCTACGGCTAAAGTAATATTGTTCATTGGTTGTGGGGACGGCGTCAGTAAGATAAGGGAGTATCTTCAAAGTCATGATATGAGCGATAAAAGAATAGCGCTCCTCAGATCTCGTCATTTCCTTCCTGCTGAGAGTATAAGCGATCGCCTTCAACATCAAATGGAACTTGGACACACAGGTGCTGAGATTCAACGAAACCTGTTCGGCTACTTGAGAATGTTGGATGAAAACAAGTTTGACTACATATTCGTGGAAGGGGTGGACGAGGACCATCAAGGGTTGGCCATAATGAACAGATTAATCAAAGCAGCTTCAGAAGTTGTTACAGGTTGAGAGTCAACAAAGGAGTTCTGACAACTCCAGAAAATGTATTATTTGCAAGGGTATACAGAGTTATGAAAGTTACTTCACGTCTCAGTGTCCTCGATGTGTTTTCAGCTTATCGTAAAACTATAGCTCGTCGTGAGATTTGGCGTCAGCAGCTTCCTTCTTCTCCTCCTTCTTTTCATCACTTGCTGCAGCAGCTGTGTCGTCCTTGATAGCAAGAGCATCAATGCCGTGTGTACCCTTTTCTTGAATAAAGGCAGCAAGACCCTCCAGGGTTCTAGGTCCGCTAAAGTGAATTGGTTCCGAACCATCTCCTGGGTACAGGAAAAGAGTAGGATATCCTGTTATTTCAACGGCCGAAACATCATTGGCGGTGTGATCTATCTTTGCAATCAGGATCTTCTCACTTGCATCGGAGTCACTCTTGTAGACGGCGGCCAACTCTTCGTAGGTAGGTGCCAATTTCTTGCAGTGAGAACACCAAGGAGCGTAGTATTCAACCAAGACATCCTTAGAAGAGTTGGTGATGGTCTCGTGCTCATATCCAACAAGGTGGTACACAGCCTCGTCCTGGGACTCTGGGATTGGCTCGGACTTCACGATGGCTTGCAACTTTCCGGCTTTGAAGTCTTCAACAAACTGCGCAATAAGAGAGTTGTCAAGATCAGACGCCTGGTCGATACCGTACTTGAGGTTCTTCTCAATGTCATGAATAGAAAAGAGAGGGAACTTCTCCTCCATATTGAGGTTTTTGGCATGCATTCCATACTTCTTGGCCTCGAGTCCGACGAAATTCATCGCGCCTCTGTACTTCTTGGCAAGGTCATGGATGATTTCAGTGACAGCGGCTTTTTCAGATTCAGAATTCCAGAAGTAGTAAGCCAGAGGAACGTTGGCCTCCATGTACGACTGGAACGTAGCGCCGTTGATCTCGCCAAACAAAGGCTTAGTCTCAATGCTAATGAACTCTTTGAGATGGGTGTCATCAATGGTATCATATGGGTAAAGAGAAGCCTCTTCGATGCTCTCGCTTGGTCTGAAGACAACATATGTAGGTGCAGAAGCGTCCTTAACGTATTTCTTGACGTACTCTTCGTTCGAAGTCGACATGAAGGAAAAGTCATTTCTCAGGTTATTTGACACATCATAGAAAGTGGTGTTCGCCTCAGAGGTCAGTCCCTTGGGTATCACCTGCAGAACAAGAGGCTCGGTCAGCTCCGCAATAGTGTCAAGAATCTCGGAGGAGTCCTCAACGACAGAGACAGCAGGGAGGGAGAGCTTGATCATGTAGTTGACGATCGCGTCCTGCTCGCGCTGTCCCTCGTAGTCAGAAGGCGCGTTGTGGCCGCGGAAGACTTTCAGAGTCGGGTACCCTCTGATTCCAAACTCTGTGCAGAGGTCTCTCTCCTCTGTGCAGTCGATCTGGGCCAGCTTGATGTTTTTCTCTGCGAGCTTGTCTGCCGCGGCACTGAACTGTGGGCCGAGTTTCTTGCAGTGTCCGCACCATGGCGCGAAGAACTCTGCGAGCACAAGCGGGTTCTCGTTGACGAAGTCCTGGAACTTTTCTCCCGTGAGCTTCACCACTGCGGAGTCGGCAGAAGCGATCGCGCTGACGTCCTCGGCGCGCACGCTGGACACTCCCACGGCAGCCAGCAGTCCTAGCACTCTCAGTAGCCTCATTCTGTACAAAGCTGGGGGGGCGGATGAGTGGCAGTACAAAAAACGGTGCTGACTCCCTTAGCTGTGAGCTGTTCATACGTGACAAGTAGCTACCAGTGCTATGTAGGAGGAGCCTTATATATATTATGTGCATGTCCTGTGTTTTTTTTCTTTTTTTGTTCTCTCCACGCCTTCCGTACTCCTCGCTCCCCTTAGTAATAATAGCGGAGGTTTACGTGTCACTATGTCACGTGGTAGTTGGCACCTGACGTCTATCGCGTGACTTTTAGTTTTGTCTTTGCCAGGAAGAGCAGCAGAGGTGCCAGGTGTCCCGGGCGCTTTTGTGGACCACACACTGGAGAGGTAGGCGGGGAGGGGAGAAGCTGGAGAAGGAGGGCACTTTGGGTAATAGATAACGTTCGTTTTCAAAGCCACGCTGAAAAGCCCCTGCTTATCGTTGAGTGAGGGTGCGAACTGTTAGCTCTTGCTGAGGCCGGCGGGGTTGCGTTCACGGGGCGTACTTTAGAGAGAGCCAGCCGTGCACGCTTTCAGGCCCGCTCGCGTGTGTGTATAGACGGGCAGCGAGAGCAACGCGATTTCCAAGGCAAGACAGCCGTTGCTGTGCGTTGGGAGAATGAGAGCAAAGCCACAGAAGCAAAAGAAGCAGGCGCCCGCCGCCGCCGCTGCCGCCGCCTTGGAGGTGCTGGAGCGGCCGCTGCCGCCGGCGTTCGAGAGCGCGCCGGAGGTGAGAAACGACCAGCTGCTGAAGCTGGTGATGCAGTACCTGGCGAGCATGGGCGGGGACTTCGCCGAGGTGTCGAACTCGCTTGCGCAGCTCACGGGCCTTCAGTTGAGCGACACGCTGGCCGACAAGCTGTTCATGCTCCTCAGAGACGTGGACGTGGATCTGAGTGATAGCATGTTTCACCAGCAGCTGTTTGGCATAGTGCGCGAGCTGCTGGGGGACGAGGTGCCTGCAGAGCAGTTTGGCGAGCTGCAGCGTCGAATGCGTGCTCTGTTGCACAAGCGATGGTTCCTAGAGACCCTGATGCTTGAGGGCGACACTACGAAAGCGCTAGGCATTCTGCGCGAGATCAACGCAGAGCCGGAAGACCACAGCAGCGCGCTGAAAAAAATGAGCTCGTTGTTGGTTCTAGTTGAAAACTACGAGCAGCAGCCGCCGGACACCTGTCAGCCTGCATTAGAGGAGAGATCGGTGGTCAAGAGCATGCTCCAGGATCTCGGATGGGAGTTTGGGTGCGATCTGAAACACTCCAGAGAGGACCTGACAAATGATTTGATAACTTTGCTTCCCTCCGACAGGATCATCCCACCAAACCGCCTTTTGGAGCTTGTGCGCCAGTCGCTTTTATACCAACAGCTGGCGGATCCGTACTGCTTTGAGACCGGTAACCTTTCTTCACAACAACATTTCAGTCTCTTCAAAAATAACAGCAATATGTCAGCGGTCAGCTTCCCGAGAACACTCAAGTATAAGCTTGACTATCATGCGAATGAGTGCTGGTTTGTGAAATACTCAAATGCAGGCAGGTTTCTCGCTAGTGCTTCTGTGGATAAAACTATAACGATTTACGATGCCGATGCAGATTATAAAACATACAAGGAGCTGGTTGGCCATGATGGTTCCATAATCTATCTCTCATGGTCTAAAGATGACAGCATGCTGATTACTTCTTCTTTTGACCAGAGCATCAAAGTCTGGGACGTGCACACTGGGGCCTGCAAAACCACAATATCAAACAAGAGTTTTTTCAACTCGAATCTGCGAATATGGACCATTGAGTTTCTAGCAAAAGAAGACCACTTTGTGATTGCTTCACCTGACCGCAAGCTGGCTATATTCAACCTCCATGGTGAGCTTATTTATGATTTCAACATTCAGTACCGAGTTGATGATATAGCACTGATTAACGACGAGAAGCTGTTGGTGATAACGCATTCGTGCCAGCTGTTGATATACGACTTGACCAGCCTAGAACGCGAGCCGTCAAGTATTGTTACGATAGGCAAGAAGCTCACTTCCATTACAAAGTCCCCAGGGGACCCTGATCACTGTCTCATTAATGTGAAAACAGACGAGCTACAGCTCTGGAATGTTAGCAACGCATCCCAGCCTTTTCTAGTGAATAAGTATTATGGATTGCAACAGTCGGACTACATTATCAGAGGGTGCTTGACAGACAAAAATGTGGTTCTGAGCGGCAGCGAAGATGGTCTGATCTACGTGTGGAACAAGAAGTTTGGCAACTTGATTGAGTGCCTGAAGGGGCATAAATCCCTAATCAACTGCATCGACTGGCGGCCACAAGGCAACTATGAATGGGCCAGTTGTGGCGACGATGGAGTGGTGAATATCTGGAGTGACTAATATCGTGATGGAGTCGTTGTCATCGTCGTCGTTGTCGTCGTCGTCGTCGTCTTTATATTTATGTAAACTTTCCCAATAAATGCATTGTTCAAACTAGTTTAATCGTCTTGATCGTGGTCCCCAGCAACTTCAAGTACGTTGGCTTCTGCGATCCCTCGGTTTATGTCAATACAGTAACAGAATATAGGAATGGCAAGCACAAGAAGAGCCAGCAACACCCAAAAGCATTTCCGGATATCATGTGTGTAATCCATCACAAGGCCGACTAAGGCAGGGCCAAGAATTGAAGAGCCCTTGTCCGTTATACTGAATAAGGCAAAGAAAATTGACTCTTGGCCCTTTGGAATGAGAAGAGAGTATAGTGACCGTGATATCGTTGCCAATCCTCCCAGCGAGAATCCATACCATATAGCCAAGATGTACATCTCTGCTGGATGATACAAGCCAAATAGTCCATAGAAAGGAATTACTGCAGCCCATACCACAATGAATGTCATCATTTGCTGGAGTCCAAGTTTGAAATAAGGCTGGATTGTGTTCGGTATCAATAGAGAACCACATATAGCCGATATCATTGTGAGTATCCCGATCTGAGATAACTGGAGGGTGCTCATGCTCAGGTCCGACTTAGCAAAGAGAATTGCAGTGGAGTTTATCGTTGTGACTGAATCCGACACGATAAACCACCCAAGCAGAAATAGCGTTATGTCCCTCAGTTGCGAGGTGAGTGCAACTGCATGGAAAAGGGTACGATAACCGTGGAACACATATGCTCGCAGCAGACGCAGACGATAAAAAAAGAGCTTCAAAAGATACCTTTGCTCGCCCCAAAACGGTTTGGCTGTATTATGGAGTTTGAGCTCCTTAGAAGGTCTTGCCTTTAGTAGGATCGAGAGGGGGATTTGGAAGACCAGCCACCAGATCCCTACAATTCCAATAACCACCTTGATTGGGTAGACTAACGAGTCAACTTTGGGGTTACGGTTCATCTTCAGAAGAACAGACATGGTGAGCACTTGGACACATAGAGCAGAGATATAACCCAGAGCGGCCCCTAATCCACTAATTCTTGCAGAGATTTCTCCAACTGTTGACACTCTTTTGATGTCCGCTTTCGATAATGCTTTCACTGATTTGTGGTTGCTCACTAGCAGGGGCAGGAATGAGTTTCCACAGACATTGACGCCGCCATACGCGCTATTTGCAAGGATAGCCAGGAGTGAAGCCATGTAATAACTGTGGGGACCGAGGAGCCAGAAGGAGACTGTGCAGAGGGCGCCCACTATGCCAAAGACGACAAGCAGCGGTTTACGATGGGATCCTCTGTCTGCTGCTCCGGACATGGAGATTACCAGGACGGTTTGGAAGAGCACTGAGATCGAGAACGTGTAGAGGGCGTAGGAGGAGGTGTCGATGTAAAACGTGTGTCCGAGAATGGGCAGCACGCAGGTTGAGTCGTCCGAGGCGATGCTGCTATTGAGTGAGCTGTCCGGAGGTGTGGGTGGGTACGGTATTTCTGGGCTGCCCTTGCTGTTGCAGGGGGTGAGTTTGTCGCTGAGCTTGACTCCGTTGTCGCGGGCGATCTGTTCTAGCAGCAGCGGGACGTATGTGCCGACGGCGCTCACGATGAAGGGCTCTGCGGCCCAGCTGTAGAGACACCAGCCGCACACTTCGAGCCGGCTTGTTGGTGGCTGTGCGGGCGGGCGTGTGTCCTGGGTGTCCTGGGGCACTAGGGGAGAGCTGCTTGAGCTATCCTCGGTAGTCATTGTGTGTGTGTGTGTGTGGTGCTGCTGTGGGGGGTGTGGTGGGGTGGGAGGAGGCCGGTGCTTATCCGCTGGGCATGGGCGGACCTTGGCAGTTGCTGCGCGGGGGGAGAGGGGGAGAGGGGGAAGAAGCGAGAACCAAGGAAGTGCACGCCGCTGTGGCGACCCCAGTGTGTGCAGAAGCGTGGTTTACGAGCGCGCTGGCCAGGAGGGGGCGGAGGGGGGGGCGGCCGCGGCTGAGCGGTGCGTGCTCTCCACAGATGTATGTTTTTGCTATGTATGTACACACGGTGCAGCTCAGGAGCGCAGCCCGGCGGGGGGGGAAGGGGGGTGAAGGGGGGTGTAAGGGTTCAGGGGAAGAAGAGAGGACGGTCTCTCGTCTGCGCCGATCGACGCCGACAACGTCTTTTCGGCGGTCTCGACTTCCCCCGCGCCGTGACTAAAGCAAAAGAGGGGGGTGTCGGGGTTAGTGGGGGCACCGGCAGAAACACACCTCAAGTTGGCCTTGGCCTTTGTTGAACTTATTTGCCACCAGGGAGCAGCCGGCGAGCAGCAGCCTCGATTGTCTTGTCGCCGCCAGAGGAGCACAGCGCAGCAGAGCCGGACAGCCTCACGATGGACAGACTACAGTCGCTGCTAGGAGCGCGGATGGGCGGTCTCGGGGGCGTGCAGCAGCAGGACCAGCCGGCGATAGACACGGCGGAGACGGTGTACATCTCGTCGATGGCGCTGCTCAAGATGCTGAAGCATGGGCGCGCGGGGGTGCCGATGGAGGTGATGGGCCTTATGCTGGGCGACTTCGTGGACGACTTCACGATCCACGTGGTGGACGTGTTTGCAATGCCGCAGTCCGGCACGGGCGTCTCGGTCGAGGCCGTGGACGACGTGTTCCAGACCAAGATGATGGACATGCTCAGACAGACGGGCCGCGACCAGATGGTGGTCGGGTGGTACCACTCGCACCCGGGCTTTGGCTGCTGGCTGTCGTCGGTCGACGTGAACACGCAGCAGTCCTTCGAGCAGCTGAACCCGCGGTCCGTCGCCGTCGTCGTGGACCCCATCCAGTCGGTGCGCGGCAAGGTGGTGATCGACGCATTCAGATCGATCTCGTCCCAGACGCTCATGCTCGGCCAGGAGCCCCGCCAGACAACGTCGAACGTGGGGCTGCTCAACAAGCCCACGATCCAGGCGCTGATCCACGGGCTCAACAGAAACTACTACTCGCTCAACATTGACTACAGAAAGACAGAGAAGGAGACAGACATGCTGCAGAACCTGCACAAGAAGGAGTGGACCACAGGGCTCCATCTGCCGGACTACGAGGAGAAACAGCGCACCAATGTGGAGGCGTACAAGAGCATGGTGAAGATTGCGCAGCTCTATGTAGATCGGGTTGTTGAGGAAAAGGAGCTGTCCGAGGACCAACTCAAGACGCGCTATGTTGGAAAGCAGGACCCAAAGAAGCATCTCCGCGAGACCGCCGACTTCCTCATCGAGGAGAGCACTGTGGCGATAGAGACCGCGAACGTGGACCGTCTCGCTATCCAGTAGCTTGGTCATGTGGAGAAAAGGGCCCTGAGGGGTGTGCATCACTATTGTCTCTCCCAAAACTGTAGGTAGGTCTGGTTCAGGAAGATGAGTTCTTTTTCAATAAGCCTCACGCTGAGGTCGTCGATTTCAAGCCACTCTGCTTTCGGTTTGTCTGGGAGCTGTACTTTGTAGTGCAGGGTGCTCACTGGCGCGTCCGGTGTTGTTATGTCCTCGCTCTCTTGCCGTGTCTCGCACACGATGTTGGCGGCAAGCTTGTATTTGTGAGGCCCCACACAGAGCTCTTCAGGATCAAACTTGACGATCGTGGCGGTGATATCTGACCCAGTGACGCCGCTGAGCTTGTGCTGTTCGTTTTTTCTATCTATATACAGGATAAGTGTCTTGGGGAACCGCGTGAGTTGGTAGTCTTTACGGGACAGTAGCTGTGAGAGTTCGACTTGGGGAACGGCTAGACGGGCCCCGTCCTTGAACAGCGTAGTGGAGGGCAGCTTGAGGGTGAGCATCCAAAACCTGATTGCAGAGCCGTCCTTGACCAGCTTCCCTTGAAATATGCTTGTGATGAGCTTGCTCGCGAGGCCGGCGACAAACTCGGAGTTGAGGCTGTTGATGAACCAGAGGAGGAAGTCTTTTGGCTCGCGCCGCTGGTGTAAGGTGAACCGCCCGGCCGAGCGCGTGGAGACGTACTGCATGAGCTCGTGCGAGGAGAGATGGCGTTTGAAGAGGTGCGCGAAGTAGATCTTGCGGGTGAGCAAGGAGAACTTGCTTGCTAGGTCTATCTTGGCGAACTTGTCCGGGCTGAGCAGGAGGAAGTCGCGCAGGAGGTTTGTGTGTGCGAGGGCCATGAGCACCGTGTTGGCGTAGTCGTTCGCGCCAATGTTGCTCATGCCCACAAAGCCGGGCCGGAACTCGTTGCCGTTGAGGTCTGTGCTGATCGCGGTGTCTGTGTAGAGCTTCTGCACGTCCGCGCTGGAGTACTGCGGGCTCACGAGGCGGCGGATGTCCTCGAGCGACTGCGAGGCCTGCTCGTCCAGCTCATAGTTTTCCGGGAGGACATAGAACTTGAGGTTGTCGAAGTTGATGAACACGTGGTGGTTCTCGTTGATGCAGTGCATGAAGCACTCGGAGTTGGCCGAGCGGCCGCGGAAGTACTTGCCGCAGACGAGACACCCGTAGACGTTCGAGCTCGAGAGCGAGACGCAGCACCGCTTCTCAAAGTCAAAGTCCAGCACTTTCCTGTTCACCGTCTCGAGGTACACGGACGTGCGGTCTGACATCGGCCGGGGGAGTCCGCGGACGCTTCAAGTGTGGGAAGCCTGTGTGCCTGTGTGCCCTATCTGTGTGCCCTATGCGCCTGCCTGCCTGCCTGCCTGCCTGCCTGCCTGCCTGCCTGACTTCCGTCCTCGTCTTTCAACTAGCAGAGAGACCGAGGAAAATCCCAAAGTGGAGAAAGTACACTACAACAAAGATTACATATTTTTGATGCTTCTGGTTATGTAAGCGCTTAGTGATGTGGTGTACAGATGTGTATGATGATGATTGTGTGTGTGCGTGCGTGTGTAGGCAGTGAGTGGCCGTAACGTTATATTAATAAAGTAGCCAAGTCCGCTGCTGCAGTTCACCGGCTGCGCACCGGCTGCGCACCGGCGAGAGAGAGCAGTTGCGCCGTTGGGAAGAGCAACGCACAGCAGAATCCCAGACGCTAGCCGGCCTGGCAGAACGAGACACACACGCAGCGGCTTGATTCCGCTCCCGGACGATGACAATTGACTCTTCTGGCCCTCTGTCGGGCAAGTACCCGGCAAAAGAGCATGCTCTCAGGGTGAAGCAGCACTTCCTCGAGAGGCGGCCGGGCTGTGCGGCGAGCGCGGCGTTTCTTGTCGCGGGCGCGTCGCTGAAGCTGTACCCCTTCTGCGACCAGACCGCGCCGCTCAGACAGAGCAGATACTTCTTCTACCTCACGGGCGTGAACCAGATCAGCGGGTGCTACGTGCTCTTCGACCTGGCCGCCGAGAAGCTCACGCTCTTTCTGCCCGACGTCGACGAGGACGACATCATGTGGAGCGGGCTTCCAGTGTCTCCGGAGCAGGCCCTCGCCCAGTACGACGTCGACGAGGTGCTGCCGGTGTCCGCGATGAGCTCGCGGCTCGAGGCCCTGGCGGCTGCACAGACGAGCATTTTCACCACCGACACCGCGGAGTTTGGCGACAAGTCCTTCGCCAGCCTCGTGCTGCCCCTCGAGAAGGACTTCCTCTACGCGCTGGACGAAGCCCGTCTCATCAAGGACAGCTACGAGATCGCGCTCATGAAACATGCCGCGAAGATCACCGACACGTGCCACATTGCAGTCATGTCGTCGCTGCCAATCCAGACAAACGAGACCCACATCCATGCCGAGTTTGTCTACCATGCCCTCAGACAGGGCTCGAAGTTCCAGGCGTACGACCCTATATGCTGCTCCGGCCACGACTGTGGAACCCTGCATTACGTCCGCAACGACAAGCCCCTCGAAGGCCAGCAGTCGGTCCTCATCGACGCAGGTGCAGAGTGGGAGTGCTACGCAGCAGACGTCACCAGATGCTTCCCGATCAACGGGGACTGGACCAAAGAGCACCTTGATATTTATAACACCGTCCTGGATATGCACAATACAGCACTGAGCAAAATCGGGCCAGGAGTCAGCTGGGAAGAGCTTCACTTCCTCGCACACAAAGTGCTCATCAAGAACTTCCTCCGCCTTGGTCTCTTCAGAGGCGATCCTGACGAGATCTTTGACAGCAGAGTCTCGGTGTGTTTCTACCCGCACGGGCTCGGACACTTGCTGGGGATGGACACGCACGACGTCGGAGGCTGTCCAAACTACCAAGACAAGGATCCAATGCTCCGCTACTTGAGAATCAGAAGGCCACTAAAGGAAGGAATGGTGGTCACCAACGAGCCAGGCGTTTACTTCTCTGAATTCCTCATGGAATCCGGCTTCAAAAACCCAGCACAATCCAAATTCATGGTTAAAGACGTTATAGAGAAGTATATGTACGTCGGTGGGGTGAGAATCGAAGACGACATTCTGGTAACAAGTGACGGACACGAAGATCTCACCAATATCCCTAAGGACCCCGTGGAGATCAGCAACCTCATCAAAAAGGGTCACGAGAGAGGGGCCACGGGCTTCCACAACCTCGCATAGTAGGTGCGATTCTGGCGTGGTGTGACACACATCACATACCTACACGCCACATCTGAAGATGCTCGATCTTTGATGTCTCAATTGAATAGTTTCTTTTCTTTCTAGTATGCTCAAGGTCTTCTCCAAAGCGGCCAACGAGAATGATCCCCTCTCCACAAACTGTCTTCTCAAAGTGTTGTACGATGTAGACCATCCAATTGGCAATCTTCTCTTGATTTCGCCCTCAATACGATGGATCTCGGACGTTATTTGCTCGTTGTCTGAATTGCCCTCGTTCACTGCATCCATAGTGGAGGCGTTGAATAGACGCATCGCTTCCTCAACATGTCTTTCTGTCGCGACAGGTGAAAGCTCCAACTTTGCCAAGGCCTCAGTGATTCTGATGATGGCCTCCAGTTGTCTGATAGTGATTGGAATAGACGATCTTTCTGTCGAATGGGACTCCTTCTCTTTCACTTCCTTGCGGATGGAAACGAAATGAGACGAAAGCATTTCACTTGCCTCGTACGACAAGCGAGGAGCGCACTTGACTTTGCAATACTGCACATATCTTTTCATCTTTTCAAGAGAAATCTCTCCTTCAATTTGCTGCTCTTCAGAACCTCCATTGGTATGTATGTTCATCACATGGCGTGCAATGGACATATCCTTCTGCTGGTTATGTTCATCCTTCACAATGAAGATCATATCAAATCTGGACAAAATGGTGGTTTGGAAATCAATGTTCTCACCAGGAGATTTCATATCGTCGTAACGCCCAAAGATCGGGTTGGCAGCGGCAAGAACCGACGTTCTCGAGTTCAGGACGGTCGTAATTCCTGCTTTCGCTATGGAAATTGTCTGCTGCTCCATCGCTTCGTGGATGGCCACTCTATCTTCGTCCCTCATCTTATCAAACTCGTCAATACAAACCACACCCCCATCAGCTAGAACCATCGCTCCTCCTTCTAGGTAGAAATCTCTTGTTGTCGGGTCACGTTGCACCGAAGCAGTCAGGCCTGCTGCAGAAGAACCTTTACCTGAGGTGTACACGCTGATTGGGGAGACCTTTTCAATAAACTTCAGCAGCTGTGACTTTGCAGTACCGGGATCTCCCAGTAGCAGGACGTTGATGTCGCCTCGAAGCCGCATGCCATCGGGTAGCAGTTTTTTCGAGCCCCCCATTAGCAAACACACAAGCGCCTTCTTGATGTCATGATTTCCGAAAATAGACGGCGCAATTGACTGTGAGAACCTCTCGTAAAGGTTTTCTGAGCGAGAGAGGTTGATGAATTCCTCTTCCTCCTCATCGGAGAAGGCCGAGTTAAGGTTGCCATTCTCTGCGTCCCGGTCTGTCTGTATTCCGAGAACGCCCATGTAGGGATTTCTAATAGCGACGTTGTTGGTGGTAGGTCCATTTCGAACTTTTGCCTGGTAGATGGAATACACTCCTACGACATCACAGCGTGTTCCAGGGATGACTCTGTTGCACAGATGTCTGTCTACACTGAGCAAGATGTGTCTGGGCATCTCACCGATAGGCACCATATCTGTAGTTTCCTGTAGCTTCAAAATCTGCTGGTCGATGAAAGTAGACTTGTCGTGGACTATAAGGTAGGGATCTGGCGGACATGTGTTCTTCTCCCCATTTGGAGGGGTGGACTGGCAGGTCTTTGGTAGCTGGAGAGAGCCGAAACTGGAGGGCACTCTCATTCTCATGGTGTGTCTGCAGGCTCTGCACATGAGGGTGACGCTGGTGGCTTTAGAGTTCAAAGTTGAGGCGGAGATGATGATTCCTGAGATCTTGACGATCTTGGAGATGTGCTCAGAGTCGAGGTTCCGGATCGAGAGCTTGTTATCCTTGGAGAGAAGGATGAGTTGGCACGTGGGGAAGTTGGCGGGCACGTCCTCGTTGGAGATGTAGATGATTCTTCTGGCGATCTCGGTGATGGCCTGTTCCAGCAGGGGGATGATCTCTGTGGGGTCGTCCACGAGCCTCTTGTTGAGTTCCTCGTGGTAGCTGATGAGGTGCTCATTCTGGACTGTCAGCTGGTACTGCTTGACCAGGATGTTTTCTCTGAGCTGGTCTCTGTAGATGAACTGGTTGTTGATTCTGAACTCGAGTATGAACTTCTTGAACGCCTGGATGATCTCGCTGAACTGGTCGCCGGAGCTCGATTCTCCAGGGAGAACCGACGTTCCGTAGATGTCTGTCCGTTCGAAAGACATCGTTTCTTCTGGTTTCTTTTGCGGCTGCTGTGCTTCTTCTGCTGTGCTCCGTCGGTTGTGCCTCTGCAGCTCAGCTCCTTCAGCTCAGCTCTCAGAGTCTCGTCAATGAAGCTCGCTTCTCTTCCAGCTCCTCCAGCTCCTCCAGCTCCTTCTCCCCCCTTCGTTTCGAATTTTTGTTGCTTCAAGACAACGCGTCTCGTCTCCCCTGTTCTTCCTGTAACCAATTACTTTCCCCAGAAGAGAAAAAAAAAGTGCCTCACGCGTCAGTGACAGGCGATCTCAACAAAGTGCCACGCGTCGCACCGGACCGACGGGCCGGCGACGCTCACCAGCAGCGGCACCGCGACGGCGTCGCCTGCAAAGCCGCGGGCGACGCTCACGCTGAGGGGAACGGTGCACCAGCCGGCGCCCTCGCTGAACTCCTGCGGCGGCGACGGCGGCGGCGGCGCGTCGTTCGCCGTGGCAGAACCGCCCCGCTGGCGTCGGCGACTCTGCTGCTCCTCCCTCGAGGCCGTGGAGAAATCTGTCAGCAGCGCAGTGGGCACGGTCTTGGCGAGCGCGGCCTGGGTCCTGGTCTCGCGAGGCCTCGCGCCCAGCCGGAAGTGGCTGCGCTGCAGCGCGACAGTGACACACTCGTCCTCGGGGCACGCCGCCTCGTGGCAGGCGGCGTCCAAGCGCGCGACGGCAGACAGCCTGACGTCCACGCTTTCAGGAAGCGGGTTCAGCAGGCTCAGCTGCAACCGGTTCGTGCGCCCCTTTTCTAGCCTCGCAGGGCCGCAGTGTCCGTCCCCGGACCGCACTACCAGCTCAGGTAGCACTCTAGTAGCACTCCCGTTCAAGCCCGGCTCGGATTTCGAACCGGTCGTCTCGATGAGCGCGCCGCAGCTAGTGCAGCTGATCGCGACAGCGGCAGACAGCCTCTGCAGCTGCGGCAGAAGCTTCTTCGTCTGTGTGGCGATCTCAGCGCTCTCAAGATTTTCCAGCAGAGGCTCGGCGTGGCACGGCAACAGCTGCTTGGGCTGCGAAAGACGTGCGATCTCGAGGGAGCTGAACTGCGCTGTGAGGTCCTCGCGCAGCGGCGTGCCGGCTGCCTCGAAGCTGAGGCAGCGGAACTGTCTTGTGTAGTGTTCAGAGAGGAGCTCGAAGCGGCGGTCGTGGCTGTCCCTTTTCAGCCCTGCGATGATGGCGTGCAGAGGCTGCGGCTTGCGCACTGTGCCTGTGCTGAAGGTCCAAGTGCAGTTGGTGCACCGGAATGCGAATTCCTTGCCCTCTGTCTTGTGCGGATCAGAGCTGCTGCTCCTCAGAGCGGCGGCGACCGCCAGCCTGCCCCCGCACGCAGGGCAGTTGAAGCAGTTATGGCGGCAGTAGACGGCGCAGACGCCCGCTGGCTGGCGGCAGCGCGGGCACCACTTGCGGGTAATGCGCCGCCGCGTCGTCCTGAAGGAGCGCAGAGTGTGGCAGCTCCCGCAGTAGTACAGCTTCTCTGGGGCGTGTCTGTGGTTCCGATCAAAGAGCGACGCCGGCTCCGCCGCGCCGATCGACTCGCCCACAGAGCAGTGCACCTGTGTGGCCATGTCCTCTGTTGAGAGCAGCACCCACCGGGCTGTTGCGACAGCTCTCTCTCTCTCTCTCTCTCTCTCTGTTGCTTCTCTCACCGTGGTGCACATATGTGGTAAATATCTGTCTCCATACACCTCCAGGACCCCCTCTCCACATGCACCCTGGCACCTCTATCTTTTCTCCTGGGCTAGTTTTTTTCCAGAATTTAATCTATACTAAGACCAAGTGTCTTGATATAGAGAGAGAGAGCAGGTGGCTCTTTCTGGCACACCCAGGTCAGCTTGGTATTCAGCGCGCGCGGGAGCAGTGCACTGCGTCAGCACGTATCAGCAATGTTCTGGGCACAAACATGGCTGCTGCTGCTCTTTTTCGGCAGTGATTTAGCGGCACTGGCCGTGAATCCGGACGGGGAAAGCGAGCAGCGATCTCTCACGGCCCCAGCCGAGCAGCAGCTCCTGAGCTATGAGGACAGTCTTGCGGTGCTGAGGCGCGACGAGAAGTACCTCGGAGACATCCTGGAGACCGCTGAAAGCGCACAAAGTACAGACCCAAGCGACGGGTTCCACATCACCCTCACTGTCGACTACTACGAAAGTTACGAAGCACTCAAGTCCCGGAAGTTGCTCACTAGGCTGACCGAGGATCAGAAACTCGCCCTAAAAAGCCTGGAGTGGCTGGCAGAAAGGGAGTACAACGTCAACGCGGCCTATCTTCTGGCAGATATCAACTTCTTTGGCAACTTCTCCCTGCCCACAAACGCTACAAACGCTCTCAAATACTACGAAAAAGTGGCATATCTCTCTGATAACTCCACAGCAAACTACCTCCTCGGCTTCATATACGCCACGGGGCTTTTCGGAAAAGTGGAAATGGACCAAGGAAAGGCACTGCTGCATTACCAGTTGGCCGCGGACCAAGGGAACATCAAGGCCGCCATGTGTCTTGCCTACCGCTATTACCAGGGCATCTCCGTGCCCCAGAACTACGAGCTGTCTCTCTACTACTACAACTTGGTGGCCGAGGAGTGCTACCGCTTCTTAATGAGTAAGCCCTTTGGGGGCGAAAAAATCACCCCCAACTTCAACGTGCGCATCAGTGACTTTCACCACGGGCTTTACGGTGAAGGCGCCAGTGAAACTTTGGGAGCTGGGTCGAAACTCCCGAAAAAGCCAAGCAGCAGTCCTGGGATGGAAGACTACCAAATGACAGATCCAAAATATCATTTTTATTTGGACCTGCTGCAGCTCGCTCGCTACTACTACAACGGAGACTTCATCAGAGATAGAGACTACACGGCTGCTTTCAACGCAGCGTTCCAGTGTGCTACAGAGGGTATCAAGCTAAGGGAAATCCAGCAGTCATTAACGGCTGGGGAAGGTCTTGGCGTGGACAAAAAATACGTAACCTACATCGATAAGACCATTGGTGAATGCTGCGCCGCAGTGGGCCACATGTACCTCAGGGGAGAAGGCACTGAACAAAACTGGGAAAAGGCCAAGAATTGGCTCATCAAGTCAACAAAACTAATTCCAATCCCCCGTGCCTACGCCGAACTGGGTATGATTGCAGAGCATTTTGAGGAACGGAATGAGTTCTGGGAGAACCCCGAGCAATTGTACATCGCAGCGTATAACATGTCGAGTCGTATGGCGCATCATCTAGCTAAATATTGGCTTAACCAAAACGTGGATGAGTGGTTCCAAGTGCTTGAGAAATCGGGCACTGACATCTCGCCGGAGGGAATGTATTACCTGGCCCAGGGATATGAGAGGGGCTATGAAAACGTGAAAACAGCTCGTCTCTGCTCACTGTATAAGAAATTTGTGGAGCAAGTTCAATACTGTGTGACAGATCTAAAATGGGCATTTGAGCAGATCATCCATGCTAACAATGAGATGGCTCTAGTTGGGTACGCCATGGCTGCAGAACAAGGGTTCGAAGAGGCGCAGTCCTCGACCGCGTTTCTGCTTTACTCTCCCGTCGGTTATCTCGAGGAGAAGCCAAATGTGCCATTGGATAGATTCAAGAGTGCACTCAATTACTACAGGAGGTCGTCAAAGCAAGGAAATGTTGATTCCACTGTGTTTTTGGGTGATTTGTATTATTCCGGACTCAAGAATAGGCAATATAACGCTACCAATGGCATGGAAGAGTATATCCTATCCCCAAACCTTGAGGCTGCATCAGTGCTATACAACGATGCCTCAAGACTGGGTAGCCAGCAGGCAACTTTCAATCTGGGCTACATGTATGAGATGGGTTTGGGCGTGCAAAAGGATTTCTACCTTGCAAAACGCTTCTATGACCGGGTTCTTATGGTCTACCCGGATGCGTTCATCCCCGTCATTATTTCACTTTTCCGACTTTATATCAAGAGCTGGTGGTATGGAAGTGCGAGCTCGCAGGCTTTTGAAGATGAGGAGCCTTCAAATTCCGACAAGGGCTGGGGAGGCTGGCTCAATATATACAGCAAACTGCGAGAGAAAGGAAAGCAGCACCAGGTTGCAAGCGACGCTGATGTAACGTTGGACTCCAGCAGTCTGGATATTAACCCTGCTGTTGGCTCACAGGGCTCTAACTTCTATTATGAGCCCGCTTCGGACGGAAACATGGACGACGTGATTCTGACAGGCGTTATATTCATATTTATTCTGTTCGCTGCGCTCAACAGGTGGAGAGCTCTAAGGAACCAGAGAAGACAGCAGAACGGCCAGGACAACGAGCCTAACATGGGTATCAATGCCGAGAATCAAAATGCTCGTTTCCAAGTTTTCTTCTTGCCTCTATAGCATGTAATATAAGCTTCTAATGACAAACTAGTTACGTTTCTTTACTGATCAACTTCTCCGGCAGACTCCCACTGGCCTGCCAGGTTTTCTTTCCACAAGGTGATTCTGTTGTCACCTCCACTTATCGCCAGCACGCTTCCGCTGAACGACCAGCTGGCCCTCCAGCAAACGTCGGGGAACTTATCTTCTGTGAGGAATTGTCTCTTCCAGGCCGACTTGGCGCCTCCGGTCGCCTCGTTGGACCATATGATTACTGTTCTGTCCTGAGATGCTGTAGCAATGTAAGACTTGGAGAGTAGGGACGGACACCATGCCACGTCTCTGACCCAGTCTGTGTGCGCACTCAAAACTTCCTCCTCCACGTAGTTGTTGACCTGGGGACTGTATTTCCAAATCTTGACAAGGTTATCGCAACCCCCTGTGACAAAGCGTCTCTCTTGCAGGTTATCCTTCTGAGGGGGCGCCCACGAGCCAGCGTTCACTCCTATAGCGTGCGCGTGGAAGACGAGGGTCTTCTGTGAGCCGTCCTCCAGGAACTCCACCACAGAGGCCTTGCCGTCGCTGGAGGTGCAGAGCAGAACGGCGCCGTACTCGTTCGGGGCCCAGGTGATGCTGTTCACTGACGCCTGGTGGACGCCATGCTCTGCAATGTTCGACCACACGCCGTTCTCCTCCTTCCATATCAGCACCTTGCCGTCGTACGAGCAGGACGCGAGGATCACGCCAAACTTGGGGTGTGCCCACGACACCTGCCATACAGGCCCGTCGTGGCCCCGCAGGGTCTCGACCAGGTTGTGGTTCTCGCCGTCCACCTCAAAGATCTTGATCGTCTTGTCGGACGAGCACGTCGCCAGCCGCTTGCCGTAGTAGTCCAGCACGGCGTCGTGGATCAGGTCGTCGTGCGCGTTGCCAATTGTCACCTGCCGGCCGCCGTGTTAGTACACTCTGCTCGCCGTCGTCTGTCTCTCTGTCTCTCTATGTCGCTAAAAAACTCACCATTTCGTTGTTTTTCCCGCTTTTTTTTTGTGCCCGCTGTCAAAACCAAGCCCGGGAAGCCTCTCGCACTCCTGCTCCAGATCTGCACGCCAATCCTGCCCACACAAACAGTGCACTAACAACAGCCTCTCAGCCACATACATCTGTTTCGTTGTCTTCTTCCTCTTTTCTAGCCCCAAATATAGCACAACGTGGAAAGGAGGGGGGGGCTGGCAAGAGAAAAAAAAACAGTTTCTGGTGTACAGGTGTCTTCTACAAGAAACTGGCCAGTGAGTTTCAGTCAGTCGGTCAGTCAGTCATATTGTTACAATTAGAAGAGTACATTGGGTGGGCGCTGTGCGCCAAGCTGGCTGCCAGTTCACTCAGCATCAACCAGCTTGTACTCCTCCAGGTAGCTGAGAGTGTCGTTGAGAAGGTCAAAAACACCCGCGTTGTTGTTCTCGTCGTCAAAACGAACCTTGATCTCGTTCTCTATCTTCACGCGCCCCACTTCCGCAATCAGGTCGGCGAGCGCCAGTACCAGCGACGGCGAGAAAGAGCAGTACCACCGGTGGTTCCAGGTGAACAGCTTCACAATAATCTCCAGTATCTTGTCGTTGTAGGCGTTGATCTTCTCGATGTCCGTCGTCGTCGACTTCTCCCGCGTGTAGTACGCCAGCAGCTTCTTACAGGACTTGACAGAAAATCTCTTCTCCAGCGCTCGCTCAAAACACTGCGCAGCCTCTTTCTCGTGGCCAAGTCGGTCAGACACCAGCCCCAGCAGCTCCCACTCTAGCGTGCTCTTGTTGATCGGCAGCTGCTGCGCCTCAAAGTGCATGAACTCGGCACGGTACATGGTGTACGTTCTGAGATCCTCGTAAAGCAGCATAAAAAGGTTGTCCAGCCATCTCTCGCAAAGACGCTTCTTTTTAAATTCAGCAAGACCATTCGCGCCCGAGGACACCCCAGAAGACGCAGGGCTGCCGTCAATCGACGTCTTGCCAAAATCGCGTCTAAACTCCTCCTCCATCACAAACACTTTCGTTCTGTACTTGAGCAGCGATTCCCAGCCCGTCTTGTAAACAATCTCGGTCAGTAATTTATATGCCCTGGCAAACGTCGACTTCAGAGTGGCAGCAGACAAATTCAACAAAGTCTGATCCACTTTGCTGTGCTCTACAGCAACATCCGCAGAGTTTAAAGAAGTGACATCTGCCAGCTTAACGTCCATAGGTAATGGAAGATGAAGATCATCGGGTCTAGGGTGGTTGACTCGCTTAAGGTGATATTTTTCCTTGTGTGTCACCATAGGGCATGAGTTCAAAGCCAAAAGCGCCTTTTGGTAATCGCCCAGAGCAATGTACACCTGCACCAGCAAAGCCCAGGGCTTGAAGTCAGAAGGAGAAGAATCAACCGCTTTTGTGGCAATAGGCAAAGCAAGATCGTATCTGCCCTTCTTTATACAGTGCTCTCCTTGAAGCAACATCAGATCACTGTCGAGGGGATTCAACTTGATTCCTTCGTAAATCACGCTCACCGCTTTAATCTCATGGTCCCCCATGAAGTTCACTTTGGCAATTAAATATCTGGCAGCGCTGTCCTTCTCCACAACTCTCTCAAGAATCTCAAGAGCCTCCGCGTATAGCCCTGTCACAGCCACACACTTTATAAATGCGTCCACCATGTAGTTATTAGCTGCAGTGGGAGCTTGTCTATCCTCGGAGCAACCCAGCTTTATTCCCTCAGGATACAGTTCCTCAAATGCTTTGAGAAAATACAGCGCCTGGTCCTTTTCTAAAAATGGATTTATCTTGCGGATCTCGACAATGGACGTGAAGTCATCCGTGTCGCTATCGGCACTGATGAGTGACCGTACAACTGCACTCACATACGTCTCGAGCCACAAACTGTCGCTCTCAATGACCTTGTTGTTATCAGGGTCGATCATGAAGGACTCCACCTTTCCAGGAAAGCTGCACGTGACGCGTGCGTCATTCTTGGAAAACGCGTTGTAGCAGCAGTATGTTGCCTCCGTGACCTTCCATGGCTTAGGCTTCCCAAACCACAGCTGGGGCTCTTCTCCTATGATGTTGCTTAGCGAGTTGAGAAGCGCAGCAATCGTGGCCGTGTTCATCACGTCTGCGCCTGTATAGTACAGAAAAGTGCCTGTCTTTGAGCTCGAGCCCTGTACCTGTTTCGTCAAATGCACCATGTCTGGAGGGCCCAGGTCGCCAATACTGGCAAGGATAGATGTACGTTCATCAAGGCATTCTCCAACGTTTCGCTCAATCACTCTGCGCTTCCGAGTTAGTAACAACGTCCACCAGGCGTGCGCCGCTCCTTGAAAGCACCACTTACTCTGGAATTGACCCCTGCGTGACGTATGTCATTGTGTTCAGAGCTTATCTGCCAACACAGACAACTCTATCTTGGACTTCGCAACTGCCAAGTCGTCCTCAATGGCCGTCTGCCTTATTCCTTCCGGCTTTCTCTCTCACTGCTATATTTGTCTTTCAGACAGTTGTCCAGAATTCTACAGTCCCGTATTCTCTCTCTGCCCCCCTTCTCTTTCTCTCACTCTCACACTTTTTTTTTTGCGTCAACTTAGCATCCCTGCACCAGGTCCGTCGAGGACGGAGGAACGCAGGGTGAGAGAGAGAGAGAGAGGAGAGGGCAGCTCAGCCGGTGCCCGTGAAGCAGAGCACAGTCACAGTGTCTTCTGCTTCTTTGAGCTGTGTTCCGAGTCTCTTGCGCCGCTGTCTGTTGGCTTTGGCTGCTTCTTTACGCCGCGCCCGCTGTCCCCGTCAGGCTCCTCATCGCTCAGGTCCCAGTCCTTCGCGGTGAGACAGTACTTTTCTGGGGGCAGCCGGATTCCCCACGTCGGCATCACGGGCGGGAGCGGCTTGTCGTTGCGCTCCGCGGCAAGCTTCATGAGCAGCTTCTTTGGCGGGACAGGCTTGAACTGGTAGTTGGTTCTCGCAGCGATGGCAAGGCGCACGTCCTCGTTCGAGAGCTGTGTGTTCAGGGTCCCCGCGCCCGCGGCTGTCCCCGTGTTTGAGTGCGCGTGGTCGTTGTAGATCACCGCGTCCTGGAGCACGCCGGAGGTGTACCGGTGCGCAAAGTCCATCAGCTGCAGCGGGACGTGGTCCTGGTAGCTCTGTATGCCCTGCGTGGCGAATATCAAGTGCAGCAGTCTCACGTCGCGCGGAATCTCCGACGCGCTGGCGCCCGTCTGGCCGCCCGCGCTCGCGCCTCCCCACGTGTTTCCGCTCATGGCTGCTGTCACTCCGCACCTGCTGAGTGCTTCAAGGGGCCCTTCTGTGAGAAGTTGAACACTGACTCTTGTTGCTGCTTCTGTTATAGATATATAGATATATATATATATATGTACAGGAGTGTTTTTTTGTGTGGGTTGGAGAAAAAATATGCACACTATAATAAGGCTCTCTCACTATACAGCCTCGCTTAGTATTAGTACTGTTATTACCATCACCATAGTATCACTATTATTTATTATTATTATTATCATCATCATCATCATCATCGTCATCGCCTGTATATATATATATGTGTGTGCCAGCTCCACCATGTGGGCAGCCAGCACCTCAGCGCTCAGCAAAGTTAGACGCATGTAGCATCGACATCAGCGTGAAGTGAGTGCTCTCAAACTGCTCAGCAGCCTTGCGCACCTGCGCGTCGTACTGCAGACTCTGCAGATACAGCTGGTAGTTCGCCGCGCTCGACAATATCCGGTCAAGAAGCCGCCAGTTCGTCTCGTCCCGCACAGCCAGATAGTTGCGCACAACCTGCCGGAAGTTCGCCGCCTCAAATAAGTACTTGCGCAAGCGGTCAACTGTTAAACCGCCAGTCGCATCCAGTGGCACGTGTGGCGGAATCAGATGCTCCGTCTCCACAGCAGAACACTTCAGATCCGACACCGTCAAGGCAGCCACCGCGTGAGGCCGTGAAAAAGGCTCGTTCACGGCGCTGTGAATCGGCACCTCCTCCTCAGTCGGCAAGGTCGCATCCTCCATGCTCATGCTCACATCCTCAGCATCCTCGTAATGGTCGGTGTCGTTCTTCCTCTTCTTCTTGTTGCCAGTTTCGCCTCTCAGTATATCGCCTATCGAGGACATATCAAACTCACCATTTGTTTGAGAAAAAGGAGGCAGTTTTGAAAACTCAAAGGTGAACGAATGGTCCTCTTTAGGTGGTTCGCGCGATGCCTGTCTCGGTGGCTGTGGCGGTGGTTGCGGGGTGTGCACCTCATCGGGATCCCTTACTTCCTCCATGAAAGCGCGGTGCATCTTAGAAGCGGGACCGTCGTCTTCTGTCTCGTGTTTTGGATGCTCTTCGGCCGGCTCAGCATCGCCGCCTGGCGTTCTCCCCATTCTCTCCCTGCTGAAGCGATACCGTCTTGGCGAGCTCTTGAAGTTAGGTCGGAGAGGGACGCTTGAGGATTCTAGATCATCCAGCACAATCGGATCATCCTTGGTGCCAGAATCCAAAACGATCGGGTCATCGCAAGACCCGTTGTTGCCGGCGTCTCCGCCTTTTGCAGCCTCAAAATATTGTGCAAACTCACTTTTGACCGGCTCAGGCTCCTCATCGCTGTGCTCAGACTCGTAACTTCCCGGGCTGTCCTTGCTTGTCGGCGAAGAGCTCTCATTCGGCGAGTCGCCCTCTTCAGGGAACTCTTCCGAGCTAGACTGTTCTGAGCCGTTTTCCCCCTCCTCCTCCTCCTCCGCAGAGGTCTCCCATCGACTCGGCTTCTTGTCTGGCTCAGACTTGGGTATTTTCACATTTGGGGTTTTGCCCAAAAACGTTTTCTCTGTTGACGTAAAGGAGTAGGAGGATTTTGACTTAGTCCAGTTCCCGTCATTTGTATCGAAGAACTCACCAGAAGGATCGTCGCGTGTAGGATCAGGCTTGGTGGACGGGCGATGTTCGAACTCTGGCTCGCGCTTGGGTACCGGCGCTGGTTGCGGCCTTGTTCTTCCCCACTCATAGCCGCCGTGGCGGTGGTAGTCGTGCGCGGAGGTGAACTGGCTACGGTGCTGGTAGTGGTACTGTTCCGCGCGCCGTCGCTCTTCATCGCGCGCCATGCGCTGCTGCTGCTGTCTTCGCCGAAACTCCTCGTACTGGTCGCGCCCCCGGTTGTAGCCAAACGAGGGGCTCGGGTGCGCGTACCTAGGGTACCACGACGGCATGTGGTCCCGCTGCGCGCGGGCGTAGGAGCAGCCGGAAACCCACTCTTGTCTTTGGAGATCGTACTTGGCCCGTGCGTCGGGGCTGCTGAGCACGTTGTAGCTGAGGTTCAGCTGCTTGAACTTCTCCTCGGCGTCCTTGCTGGCGTTCTTGTCCGGGTGGTACTTGAGCGCGAGCCGTCGGAACGCCTTTTTGATGTCGCTTGCGGAGGCGTCCCAGGACACCCCCAGGACGGCATAGTGGTCGCTCGAGGCTGACATTTATCTCCCGCTGGCTCTCCCGGTCACAGCAGCACAGAACCGCGGGCCGCTCGCTGCCAAGCACACACAACTCTCGGGGCACACTGGGTGCTGGAAAGAGCAGCTGGAAAGAGCAGCGGGGACCGAGCACGCAGAGCCTCTGTCTACTCAGGAGCAGGCAGTGTGTCTGTCTGTACTTGAGGAGCTCTGTGCCCTTTTTTTTTTTATTATACTGAGGATGGGTTCAGCTAGCTAGAGCTGTAAAGAAAAGGAGAGAGGCGGGGGGGGAAGCGGTGTAATTTGATAATATCTTGGTAAGCAAGATAGATGTACTTCTGGGAGGGAAAACTTGACGCGTACACAGTTATATGTTTGCGAACGGTGGCCGGGGAGGCAGCAGCAAGGCTGTTGACGGAGACTGTTGTCTGCGATTTGTCAGCAGAGAGAAGCAGAGAGAAGCAGAGAGCAGCGTCGTACTCTGCCACTGCTGAACTGGGTGAGCGGAAATGAGCAGAATCAGAACTGTCGTCGGGCAGTACAGTCTGGAAGATGTGTACAACGTGGGTGAGACGGGGCTCTACTGGCAGCATGTCCCAGGCTCTGTGAGGGCTCCCGAGCCAACGCCAGGAGTGAGAAATCACAAGGCAAAAGTCACCGTCATCTGCTGCACAAACGCCTCGGGAAACGATAGACTGATGCCCTGGGTTGTCGGAAAGCACGCGAACCCAAGGCCATTGAGAAAGTTCAACGTCGCCATGCTGGGGTGCATGTGGAAGAGCACTACGAAGGGCTGGACAACCGCACAACTGTTTTCGGAATGGCTGAGCGCGTTTGCGCAGCATGTGGGAGAAAGAAGAGTGCTGCTAACCATGGACGACTCGCCATGCCACACTAAAGGTGTCGCAATGACCACGCTGCCGCGGAACGTTCTCGTGGAGATTCTTCCAAAGAGTACAGGAGCCGGACATCAACCCCTAGATCTGGGAATATTACATAACTTCCAGGCGGCCTACAGAAGGACTCTCCTCCACTATCTCGTGGGTAGTGGTTCGCAGGCAGATGGCACTGTGGCTGAGAAGGTGACGCTTGACTTGGCCACAATATTTATCGCGACATCTTGGGGGTTAATGGAACACCGGTCGATCGAATTTTGTTTCCGCAAGAGCTCGCTTGTTGCGAAAGAGCCTATTGATTTCAAAATTCCTGATATTGATCTCGCTTGCGTGATTGCAGAGTATCAGGCTTTGTCGGGTGTACAAGGGAAAGACTGGATACAAGAATTTTTCAATCCTGCTGATGAAAACAAGTACGTCACTCAGTGTTCAATGAGCCCCAACGAGTACGTGATGAGCATGATTGAAAACGACCGAGAGGAAGAGCAAAAAATCGGGGCCGAAGAAGAGGTTTCTGAGGAGTTGGAAAGGAACGCAGACTGGAGAGACTACGAGAGGAAGGTGTTGGAGCTACAAATGGCACTCTGCCAACTGAATTATCGGCAAGAACACAGCAAAGTTGCGCAGCAAAAGGCCTTCAAAGCGCTCACTTGGATGGCTTCCGAGTTCAATAGCAGGAAGATGAAGTCGATGAGGCGCTTTCGGTGGCCTACTCGCGGTCTCGACTCCAGCCAGGCTTTCTTTGACGCGGTGGCTCGCCCAGGTGCATAGCTGGCTTCTGCAACCTCGCGAGCGCCACACATCCGCAAGTCAATCAGCTCTCGCTGCCGCTAACATGCTGTGTATGTCCTCTGGAGGCCTCGCCTCCTCTCTTGCCCCGCCGGCACTTGTTCTGCTTATGTAATCGTATTATGTAATCATATATACTTCCACGCGCCTGTGTAGTGGGCCCCTTATAAAACGTGTGAGAGAGTGGAGCAAAATTTAACTTGCACGGTGTATATAAAGGTATAGAGACATCAAGCAAGAAGCGTATCTACACCACACGCCGAGAGGGCATATCTAGACACAGGGTTTGTGTATGGCTGCTGTGTGACGGCGTTGCTTGTTTGTGTGGTGATTGGAATTGAAGCCAAACGGGCAGCATCCGTATGAGCTCTGCAGTGTTTTTCTGGAAGTTCCCTGTTACTCCGCAGGTGTTTTACAAGACCAAGCACACGTTCGCATTGGTGAACCTGAAGCCGATTGTTCCGGGCCATGTGCTGGTGGTGCCGCTGCGGAACGTTCCGCGGCTGAAGGATCTCACGGCGGAGGAGTCTGTCGACTTCATGGCGACGCTGCAGCTGGTTCACAGGTTCATCGAGTCTGTGTATAAGGCCGACTCGCTGAACATTGCGATCCAGGACGGGGTAGCTGCTGGCCAGTCGATTCCACACCTGCACTGCCACATCATACCCCGCTTTCTAAACGACGGGTACGGCGACGGGATCTACGAGATGCTCGAGCAGAGCGAGCTGAACATGAACGGGTTCTTCCAGCAGGTGCAGAAGAAGCTGGAGATACAGCTTGACAGCGAGCGAAAGCCGCGATCGATGGAGGAGATGCAGCAGGAGGCTGTGTGGCTGCGTGAGAAGCTAGAAGGGTTCAATTCGCAGGAGAAGTGAGTTGGCTATGTACAGAAACTAATCTAAGAGACCAATGATGTTGCGAAGGGGGGGCGGAAGAGGAGAGCGCGGAGGGCCGCTTTCAGGGCTGCTCTCTATGCAGTTTCTCCCAGCGCCGTTTCTGGAGCTCCTGCTGCACGTGCTGCTTTCTGAACTTCTTCTTCAGCTGTGCCAGCGCTATTCGGTCCTTCACGAGCTTTTCTGCCTGGTAGATCTTGGCCTTTCTCTCTCCGCCGTGCTTCTTTCTGCCCGTGCGCAGCTCGGTCAGCTCGCGGCCCTGCTTGAACCGCTCCTTCCAGTCCTGGATGTACTTTCTTGCCTTGACGTCGACGCCCTTTTCCTTCATTTCTGGCGAGCTCATCTTCCAGAAGGCATTCCAGTCGTTTTCGAACGCGTCCGTGTGCTCTGCCGCGCCGCGCCCGATCTGCTGGAGAAAGCTCGCGACGTCGGGCACCCGCTCTGTTGGCTTCGGGACGCTGCTCGCGGCCCTATAAAAACGCAGGACCTGCGATGAGGCGAGGAGGTTGCGGATGCGCAGCATCTTTTCGGGTTGGAAAGAGTAGTAGCAGCAGCAGCAACAACAGCAGTAACAACAGTAACAACAGCTGCTCCACAGTCGGCGTGCGCTGACACCGGCCTGTACTGGGCCACTGGGTGAAAAATCTGTTTGAACTTGGCAAACTTGTTGCAAAGGGTTTCCTTAGCAGATGCTGGTTTTTTGCAAGGTGTTTGTGTGGCGCACGACCAAATGCTTAGAGCTGCTGAGATCATCAAGCTCCGGCAGGTGAAAACACCACAGAGTGAGAGAGAAAGAGAGAGAAAGAGACACACACACGCAGCCAAGCAGCCACCGGCAGAAGGCCCCTGCGCAGCACGCATCCCCGCGACAATGGCTTCTGCAGAGACAAAGCAGGACGAGCTCCAGTGGCGCTCGCCGGAGTGGGTCAACATGTTTGGCCTGCGCACGGACAACGTGCTCGAGTACTTTGCGCAGTCTCCGTTCTTTGACCGGACCTCGAACAACCAGGTGCTCAAGATGCAGAACCAGTTCAGTGACGCCGGCTTTGCCGGGCGACCGTACGACGCCGTGCTGCAGGACCTGCGCAAGATGAAGGGCGTCGAATTCGTCATCGCCCTCGTGCGCGAGCCCGACTTTTGGATTATCCGCAAGCAAAGGCGCCTCAGCGACACCGAGACCGTCACGCTCGCAGACTACTACATCATCGGCTCCAACGTGTACATGGCGCCTATGTCCCACTCAGTGCTCTCCAGCCGCTTCCTCAGCAGCACGCTGAGTCTGCGGAACGCCATGAGTGCGCTCCAGGAAATGCCCCAGTTCTCCCCGTCCAACGGCCACCAGTACGTGCTGCAGCCCCCTGCTGCCCCTGCTGCCCCTGCTGCCCCTGCTGCCCCTGCTGCCCCTGCTGCCCCTGCAGCTACTGCTACTGTTACTGCTGCCACTGCTGTGGCGACGCCGGCGCCGGCCTCCGACTCCAGTGCCTCCGATCTGTCGGCACAGCTCCCTGACACGGCTGCGAATGCCTTCACAAACCTGCTCAACCTATCGCTGCAGAAGCACGCTATTTACCTGGACGACATGCCCGAGACAGGCATCGACGGGTCTGTCCTGGCGGCTGGCCAGGCGCCGGCACCCGCTGAGGGCGCCATTCCAGACCACCGGGCGCTGGCGTCCGAGCGCGCAAGAGCCCAGTAGCACCAGTGCTGGGTCTGGCTGGGCCAGCTCCCCTGCCTCGCTCGCTGCCCCCTACACATGCCTGTGTCACGTGACTGAAGAAAAATTAGTTATGTCTGTATGAAGGCGGCTTGTGGCGTTACCCGGCTGTACATCTACGAATGAAAATGTTTGAATTACAGAAGTAAAAGTAAAAACGTAAAGCTGGTTTACTGTAAGAGAGAGGAGGCTGTTGTTGCAGCTAGTCCTAGAGGTCCTGTGACAGTTTGCTGGCCGACACACACGCGCGCTCACACACACACATACACACACACAGAATGCGGGCCTTTAGAGTGTTGAGACAGGCGGAAGAGGTGCTGATCAGAACGGCCAAGGGAAACCCGACCGGACTCACTGGGATATACCAGCACCCGAACCCACGTCCCGTGCTGATCAAGCTGTACGAGACGACGCTGACGAAGCTGGAGGAAAAGTTCCCGAAGCACTCGGTGTACAGACAGGCTGTGGAGTCGCTCACAAAGTCGCGACTGGCCGTGGTGCAGGCGAACGAGGTTACGGAGAAGATCGAAGACGCCATTGGGTGCGGTCTTATAGAGGAGCTCATTATACAGGCGAACGACGAGTACACGCTGCTGCACCAGCTCGCGGACTGGAAGTGCTGGGAGGAGCTGGAGCAGAAGCCACTGGACGACCAGTGGGTTTACTTTGGCGAGAAGATCTAGTGCGGCTGCCGCGTGCCTCTTTCTCTCTCGCAGCCGTTTATTTATTGCTGTGTACAAGCCCAGCCCGTCCAGACATATAGACCTACCCCTCCCCTTATTTAGCGAATCAGCCAAAAAGCGTTCATAAAAAGCCCATTTGTAGCGTCGCGTCGATCGACTCAGTACCTGACGTGTAGTGCTGATGCGGTGTCTGGGTGTGCACTGTTTTTTTTTTCGCTTGTTTTCATATCCGGCCGTTAGAGACTCGGGGAGGAGGAGGAGGGGCCAGGAAGCAGGTTGGGTTTCAGTGTATGTTTTCAGTGCGACGGTCAGTGCAGGCGCGGCGGGACGGAGCGCGACGACTGAAAACACTCCATTGAGTGATGCCAGCAGTTGCCAGGCGCTACATCTCGAGTATATACAGGTATAGAGCGACGAGCCTGGCTGGTTGGAGTGCCGGAAGAAAGAGGAGCGGATCAATGATGACGATGTTTTCGCTCGCCAACCTGTTTGGCACGCGCAAGGAGGAGCGCAAGGAGGACGCGGCGGCTGCGGCTGTGGCTGTGCCTGGCACGGGGGTCACCGCGTCGGAGCTGCTGCTGCAGCACAAGGACACTCGCGTGGACCACCTGCAGCCGATAGTGTGGATCGACTGCGAGATGACCGGGCTCGATCTCGAGAAGGACCACATCATCGAGATCTGCTGTCTGCTGACGGACAAGAACCTGAACCTGCTTGACGAGGGCGGGTACGAGTCTGTGATCCACTATCCTGCAAGCGTGATGGACGCGATGGGGGAGTGGTGCGTGGCGCACCACGGGGAGTCTGGGCTGACGGCGCGGGTGCTGGCGTCGTCGCAGACGCTGGCGAAGGTGGAGGAGGAGCTGCTGGAGTACATCTCGCGGTACGTGTCGAAGGGCGTGGGGATCCTGGCTGGGAACTCTGTGCACGTGGACCGGCAGTTTCTGTGTCGCGAGATGCCGCGGCTGACTGAGTACCTGACGTACCGGATCATTGACGTTTCGAGCGTGATGGAGTTTTCGAGGCGGCACAACCCGAAGCTGCACTCGCTGCTGCCGCCAAAGGTTGGGGCGCACACTGCGCGGAGCGACATTTTGGAGAGCATCGCGCAGATGCGGTTCTACAGGGACTTTTACTTCCGCTCGAGCTCGGAGCTGGATGTGGCTGGGGCCAAGGCTGCGCGCAAGCAGGCAGCGGCAGCGGCAGCTGCTTCTGCTGCTGCGCCTGCTGCTGCGCCTGCCATGACGGAGGCAGCTGCCCCTGCTGATGAGGGCACTGTCTCGCGCAGGAAGAAGCGCAAGGCCGCGTAAAGCCCCCCCCCCCCGCCCAAGCTACACCGTCGCGTGGGGGACAAAGTCGGATCACAATGTAAAGTGCCCGGATAAATTTATTACGGGTGCGGGTTTGCGTTTGGTGATAACTGTTGAGTAAATTTTCATGGGCCCAAAAAACTGAACTGCAGCAATGACTAAAAAAGTACGCTGAGGGAGTGTGCTTTTTTTTTCCTCCCACTCTTCCTTCCTGCCCGTTGCCGTTTAATAAGCAGACTCCAGAGAACACGCCTGAGAAACACACGCCGCACCACCAGCACTCTCGCACACACTCGCAGTCCCCGACCCACCCCCCGTCCCCTCCTCAGGCTCCTCTCTTTGCACCGCTGAACAACCTCTGCTCTGTCCTGCCACCCGCCTGCCTGCGCCGCCCTCTTCCCAGCAGGATGGAAGTCAAGAACACAAATCTTGCGAGAGACGTTCACACAGCGGACCCAGACTCGCCTCGTTCGAAGACCACCACGCTCTCCAGCATCGGCTCCGCGTCCTCGCCCTCCTCGGCTTACACGCTGCCACAGACATACCCAGCAGCAGGCGCCGGCAGCAGCGGCGCCGGCCTCAGCATCTCAGCAGAGAGCCAGGATCCTTTTCTCCATCACAAGAACCGCACCGTCTCGTTCCAGCAGCTGCATCTCGACCCCCAGGACTTCCAGAACCTGCTCATGACGAATCCGCCGATTTTGGACTACAACCCCGTCGTGTTCCGCACCGTGACGCCGTTTGGCGCCGGCCCGGCGACCGTGCCTGCGGGCCCGCCGGCTGCCTTCTCGCCCCCCGCCCCCCAGGAGCCCTTCCCGCACCAGAGCGACACCCCTCTCTCTGAATCCTACGACCCCTCGCCGCACACCGGTTTGCCAGTCGACCAGGCAGGCGCGTTTCGCACGGGCGCCGACGAGTTCGAGCCCGTGTTGGCAGACCAGCAGTACATGGCCTCGCCCGAGCAGCAGTTCCAGTACCTGCCGCCGCGGCGCCGCGTGTCCATCTCGAACGGGCAGATCGGCCAAATAAGCATGCTCACGCAGCGCAGCCTGCATTCGCGGGAGCACGCAGGGGCCGCTGCCGCCGGCGACCAGCTGCATCCGGAGGTGAAGCAGGAGGACGACCCGCACGGGGCTACGCAGGGGATGTCCCAGAGTCTCGGCATCATGGTGGACGCGGACGGAATCCCGCAGCACCAGCTCATCTACAACAACGAGGTGATTTTCAACCCGAACGCGGGGCCTATTCCGGGCACCAGCGCGTGGAAGAAGCAGAAGGTGCTGGAGAGAAACCGGATCGCGGCGTCAAAGTGCCGGCAAAAGAAGAAAGTGCTGCAGGAGAGACTGCAGCAGGACATTGACGCGCTACAGCGGGAAAACTCGCGGCTCACGGGTGCCAACAGACGGCTCGAGCAGGCGCTGAGCGAGATCAGGGCTGACCTCGGCAGCTACCTGCGGCACGAGGGCCGCCTCAGCGGTGCCGCGGCGGACACCAGCGCCAGCGACATGTCCTCTCTGCTGAAGCGGTTTCTAGCCGGAGAGAAGATGTGGTGAGTGGAGGCGCCGGCCAGCTACATCCAGAACGACACTACGCCCATGGCTCTTGCAGACAGCAAGAGCTGTTGTCATTGGTGCTGTACATATCATCATCATCATCTCTCTCTCTGTGTCTCTATCGCTCTCACGCTGTCAGCCGCACCATCCACAGAATTCTGCCAATTTCGGAGCACGGGTTTTTTCCAATGGCGGAGTGCCGCCTCAGCCAGTCTGGTCTGCCTGGGGCGACTTTTATCTCCTCCTCCTTAACTCTTTTTTTTTTCTTTCACTCTCTCTCTTTCTTAATGGAAATGAGTGAATGGAGTACATTCGTTTAACACTCCATTCATTCCCATTCACTCATTTCGCCTCCGCGTTCTGTCGCTTTGACATGGATCACCACCAGCACCGAAAGCCATGTCGAGTCCTGCATACGACATAGATCTGGAGCAGCAGCCGAGCTACCGCGACGTGCCCGGCTTCGCCGAGCTCAACGACGCTCTATCGAACGCCCTGCTCGACATCAACAACTCGCTCAACAACCTCAACAAGAACATCAACTTTCTCCAGGCCGAGGTCGACGGCGGGCGGCTGCTCGCGCCCGCGGCCGCCAAGTACCAGCGCAGCGCGGTACGGCTCATCACCGCCCTCATTGACGCCTTCAAGCACCTCTCGGGCCACGCCAGGCAGTTCCAGGCGCTCGACACCTCGCTCATGAACAAGTCGCAGGTGTTCGTGCGAGACAAGCTGCTCACCGGCGTGCAGCAGGCCCTCGCCGAGTTCAACACCATGCAGCAGCAGTTCAAAGCCCTCGAGACACGGCTCAACGAGGGCTCGGCGTCGCTGCTCGACGCACAGACGCACGCCCCAGACGCACATCCCGCGCCGCCGCCCAAGAGCCAGGAGCAGCTCGTGATTGAGTACGAGCCTGTCAACGCAGAGGAGATCGAGTACCAGCGCCAGCTTATTGAGGACCGCGAGCGCGACATACAGCAGATCTCGTCGGGCGTGTCCGAGCTCAACGACATATTCCACGACCTCTCGAACCTCGTGATCGAGCAGGGAGAGATCGTCGACAACATCGAGTCGAACCTCTACGACACGGTGCACTCGACACGCTCCGCAGCGCGCCACCTGACGAAGGCAGACAGGTACCACAGAAACCAGCGCCGGCTGTGCTTCTGGCTGCTGCTGATTGCATGCGTCGTGCTGGTGTTTCTGCTGCTCGTTATTTTTGCTTGAGCCTCCACATCTTGACTGAGCCGTCGTCCCCGGCGCTTAGCAGCACACTCTCTCCCCACCACTTGACGCAATTAATTTCTGACGTGCCGTGCGCGAGTTCCTTCACCGCCACCACGTCCCAAGCCCCGCCTTGGTCCTTTTCTCGATAGACTGCAATTCTACCATCAGATCCACAGCTCGTAATCAGTCCGCCTTTGGACCACGCCACACCGTAGACAGGACCCCTGTGCACCTGCGGCAGGACGCCTGCGAGCATCCACTCTTCCTCGGCCTTGAGGGTGGAGGGCAGGTTGCCGCTGCCCAGAGCCGCTCCTGCGCTGGTGCTCCACACGCGCACGAGCGAGTCGTCGCTGCAGCTGGCGAGCCGGAGCACGCCGCCTGCGCGCTCCTGCTTCTCCCAGTCGGCCTTCCACACGGTGCCGTCCGCACCCTCGAGGCTCGCGACGCAGACCCACTCGTCCTGGTCGTAAGAGTCCTGGCGGAACACTTTGCACGTATCGTCGTACGAGCTCGAGCAGAGCACGGGCTGCTGCGGGTGCCAGGCCACGCTCTTCACGTCCTGCGTGTGCTCCTGGATGACGCTGATGCACTCGAACTCGGCGTTCGACTCGTCCGTCTCCCAGATCCAGATGGACTTGTCGCGCGAGCAGGTGGCGAGGTAGTTGCCGTCGCAGGACCAGTCGACGCCCTTGATCTCGTTCTCGTGGCCCTCGATGACGGCCATCAGCACCCACTCGCCAGCGGCCTGCTCCTGCTCCTCGGCGTCGGAGTCCTCGGACTCCTTGGACCAGACCGAGATCGTCGAGTCGAAGGAGCCGATCGCCAGGGTCGGGTAGTCGCCGCCCGGCTTGAATGAGACGCAGCGCATCGTCTTGCTGTGCGCGTTCTCGTCGAGCACCGCCACGAGGCTCCCGCTCGCCAGGTCGTACACGCGGCACGTCTTGTCGGACGACACCGATGCCATGAGCGCGGCGCGCTCATCGACGGCCACCTCCCAGCAGCGCTGGCTATGGCCCTCGAACGTGCGTTCGAGCTCGAGAGACGCCATCTCCGTCGCTAACTTCTCTGCTGCTTCTCTGCTGCTTTTGCTCTGCTGCTTTCGCTCGGGAGCGGCTGTAGGCGGCTGTAGGCGGCTGTCTGGCAGGTCGTGAGGCAGCGCAATCAGCAGCCTGTCTCTGTGGTGCTTGTGCCGGACGACTTTGCTCGCTGTCAGTGGCTCTGTCGCTGCCTCCTTCCGTCACTGTCTGTGTAGTTGATGGAGTTTTTTTTCACCTCTCACCAAACTCCTTCAACTTGGAGCTTCTTCCCTCCGCACGGATCGGCCCTTGAAGCTCGACAAGCCGCAAGCGTCCCATCCCCAACGCCCCCCCATGTTCAGTGCAAGAGGCCTGCTGCCCCCGCTGAGAACAGCAGCCGCCCGGAGCCGCCGCTTCCCGGGCCTGCGCCGCGGCAGCGCAAACCTGCCGTCGAACAGCGGCAACGGCAGCGACAACGGCAGGCAGCTCGACCCGCACCGGCAGCACGCCCCGCCAAAGCAGACAGGCTCGCTCCCGTCCGTCGACTCGAGCCTCGCAGCACTCATGTCCAATCCGAGGTTCGCGTACGACCCGCTGCAGAACAAGCAGGACATCGCCTACGAGTTCCACTCCTCACCGCCGCCGTCCGAGCAGAAGAGCCAGCAGATCAAAGCCAGACGCAACCGCTCAAAGCTCCGCGTCATGCTCCCGTCCTTCCTCGTCGGCGGCGCCATCCTCTGGGCAGCATTCGCCTACAGCTACCTCAACGACGACCCAGACAGAGACACAGAGCCAGCCCTCCTCAAAGAAGACAGGTTCCTCCCTTACATCGTCACCTTCAAGCACCAACTAGACCAGGACCACTTCCTCATAGAGCTCACCCGCAAGAACCGGACCTCGCTGCTGAGCCAGCGCGCCCCGCTCTTCGACGGCAAACGCATCTGGAGCATAGAAATCAGACAGCCAGACATAAACATCGTCCGGAACTACACCCCTCTGCCGCTCTACGTCGCCGGCCTAGACCCAGACACCAAAGAACCACACCTGCGGCTGCTCACCAAGTCAGAGGAGGAAGGGAAGTTTGTCCTCGTGGTGAAGCGCTACCCCAACTCAGAGTTCTCCAGATGGCTGACCAGCAAAAACCTCCTCAGCGAACTGGAAGTCAGAGGTCCCCATCTTGAGTTCAAAGTGCCATCTCACCCCCTTGACAAGTACCAGCCAAGATCGCAGCTGGCACCCGTGCTCTCAAAGATAAAGCCAGACCCGCTGTACCCGCCAGAGCTCCCAAAGCCAGAAACGATCGTCTTCTACGCAGCTGGAACAGGCGTGCTTCCTCTTTTGCAACTGCTCTATTCCCCAAACCCTCCAAAAGGATTCATCCACGCCTACGTCTCTCTGGCAAAACAGTCCAACCTGCCCCAGGAGCTACTCACGCTCAACTATTTTGCAGAGAAGTCCGGCCGCGCCAAGTTCACTTACCTGATTGACGACCAGGGCAAGAGAATAGACGGCAGCAGCATCCTCAAGCCCGCCCTGCCCCACTTCAACGGAATAGTGGATCTCAAACTCAGCAACGAGCTATACAAGCAGAGTCTGCTGGAGAAGAAGAAAAAGGAAGTCAGAAGACAGATCTCGGGCAGCTCCCAGCCTCAGCCATCCTCTGATACTGATAAACCACTGGTGTACGACCAAGCTGGAATGATCCCAAAGATAGACGTGAAACTGCAGCCAGAAAGTGCGTTCCAGCAATTCAGCTTCTTTGGCGGGAAAAAGGATACACTCCCAGACCCGTCGCTGGCTCTCGTTTGCGGACCCGAGTCATACATCACATATGTTTCAGGAAAGCCAGATCTGAATAACCAAGAGCAAAAAGACATTGGCAAGATTGGCGGACTGCTACTCGAGAAAGGCTGGGGTCCAAATAACGTTAAAAGATTATTGTAATAAGCGTCCTGTATATATTAAACAAGTTGTACCTCCACTAGATAGTCTTCCTCCAACTCCGTATCCCCCACGAAAGCATCTAAATCCAGTTCCTCGTCATCAAATATTAAACGTATCTGGCCCTTCATGTCTCGGCTTGACCTGGACAAATAGTACTCCGCAATCGTGGATATCTTGGTTTTCTCCTTGACCTGAACCTTGAACTCGGTGCCACTGCTGTCACGTAACTTGATGGAAAAGTACCCCTCTTCGCCGCTGCCCTCTGCCCTAGGGATCAATATGCTCGTCTCCAGGCCATCCTCGTTGTCGCTGGCACTACCAATTGCATCTTCCAAAAGTTGCGCCAACTCCTGAGGGTCATATATCACCTCTAAAACGGAGTCATCATCTACATTCTCACTATCCATTGCATAGTCGGGTTCTAAAATGAGGCCATCTTGCTGCAGTTCCACACGAAGAGCTTCTGGGTAGTTCATGCGCACCAAGAATATATCGAGTATCTCCCTGGTCGTCGTCCTCTGCCGCACTGTGATGACTGTATGGTTGTCGGGCTGATTCGGATCGCGGATGGTCAGCGACAATTGTTGGTCTGCAGCATCCGTAAATTCAGCGTCTGCTTCCTCGTCGACTGCAGGTGTCAATCGTTCCACCAATGCCTCTTGACGCAATTTTCGGGCCTCAGATTCCGACGCTAACACGGCATGTACCTCAAAGGCAGTCGCCTCATCGTTGACAGGCCACTTGACACCGGACTGGAGCAGCGACCCAACATGCAAAACCTGCGTTACTATCAACATAGGCTTGCTGAGGTAAAGGACCAGTGAATCAGGGCTTCCGTAGTCCTCGGGAAACTCCTTGCCATGAAGCGACATTTGGTTCGCTATCTCGTCCACAATCTTCTTGAACTGTGTGCTGCCACGTACCTGGAGCAGGAATCCCAGCTCCTCACCTCCGAGAATGCGCACCTGAACTGTGAGCGCAAATTTTGCGCGGCGGATCTTGATGTACTCTCCGTTGAAAAGGATCGTCTTGCTGTTACTGTTGCTGCTGCGTTTCTCGAGAATTTCTTCCAGCTCTCTGTGGTAAGAACTGGAAGACAAGGAGAGGTCATTGTCTAGCGCCTTGAGGAAGAGCTCGTCGGGGGTCGCACACTTCTCCACAGAGTGGGTTTTTTTGATAGTCTTGGTTTGTGTTTGCCGCACTAGTGGCTCTCGTTCGGTATCTGTATCTATGTCTGCGAGTCCCAGCATCTGCTGGATATCGTCGTTGCCCTTGCCAAGCGACTCCATTCTGCGTAGCGATGAGCGAGGCCCGTCTGCGCTAGTAGGGCTGTCGAGATCAATCGAGGAGGGCACGTCTGCTGCTATCGAGCCCGAGTCTGACCGCGCGGCTGCTCTCGGTGCCGTGCTGGGCGGCGACTCCTCTGTGCCGCGGTCGTGGTGCTTTCTGTGCTTCTTTCTGCGCTTTGCACGGGGAAGCGCAGACCCTTCGTCTTGGCCAAAGGCAAAGAAGTCATCTTCTGCTTTGGAGATGGACCGTGCAAGGGTCTGGGGCTCGTCCTCGGTGCCAGGAGCCATTCCGCCGCTACACCATCAGCCTTGCCGGTTCCGCTTCGTCACAACTGCCTGCGCTTGATCGGGCAGTGCTGACTTCAATACAAGGACCCCGCGCACCCGCAAGCCACCGGATGGCGGGTTCAGGATACTCGGACCTCTTCGCTGTGTCCCCAAGAAAGCCTCTGAGGACGGCAGTTGCAGAGGACAAGGCCGTGGACGCTTGTACACAGCCAGTGTTACTAAGCGAGGGGGACCAAGTAAAGAGCATCAATAATAAACTCCACACTGCACTCTCTCTCTCTTTTGTCCCACTTGAGAAACCTGCTGCTTATGTAATGGGGGGAAAATGTTTCTTCTTCTTCTCTGCCAAAAATCAAAGGCTTATGTAATACACTGAAAAAGTATGCGTGTGTGGGCTACTAATATTTTCCATACACTATACAGGTCATGGTAGATCATGAGATTCAGACTCTCTGGGAGCGCTGCAAGCGTCGCTGGCGTTTTTTGGCGAAGGTACAGTCTGTCAGGAGCCGTTCAACGCTGTTGGAGTGCAATTAGCGCTCACCACGTATCCAAAAGGCCATGCTGCTGCTGCTGTCGAGGTCCCGGCCGAACGCTCTGCGCCGGTGCGGAGCAAGGTGCTTCAGCTCCAAGACCGTCGAGACCGTGCCCCAGATCACCGACGCGAACTACCACATCCCCGACGACGCCACAGTGGTGAGCGGCATCCAGCCCACGGGGTCGTTCCACCTCGGCAACTACCTGGGCGCCACACGAAACTGGAGAGACATTGCAAACCGCATCAAGAAGGAGCAGCTGCACTCCCGCACCATCTTCTTTGTCGCAGACCTCCACTCGATCACAGTGCCGCAGAACTACGAGACCCTTCACAGCCAACGCATGGAGGCATACGCATCGATGATCGCCTGCGGGCTCGACCCAGAGCAGTCCCTCATGTACCTGCAGTCCGACGTGCCTGGCCATTCGCAGCTGCAGTGGGTGCTGACCTGTTTCGCCGGAATGGGCTACCTGAACAGAATGACCCAGTGGAAGTCCAAATCGGGCATCAATGCATCTTCCAACATTATGCGTGAATTGGGAAAGGTGAAAATGGGACTATTCGCCTATCCCGTTCTCATGGCTGCTGATGTCCTGCTCCTGAACGCTACTCACGTGCCTGTAGGGCTCGACCAGGCCCAGCATTTGGAGTTCACGAGGGACATCGCGGAAACGTTCAATAAGACCACAGGATATGACTTTTTCAATATTCCAAAAACCCTGCTCACGCCAACCCAAAAGATTCTCTCGCTGAAAGACCCATCAAAGAAGATGTCAAAGTCCGATACAGACAAAATGGCCAATATTTACATCAACGAGGAACCTGACTCCATCGTGAAGAAAATATACAAGAGCACCACTGATTCCATTGAAGGACCTATTACATATAATCCGGGCCAAAGGCCAGGCGTATCGAACCTGCTCACGATATACACTGCTATCAAGGAGCAAAGCTTGGAAGATACATTAAAAGAAGTGCACGATTTGACAAAAAAGCAGCTCAAAGAACTGGTTGCAGACGCGATCATACAAGAGCTAGAAGAACCCAAACGTCGCTACAATGAGCTCGTCAAAAACGAGGCATATTTAAGTGCGCAAAGATCCCGGGCGGCTGATAGAGCCAGGGAAATTGCCAACGCAAACATGAAGCAGGTATATGAGCTCATTGGAATGAAATAAACATAGTGTAAAACTTATAACAGATCGTCACTGACAAGGCCAATTGAATCACCATACAGCATCAATATACGTTGCACCTCCCTGTATTTAGAGCATGATAGAATCAATTCCTGTAACAACTGCTGTTTTTGAATGCCACATATCGTGCTTTCGTCACTGAAAAACAGTTCCTGGAAAAGCTCGGCCAGTCGGCTTTTCAAGTTCAACTCACATAGACGTTTCACATAAATCATCAAAAAACTCTTGAAGTATTTGCGGTCCCCAAGGTAGTTGTAGATCATAATCTTGTTTTCCAGGTGATTCAAAGATATAACTGTCTCCATGTTCTCGTGTCCCTCCTTCATTAATAGCACCTTTGAAACTTTATTAAGAAACTTCCCTTTACCCCGTCTTAGGATTTCCTCGTTTGTGTGGGATTCTAAAAGACTCACAACAGACTTCTCTTCCAGGTCTCTGTGCTCCTTTATCGAGTCCCAGTACTGAGATCCAAAAGCCCACCACGAATCGCTAATTAATGACCAGCTGTCCATGTCCTTGTTAAAAAGATATCCATTCCCGTTACTCAATGTTACTATAGGCAGTCCCGCAGAGGTTATCGAGCACATTGTAAGGTTCTCAGACCGGGTGAGTATATCACCATTCACAAATATGAGACCATTGCTGTCAGTGTAGTTCTCCTGGTTGTTGGATCTGTATATCGGTTGCAACAGTGGATACAGGGAGGTAGGCTTAAACAAAGCCTTCTTCTCTCTCAAGTTCCATACAAACAACTCACCAATACTGGTAACAGCTAATAGAAAATCATCTTTTAGCTCCAGAAACGATAGAGGGGAGCCCAGTATCAGCGGTGGAAGTATACGCCGGCCAGAAGATCCGTATACCAACAGGTTGCCATTCGCAGATGATAACGCCCAATAGCGATCAGTGCCTGTCGCAATATGAACTTTCAGTGGAGTGAAATCAACAAATATTTGCTTTCTAGAGTCTGTTGATAGTTTTTTCATCAGGGCAATTCTTGTGGGTTGTGTTTCATGACCTGTGCCATTCTTCACCTCCAAGTATATCGAGCTGTCAGACGGCAGTGGTTGAACAATTGTTTGTCTTACTTTTGGAACAGATATGCGGATATTACTGAAAGACATTTGGGGATTTAATGCCACTGATCCAATAAACTCTATAGGCTCAAGTTCTCTCTTTTTCTTCACTGAATTGTTGCCTCCGAGAGACAGCTCGTCCTTCTTGATTATCTTTTGCGCCTTCGAGGAAACATCTTTTGGAACAGATGCTGAAGGAGCATCGAAGTCAGTCACACCCAGTGGGCGTTTTTTCGTCTCAGAGTTATTGGCTGGATCAACTTGCAAGGAACCGTTCACTGTTTCTAATTTTGCTCCAGCCTTTGAAGAGCCCGGGGCAAGTGATGACTTGCCTTCTGCCGGTCTCGTACTCTTTGCTTTTTTCGATTCAGCTTGTTTAGAGTTATTTTGTATCTCCCCATCAAGACCTGGCCCTTTTGAGAAAGTAGGTGCATCCACCGTGGTTTTCGCTGGTTCATTTAATGGTTTTGCTTCCTCAGTGGCGATAGTGGCATCATTCTTGCTATTCTGGGCCCAGGCGTCACGTTCTCGCAGTAAATCTGGCATCTGCTCAGCCATAAGCTGATCCAAAGTATTTGCGAAACATTCCGTGTCCTCCACTGGTACAGGTGCACCAAGCTCATTTTCGGTAAAAACTCCAATCAAGAGTTCACCTACTGCCGTGGTGATAAATAGCAGCCTTCCATCCATGCTCCAACATATATCTTGTACCAAGCTCATACTTACGTCTGTAGCAATAATAATTGGGGCAGCTACTGAGGTATTCCAAATTGCTATTGTGGAATCCGCAGACGCAGTAGCGAGAACGTAGTAGAATTTGCCCTTTGTTGGAGTAAAGTCCTTAGGGTCATCGTTTGCCGGGTTCGAATATATACAGGGAGAAAACTGGGTCATTGAACACTTAAATCCCCGACCAACAAAGTTGCACCAAGTTTCCCATTGAGAATTGCTATTATCTTTTGGCTGTTCTTCTTGACTACTCAGTAGCGAGACGAGAGCCATTTTCGCACCAGTCGTTTTGGGGCATGCAATGATCCTGTCATCCTGCGACCACGAAAGCTTTCTAACAGAAGCCTTGGTTACCTTGGATCCAGTTACAGCGTCACCAAACCGCTGTATTATTTTATATTTGAGCAGGCGACCATTTTCAGGGTCTGCCACCAGAGAGTACTCCACCACAAGAGCCTCTTTATCATCGCGCAAGATCGTGAGGTACTTGCTATGGCTGTGATCAAAGGCAATTCCCTTGGTCGCTGGTCCGCTCCCTGCGGGAGATGTCGCGGACACTGGTAATCGTAATGTGTTCAAGACTTTCCGATAGACAACATCGTATACCAAGATCTCATTATTGTTGGAAGCAAATGCTAGTAGTTGGTCGTCCGCAGACCAGCCAAAATCAGTTAATGCAGAACCATCGTGCTTGAGTATCTGTATCACTTTGCACGCGCTAGGGTCGTGTGGATTTTCGAGAAGGTGTGCTTCACCATTCTTGCACAGAGCCACCAACAGGTGCGCATTGCACTTTAGATTAGCGTATTTGAGCGAGATGATCTTGCTTCGGGTCTTCAGCAGAGTCGAATGGTCTGGTTCCTTGGCTTCCAAGAACTTTACCTTGTCGATCGATGGTGTGGACTGGACGTTTTTCCTCAGTTCAGGTGTGGGTTCAGAGTCTTCTTGCTTCACGTCGCCAGACTGATCAGGAGCATCAGGAGCCTTGGCCTTTTCTTCTTCCTTTTCCTTCTTTTTCTCCTCCTCTTCTTCGTCTTCTTCCTGCAAGTTCAGGCTAACCTCACTGTCTCTGCGCTCCTCGGGAACCATTCCTTGGAACTTGGCCATCGACCTGACGATCACCTTGCTGTCGTCTGCAGCTGTCGCGACATACTCGTTCGTGGAGCTGACGGAAACAAAGTACGACGAGTGCTCAGAAAAGGACGCGCTCAAGAAGTACATAATTTTTCCGAGCGCTGCCCCTTCAAAACTCGCTCACCACGCTGTCTCTCTTTAGACCAGATGGCTAGGTTAAGGCGTGACAACCGCAACAGACAAGGTGCTATAACGAAAAGACATACAGCTACTCGTTGCTTTCTTAGTAAACATTCACCATGAACTGAAAAGACCACACACATACACAAGGTAACGTCTGCCAAAAAAAAAGTACGGGTGCCCTATTTAGAAGGCCGATACGAAAATTTGCTGTACTGTACAAGAGTTGAGGTTGTACAGCGTGCGTACACCACGTTGTAGATGCCAGCGAGCTGACTCGAAAGTGCAGGCTAAAGCTGAAGCGTCCTGTGCTGAGGTGTGGTGCGAGACTGTCCGAAACACAGCTAGTGCTTTTCAGCCCAGGGATTGCGCCTTTAAGCACGCACGCAAAAAATGGCCTCGGGGGAGTACATCAGTGACTCAGGGTCCGACTACACCGAGTACTGGATTGACTGGTTTTTGGGCACAAGGGGCAACGAGTACTTCTGCGATCTGGATATTGACTATATAACGGACAGGTTCAATCTCACGGGACTCAGCCAGTATGTGGACCGCATATCGCTACTGGTAGACATCATCACAGATCGAACACCGCTCTCGGACAACCAGCCGGAGCAAACGAGAGCAAAGTTGGAGGAGAACGCCAAGCTACTATACTCTCTCATCCACGCCAGATACATCATCACGCTACGTGGCCTGTCAAAGATGCTCGAGAAATACAGAAACGGAGACTTTGGATACTGCCCCCGTGTGCTCTGTAATCTTACGCCATTGCTTCCTGTGGGGCTGAGTGACATACCGCGAGAGTCAACGGTGAAACTGTACTGCCCAAACTGCGAGGACTTGTACAATCCAAAATCATCGAGACATGCCACTATTGATGGTGCCTACTTTGGTACCTCTTTTCCGGCGATGTTCTTCCAGACTTATCCGGACCTAGTTCCTAACCACACTGTTGACGTGTACACGCCTAAGATATTTGGGTTCCAGATTCATGACTGTGCAAAACTTAATAGATGGCGCTTCCTCCAACATCACAAGCTGGTGAACAGATTGGACTCGCTCGGTGTTCCCCACGGAAAAAACACTCACGGAGGCTTTGCAGAGCCTTCCTATAATGCTGAGCAAGAGAATTCCGGACGGTCGTCCAAGCTGGGCCCTGCTTGATAGAGCGCTGTCAAGAAGAGCAAATTGCCTGTTCCCCGTTAGTTTTGATGTTGTTATAGTATGATCACATAATGCACCCGTGCTCTAGAGCGACGCCCCAGTGGCGCAGCTCTATGACAGCCTTGATGTTGTATCGCAAAAAATAGTCTCATGAAATAGCCTCGAATTATTTTACAAACATAAGCAAACTGTATATGTCTTTTTTTTAATGGCAGCTTTCTTTACTTTGGAACTAGAGTATAGCCCCGGAATTGCACTCAGTCATCTCTTTCACTATGGCTGAGGATAGGCTGTACTCTGGGGTAGTGGAAAACGAGGATTTCCTTGTTGTAAATCCTCCTGCTGAAGGCTCCATGGAGTCAATCTTAGACCCTTGCTCCTTCTTGGCGGATAGTGCTGATAAGATGAAAGTCATTCTGTTTCTCAATCAGGAGATCAACCTGCCATTGCCTCTGGTTCAAAGCCTTTGGAAGTGCGCCTCGCTTCGTGTCTGTGGAGATGGTGGTGCGAATCGATTGTATGACTACTGTATGCGCCACAACATGCAGCTCATCCCAGAATACATAATAGGAGATATGGACTCAATAAGACCTGATGTGGCAAAATTTTACCAGGAATTAGGGACCATCGTCAAGCCCCAGACCTCTCAGTATTACTCTGATTTTGGCAAGGCAATTTCACTTATCAATCTGCATACATTGATGTCGCCCCTAACAATTGATGACTACGACGACTACGACCAGCTTGAAACAACAGAGGAGAAGGTCATGGAGAGCAGGTCCGCTACGGAATCCTGCAAAAAGGTCCAAGTGTTTCTGCTTGGTGGGCTTGGAGGTAGACTTGATCAGACGGTGCAAACTCTGAGCAAGTTGGCTCAATGTGCTGTTTGCAGACCTAACATGCAATTTATCTCACTCAATACCGACTATAATGAACTCGTACTGTACCTTCCAGAAGGAAAGTCCTTTATCTCTTTTCCGAGAACAAATCGCTTTTCAGTATATTGCCATTCCAATCCCAACCTGCGGAATGTGGGTCTCTTGCCACTTGTGGGCACGGTCACTCTCTCAACCACTGGACTTAAATACGACGTCACCAACTGGAGTTCTTCTGTTGCGGGAAATGTCAGCTCCAGCAATTTACTTGTTGGAGATACGGGTTTCTACATCAACACAACAGGTCCTTTATTCGTGAACATAGAGATATGATTGTCCTAAGCTATATACATGTACAAACAAGCGACATTAAACAACTATCGCTCAACAACATACCACTTTTGTAAATGCAACCAAAAACGAAAATCTTAGGTCTGGAAAAAGGGGTCTTTATTCAACTGAGAAATGAAATCGTTCAAGTTGACCTCCTTTTCCGAGTCAAATTCAGCCAAATCAGAGCCATCAAATGTCCCGACAGTAGGAATACTGTCTTGTGCGCTTGGCACATAGGATCCTGTAGATGACTTAGACTGAAAAGTCGGAGAAGCATCTGCAGAGAACATAGAAAGCGCAGGAACAGATCCGGAACCGTAGTTCATGCCATCAAAACTAGGCATTCGCTGCTGGGGACTTTGAGGAGAAGCTGAGTTGGTCTCAAGCCCAGGAATCCTATCTTGTTCCGCCTGTAGCGGCGGTATCCCGAATAATTGGAATCCAGTGCTTTTAGCACCATAGTCGGCATACTCCTTCACTACCTGCTGTATCAAATCTTCCACCTCAACGTCAATTACTCCTTCAAGTCCTTCAGCTGATAAACGAACCATCTTCTCGTTATTACCGTCAACAGCATTCGATTCTTCGGGAGTTTCATTTCCATAAAGTTGATCATCTGCAGAAAGTGATACGTCGTAGTTGTTCACGAACTTTTTGAACTGTTCCCCTTTGGTGTTTTTGAAAAAGTTGATAAAAAGTTTGATGGTCAAAGAAAGGCGCCAGCAACAGAAGTATTGCTTTTTGAGGTTGCCACAGTTGATATAATACTGCTTCAAGTAATGAAATACCAGAATCAAAAACTGATCATTCGTTTCTTTGTCCAGCTTGACATTAAGCCAGTTCAAAACGATCAACGAATCGATACTGTTCTGAAAGCTGCTCAGAATTAAATCAAAGTCCAAATTTTCAGACGTAAAATTCTTGAGGAATATCGAGAGAATCCACAATACAGCCCTCAAAAAAGAAGTCGAGACCCTGTTCACAAGGAACCTCTCTAAACCATTAAACAGGTTTTTGAAATTTCTGTGCATTTTATGATCTCCGTGGGTTATGACTGACTCTCCCAAATATTGCGTGAAGTCATAATTGAATTTAAAGATAATTAATGATGACTCGGTCGCCTTTATCGCATCCTTTAACTTTTCAGTACCATCTTCGTCGCAACTTATAAACAACAAGTAATGTAAGCAGTTCAAGATTGCCAGGAGGTTTAGTCTAGTCTCCAGCCTTTTCACCTGTGGAACATTGAAAATCTTGTCAATAGGATTTTGAAATTTCATGGTTCCAGACGTATTACTGTCAATCATCTCATAGACTGACACAGTGTTGGAACTCATGAATAACTCGATTTTTCTAATTAAGGCTTGAAAATCCGATTTCTTGTGAAGTTTGTCACGATTCTGGCAAAGCCTGATTGCTTCCCGTACTAATCTGGAACAATTGTATTCAAGCTCTATATCCCTGTTGATTGAATCCTCAAAGATTATGCGCTTCAAGTCTTTTCCTTGAATATTCAAAGATTGTCCACGCTTGAAAGTATTCAAGAGGTTCAAATCCTTTGAACTTAACTTTGGGAGCTTGATGTCAATCTCCTCATTCGATATAATCAGCGGAGAGCCGAAGTCAAAAGAATTTGTAGCATCGAGAGATATAAGCTTATAGAATATTCTTCTCCATATGTTTTTGATTCGATCATCGGTGAAAACATTAGGGAAATAGTCGGGGTCCCGGTTCGTACCAAGAACTCGGCACATTTGTATAACAATCGACAGTGACACAGAGGCCTCGTGTATGTCCTCGCAGAGCTCTGGAGAGTACGATTGGTACAATCGTAGATATAAAAGTACCTGGACACTGCGAAGTGTGACTTTTCGAAATACGTTATCCATTCCAGGAAGACTCAAAATCAAATCCTTCGCAAGATTCATGAATACAGTACTCACTTCAATATTCATCCTTAGCATAGTAGCAAGAGATTCATTTTCAATTGACTGTGGATCCTCAAAGTACTCTTGAACATTGAGCGACAGGTAGCTGAATCTCAAAATAATAAGAAGCATTGAAATGATAGGAAGATGCTGAGGGTGACCAGCCTCAACTTTTGCCTTTTCTGGCCCCTCAGTTGAAAGTACCAAAGAAAGGTCTTCACGGAACATGGACTCTTCAACATATGGAAGTAAATAATATACTTTGTCAAAAAAGTTATCAATAAGCGCCTCGATGGCAAACATTGGTGGTAATACTGAGTTGACTTGCTCTAACAGGCTGGTTAAACCTCCTTCAAAAGCGGAGCTTCGAGAAAATGGACCAAAGGCAGACATTACATTGTCAACGCAAAGATCAAGATCATTATGAGCTTTCTTGCGTGCGTTTTCCACAACAGGGTCTTTGTCATCCTTTTTCCTCATCTGTGACTCCATATACTCCCGAAATTCTTTTTCATGTATCTGGCGCATACGACTGAAGAGTAGTGACAGTTGCTCGTCACCTGAAATAAAGGTTATATAACTTGTGGTTCCAGAATGTAAAACACGGTTTTCCTTGACAATCATCCGATCAAACTTTTCAGACAACTGCAGGACAGGATCATTTGCCTCATCCACACCAACATTATCACCAAGCACCCAAGACCAGTCATTGTACTGAGTGGCGTCAATATTGTTCGCTTTCAAGATCTTCTCGAGTTTGTTAATTTTCATTTTCAAGTTAATAATCTCACTCGTGAGCTGGACCTTATTTATCTTCTGGTGCGATGCATCTGCATATTTACAGGCATCTTCTGTCCCGTTCTTAACGCAAGCTGTGCAAGGTTTGAGCCGATCGCACTTAGTCTTGCGCTTCCTACAAGCTTCGCAAGATGTAGGTAAACGGTGGCGAACCTTTTTCACTTTCATATGGGTGTGTGTAATACTTTTTTTTTCAGACATTTTGCAGATTGGGATTCCCTTCAATAAACAGCATACAGTAAGACTCTTGGGGTCTCTCAATACCGGTGAAAAAAACCACCGTTAGATAGCCTCAATGCCAGGCACACGACTCTCTTACTTCAGATAAAGGACTTCTGCTCGTGTTTTTTTCACAGTAGGCCTTACCAATCAAAATGATAAATAAAATGGCCAGGCCTCCATTTAGAACACGAACCCCCTCTGTCAAGAACCAGCTCTTCAGATGCTTCGCAAGCAACAATAGTTACCACGAGACGGTTCCGTCTCAAAGGTGACTTGAAGCTACTGCTTAATACTTACTTATAACTTTTGCCCCCCACAGTCCTGAAATTTTACAACCGTATTCTATGCCCCGTTTAAAAAAAAACCAAGATGGGAAAATCGAGCAAGCTATCGACGCTATATAGCGTCGATCGACCCACAGGATGTATAGGTTTTTTTCTCACCTCTACTGTACACTGTATGCTGTACATATACAGTATATACAGTACTCTCTTTCATGTTACAGTATGTATCAGCTTAGTCGCAATTCCTCTGATAGCTCAGATATACGAGGGAGGGGGGGGTATATAACACTACATAAAATATAGAAGTGGCAACAAAAGTGCCCACAACCTATGTGTGGGAAGAACAGGGCAAAAAAAACAACACAATAGATAGAGGAAGGAATAACAGGGGAAAGAGATGGAAAGAAATTAGAACGGACACTTCACTCATAAAAACACTGCAGCGAGTGGAGACCGCTAATATTCTTCTTCTTCATCTGGGAAACTGTCGGCACCAAGCTCAACATAGTCTCTCTCCAATGCTGCAAGGTCCTCTCTGGCCTCAGCAAACTCGCCTTCCTCCATACCTTCACTGACATACCAGTGGACAAACGCTCTCTTCTTGTACATAAGATCAAACTTTCTGTCAATCTTTTGCCAAGCATCAGCAATAGCAGTGGTGTTGGACAGCATACAGACGGCTCTGCTGACATCCGCAAGCTCCGACTCAGGGGTCTGGGTTGGCTTCTGATAGCAGATACCAATCTTGAATCCTGTTGGACACCAGTCAACAAGCTGCACAGTTTTCTTCGACTTCACGGTGGAGACTGCATTCTGCACATCTCTGTTAACAACATCTCCTCTGTAGAGCAAGCATGTAGCCATGTACTTTCCAAGTCTTGGGTCGCACTTCACCATCTGGTTGCCTGGCTCAAAGCATGCTGCAGTGATCTCTGCGACTGAGTTCGCCTCGTGCGTAATTCTGGACTTCGACATCACTGGGGCGTAAGAGACAAGCGGGAAGTGAATTCTTGGGTATGGTACTAAATTGGTTTGGAACTCATTCAAATCAACGTTCAGCGATCCATCAAATCTTAGCGAGGCAGTGACTGAAGACACCACCTGGGCAATGAGGTTGTTCAAGTTGTTGAAGGATGGTCTTGCAATGTTCAGGTTCTTGCGGCACATATCGTGGACGGCTTCATTGTCAACCATGAAGGTACAGTCGGCGTTCTCCAAAGTGGTATGTGTCGTCAGAACGGTGTTGTAAGGCTCAACAACAGAGGTAGAAACCTGAGGAGCAGGGTAAACGGCGAACTCAAGCTTTGACTTCTTGCCGTAGTCGTTCGAGAACTGCTCCAACAGCAGTGATCCCAATCCAGACCCAGTACCACCACCCAAGGAGTGGGTGAACAAAAAGCCCTGCAAGCCGTCACACTGGTCTGTCATCTTTCTGAGTCTGTCGCTGATGTCGTCCAATAGCTCTCTTCCGACGGTGTAGTGGCCCCTGGCGTAGTTGTTGGCAGCGTCCTCTTTTCCTGTGATAAGCTGCTCTGGGTGGAACAGGTTTTTGTACTTTCCGGTTCTGACTTCGTCGACAACGTTAGGCTCCAAGTCGACGTAAAGAGCTCTTGGGACGTACTTGCCAGCACCGGTCTCGGCAAAGAAAGTGGAAAATCCTTCCTCGCCGCCCTTTGGTCTGGAGAGGCCTTCTTGCAAGTATCCATCTGGGGTGATGCCGTGCTCCATGGAGTACAGCTCCCAGCACGCATTTCCAATCTGGCATCCTGCCTGACCAACTATAGTTCAAGGTGGGAACACACACACCCCATGTTAGTATATTGCCCTTCTCGCAACAAGCAAGCTTTTTCCTTTTCGTCACGACTGCGATTCACTTACTGTTAACAGAAATAACCTCTCTCATCGCGTTCTATGTGTCGTCGCACTGGCTATCAACTGAATCCAAAAGCAGTGTTCTGTCAGAAGACCTATCCTGGAATGTAGCAGCCCTTTGTGGTGTTGCAACTTGTTGAGCTTCTTTGTTTCAACTTTGAAGCTTACTGTTTGTTTACAATTTTTCTGGCGTCGCTTCCGCGTTAGTTCAGCCCTTCACACTTCTGTGTAGCTAGGTCTCTCTTTCTCTGGGTGTGGTTGTTGTTATTTTTCCTAAAGGAGTGGGCTATGGCCGGGTAACGGCTAGGCTGTTTTTTCTTCTAAGAAAAATATCGTCGCGTCGATGTTTTTGCATTCCAGTCGCTTTTTGGTTAGTTTTTGTTTTTTGTCTTTGTTATGCCAACAGTTTTTCCGAAGGTGTTGTTTATATGTGCGCAGCTTGCTGTTTCCTTTTTATCTTTGTTTTTCTTTTTGCGTCCCTTTTTGGTATATTTCCCCTTCCTTCCTCTCTCACTATAGTATGTGACCTTCCCAAAAAGAGACAATAGCGGTGTGGGGTTGATCTGTGTCCATGACAATAATTGCATGCAGATATTCCGGGCCTGGCAGCAGATTCTACGTACTGCTCGACAAGAGATCTACGGGGAAGAGTAAGTTTCCCCTGGTCTGCAAGTGCGCTAGTATGGATTCAAGTAACGTCTACGATGAAAGTATGTTCAAGGAAATGGAGATCCACATCCTCAGAGATCGGAAGA
>JAKTPG010000004.1:202299-360218 GCA_030557505.1 Ogataea maris
CGGGCCCCCCCCCCCCCCCCCCCCCCCCCCCCGCCCCCTGTCGCGGTTCAAGTCCACTTCCGCTGGGATCACTGCGTATAAATGTGCCTGTATGCCCCCGCAGCTCATCTGGCGGTGGAGGCTCTTCGTCTTTGGCCTAGCCGCTCAATTCACGCTCTATACCGCCAAGATGAACATGTTCGGCGACCTCCTGGGCAGCATGCTCGCTGCTCTGCTTGCCTTGTCGTCGCTTGCGCAAGCGGAGTTCTCGGATAACTATGTCTCCGACATGCTGCTGCTTGACACTGCCACAGAAACATACTACCAGCAGCAAGACCGGTTCTAAGCACCACCAAGTACAACAACTACAACAGCTTTGTGAACCGGCCCTACGTCTCCAATGGATACACAGGTTCCCGTATTCCTGACCTCGGGTTCGGCTTTACCTATGACCAAAACCCTAATCTTTCAAGTTCATACCTCGAGAATGGTTGGCCCCTCTTCAATCTCAGACATGCTGGGGCGTTTATTGCTGGGTTCTACGACACTCAGAACGAGACTGCGGGAACAAATTTCCCTGAGCTTTTAAAAAACGGAGATCAGAGCATTATCAGTGCTATTCCCCAGTGGACAGATGCCCGCATAATGGCCATCATCAATGGCACAACCTTCAGCCTTGATCCGAAAACGAGCAACGAATCATCATCAAATGATATCACCCATTACTACCAGGAGCTCAACATGGCAGCTGGGGCCGTGAAGACATCATACGTGTGGTTAGATACCCTTGCTATAGCCGTGACGCTTGTAGCCCATCGCGCAATAGAGACGCTTGGGCTGATGAGAGTGGAGGTTGCCTCGTTATCATCTGAACCAGTTAACGTCGCGATTTCTGACGTTTTTGACTTCACTTCCTCCCAAAGATGTACTCTTGATAAAGGTTCGCTTGATAGCAGTGGCATTTATATGACCGTACACCCTGAAGGAGTAAATTATAGACATGCATCCATTTACTCGCTGGCTACGTTTGAAGGGGTGCATGCTGGAACACACTTCAAAAACAGTACGATTGTGTCGTCGTCAAAGTCTATCATTCTGAGTCAAAATTCAACCACACTCACCAAATTTGTTGGTATTGTATCTGATGATCTTAAACATGCAAGCTTCTCGCTGATTGCAGCAAATAGTACAGCACATTATGCTTCTAACATGACTTGGGAGGATCTTATTGCTGATCATGAAGAAGCTTGGGACCAAACATGGTTTGATGTGGAAGTGGAAATTGAAGGAGATCCTTACTTATCTCTCTCAGCAGAGGCTAGTATCTATCATCTACTTGCTAATACCAGATCAAACTTGGTGAATTTGACAAGTGCCTTGAGTGTCGGCGGGCTGAGCTCCGACTCCTATGGAGGGCTTGTATTTTGGGATGCTGATTTATGGATGCTTCCGGCTCTAATATCAATTGCCCCCAAACATGCAACCTCCGTATCAAACTACCGCTACTATACCCATCACCAAGCAAAAGTCAATGCCCAAGAGAATGGGTACAACGGTTCGGTTTACTCGTGGACATCAGGGAGATGGGGCAATTGCACAGCTACAGGTCCTTGTGTGAACTACGAATATCACCTCAATGTAGCTATTTGCCGTTCATTCTGGGAGCTTTACTTAAGTGGGGCAATTGATGATGACCACATGCAAACCTATGGATGGCCTATTTTTAAAGATACCGCAGAATTTTTCAGCGAGTACGTTAAGTACAACTCTACTCTTGGAAAGTATACCACCCATAACCTGACAGACCCAGATGAATATGCCAACTTCAAGAACAATGCTGCTTATACCGCTGTCGGAATCTCCCAAGTTATGAAATGGAGTCTCGCTATTGGAAGACACCTGGGACTGAAAACTGAATCGATATGGCAAGATATAATGTCGAACATGTATCTACCAAAATCGTCAGACAATATAACTTTGGAGTATGATGGTATGAACTCGACTGTAGAAATCAAGCAAGCCGATGTCGTTCTTATCCCTTATATTGATGACCAAGATGGGGCGTTGGCTAAGAATTTTAACTATAGTGATGACCGGGCATCAAATGACCTGCTGTATTATTCTCAGCATCAGTCGTCTCAAGGGCCTGCAATGACATTCCCAGTATTTGCTGCCGTTAACCAAGAATTAAGCGACACAGGTTGTGGTTCGCAGTCATATTTGTACAAATCCATTGAGCCATTCATCTGATTCCCATTTGCGCAAATGAGTGAGCAAAACAATGACAATTATGATGACAACGGAGGTACTCATCCTGCCTTTCCGTTTATTACCGGACATGGTGGTCTTGTTCAGAGTTACTATTTTGGAATGACTGGCTTAAAATTCAGTTCCAACACCTCACAGGATGGCGTTATTACCAAATTACTTCATTTCGATCCAGTGCAACTGCCCCTGTTTGGAGGGAATCTTGCCATAAAGGGCTTTAAGTACATGAATGAGTCCATTGATATTGAGATTGGCCTGGACTATGCAACCTTGATGCACAAAGGGCTTACAAATAATTCTATCACAGTTGAGGTAGATGCTCGCAATGAATCCGGGTACTACACGTTACTTCCAAATGATACTATCACAGTTCCTGTGTATCGGACCTCGCAGAACCTAGATGGTTCCATCACGGAATGTACCGCATCGGCCTATAATCTTTCTCCGGGAGTCAACGGAGACGTTATAGATTCGATCATTGATGGCGACAATTCAACTATTTGACATGTCTCAAACAAAAGCACTCTCTCACAAGTACTTGTTGACCTCAATGAAGTAGTTACATTTGATCGTGGAACTTTGGTCTGGGGAAACTGCCTGGCGGCAAACTTCTCGATGTTTGCACTCCCTGAAGACATAAGCGACGCGCTGTTGATAAAGATTCTTGAATACTCAGGCTATATTTCAAACCCAATATTAGCCAACCAGACGGTTGAAATCACGAGTGCATACAACGCTTCTGATGTTGAAGTCAAAGTCAGCTAATCCAATTATAGTACTTTTGATTTTGGCCAGCAGATAGAAGCACGCTATGTTTTACTTGAGATTTATGGAGTATTGGATCACGATGATGACAGTGCAGAAGGAGAGATTGCAGAGATTGCTTTATTTTAAAGTACGCATACTTCGATAGGCAGGGTGTAAAAAGAAGATCCGACCTTAACTCTATGTGCGCTTGCCATGCATGTTGTTTTGAAAGGCATCATCACAAGGTGAGCAGGGAAGGTTTTTTGCCCGAGGTATAATCAAAAGTTCTACGTATATGGCACAGGTGATACCCCCCTTCATGCTTTGATAAAATAGGCCTTTTTTCGGGAATTTGCTATTTAGCAGTCTTTTGGGTCGAGCCTTGTAGACGTCGCGGTGAAGAACGGCCATAACTTCAAAAGTGGAGTCATATGCGATAAACAGTGATTGTTATCGTATAGATCCAGCACGTGGTTGGCTGTGCTCGGATTGGTACACTCACTGAGGGCTTGAAGGAGCTCATATATTCCAAAACAGGTAGCGGAACGTGTGGCAGCCGGAGCGGGCAAACCGGAGCAGCTAGGCGGAGTGCATTTCCCGCAAGAAATTTCTTGCATATTGTAACCAAAAGAGCGGAATTGCAAAATACTCTGCATATTTTATTTCACCCAAAGGGAGCTGCTCGCCTGCTGATAGCAGCAGCTACTTTTTAAGGCCCCCAAGAGGCAAGATGTGTGCAGTTTGACGTCTTGTTGTGGGTGTAGAAGTCTGCTGACTTTGCGCCCCGTTATTTGTGGCAGCAGCAACTGTCTGCTTAGTTGCGGGCCTGAGCAAGATGCTTGCTACCATAATTTTCAGCAAGTTTTAGTGAGCTTGTTGTTTGCTCTGCGGCCCAGCAGCGAGCCGCCCGGTGCACACTGATCCCCTAGTTCAAATGCTGAGGCGCAGCATAGTGGTACCTGCAAAAACTTTCTTTTATCTCAAAGGCCTAATAATCAAGAGTGCAGGCCGTAGATAAGCCCAGATGCCTGCATTCCAGAGAGAACACTTCCAAAACCAGCGTGACAGCTACAAAAGTGCTATTGTAACAGCAATCAGTATGATTGATGCGTTTTTCGTCAATTATTCTATATTCTCACGGCCCCGAAAGAGAATGCATACAGGTCATCCAAATACATATGACAGAATGCGCAGGTTTTTGTAGGCAAGCACCCGGCCCGTTCGTTATCGAGAGAGAAAAGTTGATATATGAAAACAAATTCAACAAAATAGGCAAGAATACCCTGCCTGCTCGCTGGTGGCTCCCAACAGCATATTGCGGTCACTGTATGGATCGGCTCTAAAGGTTCTTCCACAGCGCTGAAAGAAAAAGAGTCACTGCCAAAGGGCCATGTCTTGCTTGGAATGTCGGAAATCCAAACGGAAATGCGACAAAAAAGAGCCGTCTTGCACGTTGTGCGTGAAAAAGGGCATCATGTGCCATTATCCAAAAGTCGACAATCGCAATCCCGCAACGATTATCTACATCAACGCACTCAAGAACAAAATAAAGGTTCTAGAGGAGGCACTAGAGTACTATGAAAGTACCCCCAAAAATCAACAGCAGGCTTACAGAACAATGGGGGCCGACGGCCTGAATCTAACCAGCTATCACCTCTCAAAATCAGAGGGTAATTCATCCCCGGAGGAAGCACTGCTGGAGTCGCCAAACTCCGTAATGCAGGCATCGCAAAATATCCCGTTAATTGGGTACGGCATCTACGACGATTTGTACTCCACGACAATTGAACCGTTCAACCCCACAAAACGGTTAAAGATTCTCGATGTGTCTCTGGCTCGCCCCTGGGGCTTTGCTCTTACCTCCGACGGAACCATTAGTTTTGAAGGGCCAACTAGCTCAAGGTATATACCTCCTCATCGCAGTATCAGTCCCAAACCCAGAAGGATATACTCTATCGAGATATTTGATCACTACCACAAGGAAGTGATCTCCCGTTTTTTTTGCATCATGAACCAGAATCTTCCCTTGACTGACGAGCAACTCTTTCTTGAATCTGTTAACTGTGCCATTGCTGGGGGTGAAATCGGCAATTATGCCTCTAGTTCTTTAATCAATGCCATAATGGCATTTTATTTCCTCAGCGAAGGTGCGCTAGAAGAGTTCAGACGCTTCAAGGACTTGTCGGTCCAGCAAGTAAATGAGGAAATAGTAAGTACTCCTAAAACTGTTGTGGTTCAGACCTTACTGCTGCTTACAATTCTCTTTATGCTTGAAGGCAATGAGATTCGGGCTTCTGATATGATCGCAAGAGCAGTAGCTCTCACGTATCATCTTGGTTTACATGTCGACAATAGACAGCTTGTGGCTGAGAAGAAGATAACACGGGAAGAAGGTGATTTGAGGGATTCGGTGTTCTGATGCTGTTTTTTCATTGACAAAATGAGGTGGTCGCTTCTTGGAATGCACCCGTACATGAACTGTACCGATATAACAACCCACCTGCTTGTTCCTACTGCATCAGATCCAAATAAAGTGCTTATAGACACCTTCCGAGAAGCTATTATATTCAGCGACCTCCATGTAAAGTGGCTTGAAGATTTATGTTTTGTGAAATTTCACCGCAATGAGAACCAAGAATCAAGAATGAGAAAGATCATGCAGCTGAAAGTGACTGTGGCAAGAAGCTTGGCATCGCTACATGAGTGGCGCCGCAACATGACTTCTTCAGCTAGATTTATAAATAACTCATCGCTCTTATCACTTCTTATTGAAGTTCAGGTCTACACTTTCCAAATTGTGGTACACAAACCATTAGTCATTGGTTTTTTGCAGCGAGATAGTCTTATAGAAGATGCTGAATCACCTTTGAGTGTCTGCTCTCACTCGGCTGAGAGGATAGTACATCTGTGCAAAACGCATGACATCTCTCAGAGCCTGTTTCTTTATCTCTTTTTATATTCACTTTACATGGCTTCAATCATTCTGTTGTACAATTTGGCCGCGCCCAACTATGAGGTGCAAAGCTTTTACGGTTCAGTGTTGAACGATGCGATCCAGCTATTCCATTCCCTTTCACCCGTATGTCCCGTTGCAACTGTTTATCTCCATCATCTTCAACAGTTCAAAAGAAAATGGTATACAGAAGTCTGACAATGGCGTTTTTTATAGAAGTTCGACTTCAGCAATCAAACAAACATGGTCGCTAGGATATTGGTTTTCCTGCGGTAGTCCTTCATTCATCTCTGTGGGATGTGGCAGTCGCAATAATTTTCTCAACAACATGCGGTTGTCACGCGCGACCGTTTCCAGCTTGTCAACCTGTGTACAGTGCTGGCTGAGATCCCAGTCTTTAATGAGGAATATATAATCCAGTAGTCCTTTCCAAGTATGTGCCCAGTTTGAAAAAAAAGGTTCGTTTCTATCGTTGTCGAGCCCTGAGTTCTCAGGATCCACCAAATGGTAAGCCAAAGAATAGAGCGAGACGGCTCGCATTGGAATACTGTTGTGCAAGTCCCGCATTTGACCAACAAGCGCACTCTGTTCTGGAGTGGGCTCAAAAACTTCAGGAGTCGGGCTCTCGGGCTGCTCAGGTTCATTGGCCTCGTCATCGGTAGGGCGTGGTTCGAAATTGTACGAGGTTGAGCATAGAATGACATTGAGGCATCGCGAGGTGTATTTAACAGGTTTAGAAACAATAGACAAATAGGGCGAGTCAAATGGCTGGCTATTGAAGTCGCCGGCAAAGAATTTCCATATTTTCTGCAGCTCTGGAGACCGCGCTCTGAGGTAGGTTTCGAACTCAGAAACCTTCTTTAAAACAATGTATGTTTGCCTTGTCCTCTCGAAGGTTCCAAAGGGATGCCAGTATAAATGTGCGGTGCCCACAATTATAGCCTTTGCAGGGTCTTCCTTCAGGCGGAGAGCAACGAGGAGACCGATGTTACGTGTCCAGGTCCGTGCCTGTAGCGGAGGCGTCATCTCGTTATCAAAATCGATTGTTAAGATATCGAGATGCTCGGCAAGGGAAGACTTGTAAGCGATTACAACCCCATGCCGCTTGTCACCCCATCTGTGGAAATGAGACTTGTATCCCCATTCGAGGAAGTTTGGTTCCCAAAAATTGGGGAACCGGTCATAATCAACTTCCTGGAGACACATAATGTCACAGTCGTAGTCCCTGAGCTCGCGCAGCAGAACGCGTGATCGCTTGGCCCATTTCAGAAACGGGCCACTCAGGGGGAACAGTTCTCGTCGTGCCAGCGACTGTGCAAGCAAGTTGTACGACATGATCTTCAGCGGCGTCCCGCTGGTGTCTTCCTTGGAACGAGGCACCTCCAGTAGCTCGCGCACTATGTAGCCCCTGCTGGGGGGGGTTTCGCTCTTTGGCTCTCCGGGATGATCTTTTGCTGTCGCTGGCTTCTTGTGGCTGTGCTTGTCATGTTTGTTCTTCTTTGTCATTGCTGTGCTCTGCCAGTTTGGTCTCGCTGCCCGTCGCCTTGGCCTCTGCTTGCGTCGTCTGCAAGCGTGCCTCTTCAAGGCCTGACACTCATCTTTTCCATCTGTATACACAGGATCTCTGTTGGGTCGTGTGGCACCCAAGTGTTTGTGATTTGGTAAGCAGAGGCTCTCTCACCCCTCCTCACCCCCGCGAGAGAGGTGAACAGCATGGAAGTGTATCGCCGGTTCTTCCATGCAAAGAAGCTCGGGGCGGGGAGAAGAAAGAACGAATTGAACAGTCGCCGGTTCACCTTTGGTTTGCCGGGTATGACCAGCGAGAGATGCGAGGCGGTGACGGACGCGGCTGTTGCTGCTCAAACGGAGGCATCGCCGGCGGCTCAGGCTGAGGGCGGCGCGGCAGAACAAGACGCGGATCAGCTGCTCCAACAAACCCTCGAAGTCAGAGAGGACGTCGATGCCCTCGTTCAGGCGATCAGGAAGATACAGCGTGACTGCCACGAGCTGAAGAACGAGAACCGGTACATGCAGGACTATGTGGGCTCTGTAATGGCGAACGGGGGCCTGCAGCAGTAGGGCGGCTGCGGCGCATTTTAGGCGCTGAATACGTTGGAATATAAATTGGAGCGAGATTCGATGCGTTTTGTGAAGCGCCCAATGAATAACCCCTGTCAACTATATTTTGCTTGTTAAACTGCCTGCCTGTCTATCTGTCAAGTTGATCAAAGGGCTCCCCTTCCTCTTTCCCGCTTACTCCTGGTTTGCCTTGGTGATCGCCCAGAGCTGCAGCCGGATACAACATGGAGAACGAAAATTTAATGTTCACCGCACAAAGCCCAGGGGCAACCACCAGCAGACTGGCCTTGTACCAGAAGAAGTTTGAGACCTTCAAGACCCTCAAGTCTTCGAGAGATGGTGTGAGCATCCCAGGCAGTCCCTATGCTGCACGGCTGGTAATGTCACGCAGAGATCCTAACAGACTCGTGCATGACGGCTCCTATGAAGCCTCTAGTGTGTACACTGCCGGAGCCAACAGTGCAGATTACAGCGATAGTGAGTCCTATGGCAGGGAAAATTCGATAACACGCAGGATACGAGAGCCAAATGCTGAATCCAAGCATCGGGCCTCAACCAGTGGTAGCGATTCCACGGATCTGCCTCCTTTGGACAGCACCGGTGTGGATAGCCATGATGTTTCTGCAGCCACCGCTGTTGCCAGAACAGCACCTGCGACGATGGCACCGTGGAGGTTGGCTGACGATAGATCAGGTTTCTTGGAAGAGAACCGAGGGTCTTCCGAAAACTCATTGTCAGATGTTGGCAAGAAGATACATTCGGCCCCTGCTGCTTTCAAGGGCGATGAGTGTGTAAGCTACACTCAGGTTTACATTGAGCCCCAGGGCAAACCTCTGGCTCCGGACAATGCGCCTCTTATTTTGACTGGTATTGCTCCCCAGCCTGTTTGTGATGCTAGCCCGTTTTTCAACACAATGGAACACAATCCGAACTGCCCAACGAATGAGTCGCTTTTACACACGATATTGGATTATGAAATGGAAATCTTGGATGAAGAGAAACCCCAAAAGAGAGATGTTTCCGTAGGTGAACATCTTCATTGGTTGGTGTACAGAATTTTTCATTTCGGCGATATGTGCAAGAGCGAGTACATGTGCAAGCATCCTTGGGAGAAGTTTTATGATACTTATGGAACTTCGGATAAAGACGACAATGAGGGATGGAACTTTGACCTAATGCCACCAGGACAGGTAATGAACCATTCCATGACAATTCCAGACTCTGTGCGTCCTAAAAAAGAACACGCTTATGTGGCAGTTGACAGCAGATCGGTGCCGACTTGAGGGACATCAGCCCCCATCTTTTTTTTTTAACTTTTCAGTTCGGCTCCTTATATAAGTTTCCCGCTTATATTCCCCAGCCATTTCACATTGTTCCTTTTTAACTAGGACTGTGGAAGCATATAGGCTTGCTCCAGACCAGCACCCAAGAGACGTAATACTCTTTATATTGATGCGACTTTCTCCAAGATGGCTTCTGAGTTCTGATAATAAACGTACTTTAAAACCCGGGACCTGGCTTAGCCCTCCTGTTATAACCATGTTATTGGCAAGCTCTTTCCTTAGATCTATAGGCACTTGTGCGAGGCTCCCCAATACCATTTGAACAGGACATCTTTCATCTGCATCATGTTCTTCCCATTGGCTCTCTGGAGGAAATAAAAACTCTTCAATGGGCTGGTACCTAATACTGTGCGGTAACGTAGTGTCACCAAGACAAATGTCTTCTGTATCAAGCACCGTTTTCTCTGATCTCACTATGGCATGTTTTAATATCAATTCCTCTGCAAAATCAAACTTGTCTTGGGGAGCTATTTTATGTCTTGCTATCTCATCTATTTTGTGAAGATAATAGTAGTGGAGCCTTTTGCCTGCTCGGGTGGAGAACTTTATGTGGTTCTCCAGCATCCTTAGGTCAAACACAGGTACAACTGTAAGCAGATTCCAGCCAATGTCCACAATGAGCACGTTCCTTTGTCCAGTCCCGATGGCAATCATTAACTCACTGTTAAGGACGAGAGTGGAGCTAGAATGCAGCATAGTTAAAAATACATCGTTGATGATCCTTTTATATAAGGTGCCGAAGAACTGGTCCTGTATGAAGATCACTTTCCTATCAGTGATGTCCATGCCCAAACATCTCAATGTCTGATAGAATATGTCAAAAATATGAAGTTGTGTGTCAGACTCTAATGAGTGTCTCGAGGGTGGTTGTTCAAGACGCTGATAAAGTAAAAGGTTTCGGTTGAAAATGTAAGCACAGCTATGCAGATCTTCATCTTCGACTGACCAATTCTCACCACGTGCATAACCCCCAAATAGGCTTGCGTCTATGCGTCGATAGTTGGATGTGGGGAAGGTTAGTAAAGGTTTGGAATCGCCTGCAAAGCCTATCTCTATGAATCTGGATCCCAGTTTTATCACAATCAAAGGCTCGGTATCTTCTTTGAAATTATCATTCTGTTTGGTTCTAGCGCTCATAAAGAAATCGTTCCAAGACTTGCATGTTCTATGTGTCTCTTGAACCGGACTTTGTGCTGGAAACGGTCCTTGCAGAGTCTTATCTGAGCCATATAGTGAGTGTCTCTCAGTTTGACCTATCTCCCAAACAACTCCCAGACACGAAACCAAAAAAACGAAGAAAATGTTAAGAGGCGACGCGCCGAGCGACGCGTCACGTATTTTTGTTTGCAGCTGGAGAAAGGGGAGCAGGTCAGAGGGATCAAAGGTATCCTTCTTTTCCCTTGTTCAATAATATGCTCTTGATCGCCAACTATATAGCCAAGGGGACGTCTAATTGCCTCACTATAGTAGCAGAGTTGTCTCCTAGTTGCAAGTGGGAGTAAAACCCAAAGCACAGTGTATTCAAAAAAAGGAGAAATGAAGGAGCAGTCAGGAGAAGACATTGACAGGCTGGCTGGAACAGGGTCAATAATCCTTGTTGACGAGCTTCAAGAGCAAGGCATAAATGCAGGAGATATTCAGAAGCTAAAGGCGGGAGGCATCTATTCTGTGTCGGTAAGTCTGTGACCTCAAACAGGAATGTGGTCTATGTGAGTTTACTAATGCAGCGGGGTAAAAGAGTGTATTGTCCACAACAAGACGCAACCTCTGTAAGGTGAGAGGACTGAGTGAAGTCAAGGTTGAAAAAATCAAGGAGGCAGCAAATAAGATCATGTCAGCTGGGTTTATTTCTGCCTCGGTTCAAGCTGACGTCAGAAAGCGGGTCTTCCACATCTCGACCGGTTGCAAGGCCTTTGACACCATCCTTGGTGGTGGGATCTCAACCATGTCTATTACTGAGGTATTTGGTGAGTTCAGAACTGGAAAAACGCAGTTAGCCCACACGCTATGTGTTACTACTCAGTTGCCCAAAGAGATGGGCGGTGCCGAAGGCAAAGTCGCTTACATCGATACTGAGGGTACTTTCAGACCTGAAAGAATCAGGCAGATTGCCGAACGATATGAGGTGGACGCTGAAACTTGCTTGGGCAACATCTCATACGTTCGCGCACTCAACAGTGAACACCAAAATGAGTTGGTGGAGCAACTGGGAATGTATCTCAGTGATGGTGGATACAGGCTAGTAATAATTGACTCAATCATGGCACTTTTTCGCGTTGACTACACAGGAAGAGGGGAACTTGGAGAAAGACAACAAAAGCTTAACCAGCATCTTTCCAAACTCAACAGACTAGCAGAAGACTTCAACCTAGCAGTATTCTTGACAAACCAGGTACAGAGCGATCCAGGTGCCAGTACATTATTTGCCAGTGTTGATGGCAGGAAGCCTGTTGGGGGGCATATTTTAGCACATGCCTCTCAGACCAGAATTCTTCTCAGAAAAGGGAGAGGCGACGAAAGGGTTGCCAAAATTCAAGATAGCCCGGACTGCAAAGAAAATGAATGCACCTACTGTCTAGGAGAAGGAGGAATACTAGACGTTGCATCATGAAGTTTGTGTGAGCATTCTTGCATCAACCTGCTACAACTTCAAGTACCCCACATATGATACTTGCTACTTCATTATCAGACATAGTGTTTTTTTAAATCAAAGCTCTCAAATTTGGCTCATCACCACTTACTTGCCTGATATTGAGCGAAAAAAAAAATAATAATCATTCTAAAATAAAATTAACAATTGACGTCTCACTGATAAGTGCCCAGTTCTTCAATTAGCAAAGAGAGCTACTCTACTGACTGCATTTGCTATCTGTTCAGAGTATGGGTGCTGTGTTGTCATTACCCTTAGCGCCTCTGACGCTGGTAGGGAGTTGGCTATCTTCCTGCTTGGGGGCTTCAATTTGTTCCTGCTGCATGAGCAGCCGGATGAACCCGTTGGCCAATACTTTTAAGTCATCTGTGGCAACGCGAATAACGTACGCCATTATCTTTCTCATTAACTCCATAGTTTCGTGGATTTCTTTGAGCCATTCCTTGACCTCTTTTGTGGAGAATTTGACCTGGGGTCTTTTCAAGTTTGGAAATGCATATTGCAAGGAGCATGGGTGCATTGGTTTCACGAACGTACAACGTTTGAATTTCTCCTTGGGTATGCTTCATTTGATTCTGGCTGGATTACTTGTTGGCGTGAAGTCCACCTCAAATCCACGCGGTGTAATTCAAAATGGGTTCTGGATGACTAAGATCTTTCTTCTTTTGACTGGCATAGTCATCACGTATCTCATTCCAGACAAATTTTTTGTTTTTTGGGGAAACCATTTTTCTATCATCTTCAGCACCATGTTCATTGGAATTGGTCTTATTTTGCTTGTTGATTTTGCTCACGAATGGGCGGAAACGTGCCTGGAAAAGATCGAAGAGGGTGAAATTTATCTAGATGGCGGCGATGACGACGACGGCGGCTGTTTTGAAGGTACATCATTCTGGAGAAGTCTGCTCGTCGGTGGAACTCTTGTCATGTACACTGGTGCAGTTGTCATGACGATTGTGATGTACCTTTATTTTGCACAGAGCGGGTGTACACTCAACACTACTGCGATTACTGTGAATCTGATTCTAGTTTTGATAGTGACGGGTATATCTGTGACACCTGTTGTGCAGGAATATAACCCTAACGCCGGGCTGGCACAATCGTCAATGTGTTGCATATACTGCACGTACCTGATATTTTCAGCGTGTCTAAGCGAGCCGGACGATAAGCTGTGCAACCCTCTAATTCGCTCTACGGGGACCCGGACTGTGACAGTTATTCTCGGTGCAGTGTTCACGTTTATTGCGGTAGCTTATACCACGACGAGAGCTGCTGCTAACTCCGCGTTCAGTCACGGTTCGGCGAGCGCTGCGTATAGCACAGGCGGGGAGCACTACGACTCTGTTTTAGATGTGATTTCGCAGCAGCCCAAGACACGCCACGACATGCGGTTTGAGGCGATTCGGCAGGCGGTGAACGAAGGCTCGCTGCCGGAGAGTGCGCTCAACGACCCTGCGTACTTTGACGACTACTCCGAGGACGACCTCGGAGAAGAGAAGAACTACACCAAGTACAACTACCTGCTGTTCCACATTATTTTTTTCCTTGCGACGCAGTACATTGCGGCCCTGCTGACTATCAATGTGGGCTATGAGCCGGACAAGGGAGGGTTCATGCCTGTTGGGCGCACGTACTTCAACACGTGGATCAAGATTGTGTCGTCGTGGGTGTGCTATGCGCTGTACTTGTGGACGCTGGTGGCGCCTGCTATTTTCCCCGACAGGTTTATGTGAGTGACAGGGCTATTTTTAAAGCAGGGACGGTGTGCGGCTTCCTTGTTTTGTGAGCCTCTGTCCCTTGCCCCGCCCCTCTCCCTGTTGGCTTGTCCCCTTTTGCTTGCTTTGCTTGGCTTTTGTTTGTTTTCCCCTCTGGCATTTTTTTCTTTTTTTGGGCCCCTTGCAGTAAGGTGGCGTGTTACGTAAGCCGGTATTTGGTGGGGAGGGGGGAGGAAATAGAGTGAGGACAAGGGGCAACAACGTACGGGGGAGGGCGGCGACCAATGGGGAGGCGTGCTGGTTGTGTGCTGGTTTGGTTTGGAATTTCTGTGCTGTGCGGGACGGCGGGAGGAGTGGCTGGGCGCGTAAGAGTCGCTGGCGGGCTGCTCGTTTGTGTCGCTAGGCAGAAGTGGGGCAGGGCGAGCGGGTGAAGACGGGCGAGCAGTCGCGTCTCCCCCGTCCGCCTTTTGTGTATAAGAGGGAGGGAGGCAGGGAGAGCGAGAAAAAAAAAAAATTGCTGTGAAATTTGTTGGCGGCGCTGTTTGTCTGTCCTGTCTTCTTCTATATAAGAGGAAACGAAATCCCCCCACCGCCCCGATATGGCGGAAAACTTCCAGGAAGGAGGGAGGCGGGAGGCACAAAAAAGGGAGACAAAAAAAGACAAGAGAGACAGATTTCTTTCGTTCGCCCTAAGCAAAGCAAGCCAGACCGGGTAACACTTGGCCGAGATTTCACCGTTTGCACGGTTTTTTTTTTCTCTGAGGAAGTCTGCTTCTTTGTAGGAGGCAGACCAGACAGGCACTGCACTGCACTGCACACACGCGCGCGGGGTGCAGGGAGAGCGCAAGAGCGAATAAAAATTACAGTTAGCGATAGACAGCGCACCGCCAGCATGCCCGGCGAGCAGGAGCAGGCGGTGAGGACAGATGAGCTGGACAGCTACAGCAAGATCAAGACGCACTTCCCGTCCGCGCGAATCAAGAAGCTGATGCAGAGCGACGAGGACATCGGGAAGGTGGCCCAGGCGACGCCGGTCGCGGTGGGGCGTGCGCTCGAGCTGTTTCTGTGCTCGCTCGTGGAGAAGTCGACGCAGACGGCAGCCCGCGAGCAGAGCAAGAAGATCACCGTGCAGATTCTGAGCACGACGATCGAGAAGAACGAGCAGTTTGACTTCGTCGTGGGGATCTGCGACAAGTACCTGCGCAAGTCGTCGACGGCCTCGGGCTCGTCCGGCGGCGGCGGCGGCGGCGGAGAGTCGACAGTGGTGGGGCACTAGCTGGGCTGCAACCGCAGGCGGCCGCTGCTGCTGCGGCTGCCGCGCGTCGCCCATATGTGAGACGAAACGAGCGTGTGTAGACTATATATCCCCCCCCATCGATCTTCCCCGTGGAGGTGCGGAAACCGGGAAAGAAGGCGGGAACAGCTGAGACGGAGTTCCACTAAAAAAAGTGGCGGCGCCCCCCGTCCTTTTTAGTGCAATTCCGGTCTGGGGCGTGCGCGTGTGTTCCCTGCCTGGGGGGAAAATGAGAAGTACAACAATAATAATAATAAGAATGATAATAATAATAGTACTCACCAACGTAGAGTGGTTTGAACACACGGGAAGTGGATCATCCGACGTTGAAAAGGGGGCGTGTGTTTTCTCTGTGCCTCGCTCCTCCTTCTGCATCGTCCTCACGACCAGTACTACTTTCCTTGCCTCACAGGAGCTTCTAGAAGTACAAGCCGTGCAGCACCTCCTTCTCTAGAGCTGTGCCGCCCACTCTTTCTCTTTTCTTTTCTCCCCGCACACCCCGCTCCCGTGTGCAGCCAAAGACTGTGCTGTGCTCACTCACACGCACACACACACATCCCTGCGTCCACCGGGCCCTGCTGATTGACGCCTCTCCCAAAAGAGCGGCCGCCAAGACCAGCAGCAATAGCAACAGCAACAGCAACAACCATCTCCCCTTCTCTGCACAGCGCCAGCACCATAATACCAACACCGCCCTCGCAGCATGTCCCACAGCAACATCCACCCCACAAAGTCCTTCACCAACCCGTTCCACCTCTCCCTCAAGAACCTCCAGCTCAATGACTCCCGCCAGGCCGAGCCCATCTACTACGTCGGCGTAGACGTCGGAACCGGGTCCGCCAGAGCCGCAGTGGTCGACCAGACAGGAGCAATCCTGGGTCTCGCCGAGAGACCCATCACCAGAAGCGAGCTCAAGGCAAGCCACATCACCCAGTCCTCCACCGAGATCTGGGAGTCCATCTGCTACTGCACAAAGACCGCCATCTCGCAGTCCCATGTCGACCCTTCGCGGGTTTTCGGTATCGGCTTTGACGCGACCTGCTCCCTAGTGGCGATCAACGAGAACACCGACGAGCCAATGCCGGTCGGCCCGGACTTCAGCAACGCGCTCGAAAACATCATCCTTTGGATGGACCACCGTGCGGAGGACGAGGTTAATGCAATCAACGCTACGGGTGACGAGTCCCTCAAATACGTCGGAGGCAAAATGTCCATCGAGATGGAGCTCCCAAAAATGAAGTGGCTCAAGCACCACCTCCCTAAGGGAAGCAATGGCAAGTCTCTTTTCAACGAATGCAAGTTCTATGATCTTGCTGACTTCCTCACACACAAGGCGACGGGCAAGGAAACCAGATCGTACTGCTCCACCGTCTGCAAGCAGGGTTTCATCCCAGACGGCATCACCAACAGAAACGGGTGGTCGGCTGAGTTTTTGAACAAGGTTGACCTTCCAGAGCTGGTTGAGGACAACTTCCGCAGACTCGGAGGTATTCCTGGCGTAACCGGTACCTATTTATCGGCAGGTGAGACCGTGGGGCCTCTGACTGAGCACGCTGCTGAGGAACTGGGTCTCACTGTTTCCTGCTTTGTTGGGTCAGGAGTCATTGATGCCTATGCTGGTTGGATTGGTACTGTAGCCGCTCAAACCGAGATTCCTATCCCCCCTCTTGTTGAACAAGACAAGAATCTAATTGGCATGGCCAAGGCGACAGGCAGACTGGCTGCTGTGGCTGGTACTTCTACATGTCATATTTGCTTGGATGAGAAGGAGATATACGTCGAGGGTGTCTGGGGTCCATACAGAGATGTTATGGCAAAGGGGTACTGGTTGGCAGAGGGGGGTCAGTCATGTACTGGTGCTCTTCTTGCCCACGTGCTGTCTACCCATCCTGCATACACTGAGCTCGGCGTAGCATCTGAGGCCTCGGGCCACTCGAGATTTGACTACCTCAACTCAAGACTAGAAATATTGAAGAAAACCAACAAAGAAAGATCAGTCGTTGCCCTCGCCAAGAATCTGTTCTTCTATGGTGACTTTCACGGTAACCGGTCTCCTATCGCAGACCCACACATGAGGGCATCAATCATCGGGCAGTCGATGGATGTTTCCATTGACTCTTTGGCCGTGGAGTACTTAGCTGCCTGTGAGTTCATAGGACAGCAGACTAGACAAATTATAGAGAAGATGGAGATCTCTGGCTACAAGATCAACGCCATTTTCATGAGTGGAGGCCAGTGCAGAAACGGTTTGTTGATGAGACTGTTGGCCGATTGCACTGGTTTGCCTATTGTAATTCCCAGATATATTGACGCATCTGTTGTTTTTGGTGCGGCCATGCTGGGAGCAGTGGCCGCCGAGGACGCTCTAAAGAAAAGCAAGAAGGAAGGTCCAAAGTCTAGAAGAAACTCGGCGGCCTCACACGGTGCAATTGGAGACACGAACCAGCCGCCATCTCCTTACACGGCGCCTTCTGCTACAGCTTCAATGACGTCTATCAGTGCTCTAGCTGCGGGCAATGCCCAGTCATCGTACCCATTCCCTATCATGACTCCTATCGAGGACGAGTCGAAGCAGTTGGGAAAGGGGGGCTTGAGTCTGTCTGACAACGACGATGACGATGACGATGAAGACGATGAGGAGCAGGGCGACGAGGACGGTATTTCGTTTGGTACGAAGGCGGGCGTGCAGGCAGCTGCTACGCAGAGCTACATCTCACGGAGAGGAGGGCCTCCTGCCCAGCGGAAGCGCTCTGTCTCCACTCCTAGACCAGGAGACCGTCTCTGGAAGGTGATGAGTGACCTTTCTGGCATTGGCCGAATTATCTTTCCCTCCAGTGAGAGCGATCCTGACAGAAAGCTTCTCAACACGAAGTACAAGATCTTCGTCGACCAGATTGAGACCCAGCGGAAGTACCGCGACATGGTTGCCAAGACCGAAGAGGCTATCAGCTACTATCTGAGCATTTGATGTTTCATAGACTAATGCTGTACTCAGGGGTCCAATGAAGCCTGTTACTCTCTTTCTCTGTCTCTTTCTGTCTCTGTCTCTCCCTCTTACACTCTAACTCTCGTTTGAATACTTGTGTTTGTGCATCTGTTGTTCATGGTTATGATGAACGGAAAGATTAGTAGTTATGACGATAAAAGGATTTTTTTCCCCTACCTTTAATAAAAAATAAGGCCGCGCCTTCGTATTTTATTTTTCTAAGGAGCAATCAAGCAAGTCTTGAAAGTGGAAAAGTGCTTCAAGTGCTAAAAGCAGCACCTCTTGGTTTCGACCCCCGTGTTAAGCCATTTCTGAAGAGCAGACTATAGCAGAAGACATCAATTGAGCAAAATGACACTGTCCGCGCATATCGACACGGACTATCTGGAGGGCAAGGTCCTTGAAAGCCAGTCGCCAGGCAAACAGCTAATCGACAAGTACATCCACACCAAGAAGAAGTACCACGAAGTGCGCGCACAGGACGCCCCAGAGTCGCAGCTCGTGGCCAAGTTCAAAGGCATTGAGGACAAGTACAAGCTCCCAGCCGCGGGCATGAGCGCCACACAGGCATACGAACTGCTGCATGATGACCTCACTCTGGACGGCAGCACAACGCTCAACCTCGCCTCCTTCGTCAACGTACATCTCGAGGAGGAGGCAGAGAAGCTTATCGTCGAGAACATCACGAAAAACCTCGCAGACAACGACGAGTACCCAATGCTGATTGAGATGCAAGAGCGCTGCGTTTCAATTCTGGCCAACCTCTGGCATGCTCCTCTCGAGACCGAGCCAGCCGGCGAAGGAACAGAGCGCATGAAGCTTCAGGCCGTCGGAACTGCCTGCACAGGCTCCTCGGAGGCTATTATGCTGGGTGGGCTGACAATGAAAAAGAACTGGCAGGCTCGCCGGAGGGAAAAGGGTCTTGACACCCACACTCCGAACATTCTTATGGCATCATGCTGTCAGGTGGCCTTGGAGAAGTTCGCGAGGTACTTTGATGTCGAAGCAAGAATCGTCACGGTCTCCCCGAATGACTTCTTGATCGATTATGATGAGATCAGGAAAAACCTCGATGAAAATACAATTGGTATCTTTGTCATATTGGGTTCAACATACACAGGTGGATTTGAAGATGTTGCTCGCGTGGCCGAGATTCTTGACGACTTTGAAAACGAAACCGGCCATTATGTCCCGATCCACGTCGATGGAGCCTCTGGTGGAATTATTGCCTCGGTCGTGTATCCAGATCTAGTATGGGACTTCCGTATCCCGAGGGTAATGTCGATCAACTGCTCAGGTCACAAGTTTGGATTAACATCTGCGGGACTTGGCTGGGTCATCTTCCGGGACAAGAAATGGCTTCCAAAGGAGCTCAAGTTCCAGCTTGAATATCTAGGAGGGATTGAGGAGTCCTTTACCCTGAATTTCTCGCGACCTGGATTCCAAGTGATTCATCAGTACTTCAACTTTTTGCATCTGGGTAAGACAGGTTATGGGGAGATATTTGATAACTGTCTGACAAACGCTCGCATCCTATCGTTTTTTTTGGAGGAGACTGGCATTTTCAAATGTATTTCCAATGTTCACCTCCCTGTGGGGCTCACTACAAGGGGCCATCCTCCCAATGCCCCAACACCAGTGTCTCACCACCGTTATCTATCTTCACATAATGACTTCAACCCTGCACTGCCTGTGGTGTCATTCCAGTTCTCACAACAATTTAACAAGGAATATCCTGAAGTACCCCAGTCCATGGTTTCCAAGTTACTTCGGAACAGAAAGTGGATTATTCCAAACTACAATCTACCAAAATCATCCATGACAGATAATGAAGTGAATAATGAGATTTTGAGAGTGGTGGTTAAGTACAATCTCACATCTCAACTTCTCGACAGGCTGATGCATGACATTGTTGAAGTTGTTGAAATTTTAACAAGGTCAACACAGCTGGTGAGAAAGAATATTGCCAAGATTAGCCACCTTCCTGCGGAAGAAAATGAGCGTGAATTGGGCGACACGATGGTGTATAACATGTTGCTGAGTATCGCAAATGACGGCAATGAAAAGCTGATTAAGCTGAAAGATATAGAGGATAAGAAATCCTCTATCAAGCATGCAGATAAGTCGTCTTTCAGAGGAATATGTTGAATTATGTACGTTATCACTTCAAGTTTTCCTTTATTCTCCTACACAATTTTCGAGATCTTCTTCTTAGCTCCATTCATTTTTTGTTGGCTTTGGTCAACCTGGTCGTCAAGCCCGCGCAGTAGTTCATTCTGTATATCCAGTTCTTCGTTGATGGCGTTTCCAATAATCCGCTGTCGTTGCACGACCAAGCGCAGGTCCTCCACTTCCGAATCCTGTCTATCCATGACTAGCTGTTGCTGCCTAAGCAATTGTTTGTTATCAAGGCCCCTCGTGAAATCTGTTTCTTTTGGCTTACCTAAAGTCCTCCGCGAAGCGGTTGCCTCTTTATGAGAGAGCAACGGAGTTCTAGTTAAATCGGCCATGCTCGTTAGGAGCGAGTCAAGCTCATTGTATTCTCGCGTCTGGGTCGCAAGCAGGCCTTCTCTCCGGCTTTTCTCTCCCGCAGCAAGTGTTGTTTCTTTCTGCAAGTAAGCCGACAATGTGTCTAAGAGGACCTTTGATGACGAAAGCAACTTGCGAGACTCCACCACATTGGCCTGCTTGGCAAACATGGCTGTGCGTGCGCTCTGGAGCAGAGATTTCGCGTCCCGAAGTGTGTCCAGCCATCTCTGCGGCGAGTCAATGTCGCCTGTGAGATTCAATCTCCTATCATGTGACTGTGTGGGCGCAAGTATTGTCGACCGTGGAAGGCGTACAAAGTCGAGCAGGGCCTGTTCGCCACGCAGCTCCTGGTCGTTGAGCAGCGAGTCCAGAAAGCTTCGGAGACCATCTATGCGATCCTGTTTCGCGGTCTCGCTGTTCAAGTATAGCCTGAGAAACATTGACGGTAACTTGTACGGCACAGAGCGTCCAGTGTCGGCCTCCAGCTGGCGCTTCAGCTTCACGAAGTCGCTGTACCGCTTGCTCACCCTATGAACGTCATGACTTCCGGGCACACGTATTTCAATATCGTACACAACGTACTTGTTCAAGTACGTTGTGCTGGGTATTTGTACCTGTATCATGGCACTCACAAAATGTAACAGGTTCTCAATCCTAGTCCAATACTGGCAGAGTCACCTAATTAGCTTTACTCCACTATCATCAACGCTATATGTGTTAAGGTATTAGTTTGATTTTATTTTTTTCCTTACCCCCCTTCAATCTTGAACTGAATAAGGTTAGATATAAATCTATATAGTGTGACTGTTCAAGGCCTAATTCTCACTTTGCAGGCTCTTGTAATGAAGCCCATGGACATCTGTTCTATTGGTCACAATGTCTTCACATACAAGTGCAAACTCTTGGCAAAGTGCCGCCTTCCGAAAGCGGACAATCGCCGCATATCTTACAGCCCGGGTCGCATCTTCCTCCTTCTCCACGAGCGGGCCTATCTGGTGATCCCCACCCAGTAACATAAACCGGTGGCCAACGCTATATGGCTCCCACACCTCTTTTCCATTGGCAAAGTCCAGCCACCGCTTTTGCATCTGATCAGAGAACTGCTGGCCCTCCTTGCTCAAAAGATGCCTTACAGTGCCCCATATGTAGGGGTTGTCCAGAGAATGGTGTGCATAGCCCTTCCAGCCTTCTTCCCATTCGGACTCCTCGTCGATATGGTATGCGTAGGTTTTGTCAGGATTCCCTTCCAGAAACATCAACAGCGGCATCAAATAAAGTCCGTCGGAAGTGAACTGCTCGACAGCATCAAACGCCTCAAGATCGCTCATGGCAGGACTCAATCCATAACCGTCAACCAGGATCTCGTAGAGTGCTGGACTACACTTCTGTTTCAGTATTTTAAACATCTCTGCAGCTGTAATTTTACCAAACGTGCTGCACCAAATCATACACTCATTCCGGACCGCCCCGATCATCACGCTTTCCACACACTTGGGTATTTGGCCCGGTTCTCCCAGGTCGCGCCAGGCCGGAATTCTGGGAGAAACAATATCTCCATCATCACAAAATGGCATAGTGAGTAGAGATATTTCAAAGGCCCTTTCTGTGGCTAAAGATAGAGCAACCGGACCGGCGGCAATAAGTTGTTCAACTCTCTTCTCAGGTGATAGAGCTGCATCAATATTCAATAGCTTAAGCATCTTAAAGTACACTTTATCAAACTGTTCAAGATCAAACACTCCACAAAGTGGGGCAAGCCCGCTTTGAGCTATAGTCCGATTGAAGTATCTTTCATCTGTTGCAGCCATGCGCAACAGCATTACATGTGCACTCTGTCCACCGGCGCTCTATCCAAAGTGGCAAATGCGTTCAGGGTCTCCACCAAAGACGGCAATATTCTTCTTAGCCCATGTAAATGCCAACATTTGGTCTTTTAGTCTGTAATTGCCGACACCCGTATATCCTTTTGACTCTCTGTATCTCTTTAGGTCAGAAGATGCGAAAAACCCAAAGCTGCTCAGTCTGTAGTTGATGACCACCATGATAGTCGGTTCATTCCACTTGCTTTTTGAGTGTGTAGCAAGATTCAGTCCGTCATACATAGGAGCAGCGTTCCCACTATAAGCATTTGCTCCCCCGTGAACAAAAACCATTACTGGTAGTTTAGAACCGCTAGTGGTGCCTGCAGGAATAGAAATCGTCAAGTTAAGGCACAGCTTCTCATCCAACTCGGCCTTCTTAACCCAGGCCCTTGGATAAGCCGGGACTGGATAGAAATCACGTGGGCCCTGCATTGGTAAGAGGCCATGACGAGTGCAGTCCAACTCTCCATCCGCAGCCTTGAGCTCTTTCCAAGAATCCACTAGTGTTGAATCTTCGAATCTACCTGGAATTCTTCCGTACGGAACATTCAAAAACTGGACAGTGTCTATATCGGAGAACTTTATATCCTTTATTCTACCGAGACCTGGGATTTCTAGAGTAAGGGGATACACTATATGTTGGAGCACGGTTAGAGTCGTCTGCAGTCATCGTTGGGGTTTGATGCTTTCATAAGTTTTCTCAGCTTTATGGTAGTCGCTGCTCTGAGCCAGATGCACTTTTAAATATTAGGCTACACCTCAGAAATGATTGATATAACTACAGAATACCATTCCGACTATTCACGGAACTTATCTCACTTCTTATCTATCTAGCTTCTTATTAAGATATTTTTATCGCAAAAGTTTACATTTGCTTTCCCATGAAACTCGGGTGAGTCTGCAGGCTTCTACATAAGCAATCTGAGCCCAAGGTCGTCCAGAACTTCTCCATCAGAGTCATGGAGAATATTCTCCCCACCAGCTACATACCTCTGAGAGACCCAATAGCTATGAAAGATTTAAAAACCAGATTGCTTCACGCCGACGATTTCTTGGCTAAGAGCCCGGATCTTGTTTAGCCGCTAAACCTCACAAGCACCTACACCTATCCAAAAAAACCCTGAAAACTTGAAAAGAGCCACTGGCAATATTCCAGAAGGCTTTTTTACTTCATATTGCTACGATAGACTGGCACATCCTTATCAACATCGTGCCGAAGCACTCCTTGGATCTCTCTTCGAGGGAAATGCTGTTGTATACAACTCTGGGCTTTCAGCAATAACGGGAGTCCTTATGGGAGCCAAACCAAGAACAATCATGTTGAACGGGTACCATGGAACCCATGGAACAGTGGACCTCTACTGTGAAAACTCTGGTGCCAAAAAGCTTATCTACGACCCTGAAAATATCTCTGAGTTAAAAGAAGGAGATATCATCATCTTGGAAACCCCTAAAAACCCCTTTGGTGAATGTATGGCCATTGCTGAATGTGATTCATTTGCTCATAAAGCAAAAGCAACTTTAGTTGTCAATACTACTTTCGCACCCCCACCGTTGCAATATCCTTTCAAATTCGGAGCGAATATTATCGTTTGCTCATGTACCAAGTATCTTAGTGGTCAGTCAGATCTTTTTGCAGGATGTGTAGTGACCAAAGACAAATCATTTTCTCAGAAATTGACAGAGCAAAGAGCTTTCCTTGGCACAAATATAGCCCATCTCGATTCATATCTCCTGGAACGAAGCTTGAAGCTCTACGATCTTAGAATCAAGATTCAAAGCTCTAATTCAGAAAAGTTAGTTCAATACTTGCTTCAAAACGCCACTTCCTACCCCATTTTAAAGGAAGTATGTCATTCATCGTTACAGAAAGACAAATTTGTCAAAGAACAACTAGAGGGAGGCTCGGCACCTGTGTTTTGCATAGAACTGACTACAGAAGAAGCTGCAAAAAACATGCCTAATAAACTTCGTCTGTTCAAACATGCAACATCATTTGGAGGCATTGAAAGCACCATTGAATGGAGAGCTCTTTCTGATCCCCACTGTTCTCCAAGTCTATTGAGAATCAGTACTGGTGTTGAAGACATATCAGACCTTATTGCGGATGTGGACCAGGCATTAAACTCGTTAAAGTTATTTATATAGCTTTTTGAAAATATTAGGAATAGATATCATACATTGTATCCAGATCAAAGGGAAAGAAAGTTTGAAAGTCCACATCTAGCTCTGACTTATCATCTTTAGTGATTGCATGATAAGCGTCTCCAACAAGAGAGGAAAGTCGATGTGCAGGATGCCAATGGCAGTCAGCTATCTGCTCAAAAAGTAGATGTCCAGCTTGTAAAAGCTTTCTAACATGTGAGTTACCTCGAGGAGGAGCCCTATCCCTGTTTGATACAGTTCCGGGAAGCTTACATCTGCAACTGTCGTCAATTAACCCTCTCACGTACAGACAGCAAAGGAAAATAAACGCAAGGGAATGTGTTATCCAAAACGAGTCTATTGTATAACGGAACTTGCTGATCAATCCGGTATTGGGGAAGAAGTTCTCCCAGTTTACGTCCACATCAAAGATATCAATTGCATAACCTTCATTAGATACCAAAAAGGCAGAAAACATTTCTGCAGCGGACTTCACACTTGTCACTAGGCATTGGAACACCGAAACAGGGTCGTAAGCTGAACTATCACGCGATTCATCATTTCCTAAAAGCTGGCTTAGAGGCAAAGAGTTCAGTGTGAGCTGATACCATAGGACAGATGTAAAAGGTATTTGAGTCTTGAATATTCCGTAGCGAAGAGGAAGATCGGGGAAAGAATTCCAACTCATTTTCCACTCCTGTAACTCCAACGTTGTCGAATGCAACCTTGAAAAATCGAAGTGACCGCGTGTTTCCTTTGATGGTTGCCGCTTGCCAAAAATACTTGCTAACTCAACACAAACCGAGTAGCCGAAAATTATCAGGCCGGCAAAATGGACTATCAATTTGCCGTTTTATTACCGGTAAAAACCTAGCGGGATCAATGGAAACAGGAAGTCTGGAGGTTAATATAAACAAATGATCCAAACCTATAAGATTAAGAAGCATTCTTAATTTTCGAAAATCAGATGGCTGTGGATCCTTTCCTGGAAAAAGGCTAGATATAACATCGTCTTCCAACCCAATAAATTTTGCGCAGCGTATTGCCAAACCAATGATGCACCGAGCTGAATGTTTATTAAAGCGTCCTACTTCCATATTAGCTTGCTCAATTGGCATCCAATTGGCATATGCTTGAAGTGCCTCGACGGTGTATAATGTAATTTTTTCCTTTTTTCCAAATACAACCTCCTGAGATATACAATGATCCAACAGTAAGGCAATATCCTCATACTTTTCATGCGGAACAAACTTCTGTGCGCAATTCCTCCAGTACCTCGTACCAACGCTGCAAACAGATAGAAACACAAGAGGCGATTGCTCTCTAAACTTCGCATAATCATTATACATATCAATTGTAAGCATTGGGGCAAAATTGTGGCATGATTCAAAATATATATTAACAAACTCCTGTGCCTCCAGCTCTGATATCACACCAAGAGATATGGGATCCCAGACATACTCTTGAATACTAGAGAGGAACTTCAAATGTGGCATAAAATTCTTGGTGCTGTCTGAACGCTCTGGTTTGAAAACTGGCTGGTTTATGATTTGATGTATCGCACTGATGGGGGATTTGTCCAATATGATAGAGTCCATATCTATTGTCCTATTGGGGAAAGCTCTGTCCACAGTCTCTCTTGAGTCTGATATCATTGAAATTCTTTCTGTATTGTTTGCTTCACCTTCCAGTTCGGATCGTTTTTTAATGACAAAGGTTAGCTTGAGGTTTCAGATGCAACGAAAAAAGTATGCTTACGTTTCTGGACATTGTGCGTCGGTAGTCCAAGTCTGGCTCTTCGCAAAGCTCTTTTGAGCTACAATGCTGCTCATCAAACACTCTTCTAGTTTCTTTACCCTGCAATGAAAGCCAATTATGGTATATTGTGTGAGTGTGTGTGTGCATAGAAAAGCGAAAATAGTTTCAGTAACTTACTTGTCAAGGGCGGACTGATAACGATCAGACTTTGCGAGAAGAAGGTCAAAATTAGCCACGATGCTGGCATCCCTAGCAGCCTGTTGCTGTTCTGCACTGTCACTTGAAAAGAGGCATATGCGGTTATTTTTAATGCACTCACTGCATGGCCGGCCGCCATCACACTTTTGCTTCCGGCTCTTACAAAAGTTGCATGCCTCCTTCACCCTTCTCGTTCTTCGACATTTTGTTCCCTTGCCAGCTATGATCGTTTTCTTCGGATTAGTTACTGCTTTCAGCTTGGGTCCCATTTCAATCTGCCAAAGATTATGCTCAGGAGTACAGTACTAATGATTAGTTTGAAAAGTGAACCAAAATGAAGCGCCGGCGTAGTTTTTTGGGCTTGCAATAGTATTTCAAAAGTTTTCGAGTGGAATACTGATATCGCTTTATGAACAATTTCGGCTGCTGATAAGATTTTGAATTTTGATTGGTCAGATTTTTGGCTTTTGCTTAGACCATCCACATGAATTCGTGTTTTGGCGTACTTTCTGCCCATATAATGAGTGATATAAGGATATAATCAGGAAGTACAGATGTGTTATTTAGTATTTCTCAAAAAAGAAACAAAGTAGCAGCTTCTAAAACCCCTCCGGAACCGCTATCTAAAATGCATTCCGATAATCTTCGGAACGCAAATATGTTTTTGGCGGTTCGAGAAAGTTGACAAAGATTGGAATCTAGCGACTCACTATCTTTGAAGCACATGGTTTATCCTAAATTTTATGAAAGCAATGCATTCATTCTGTGCTAAAAAGACGTTCCGCGATAAGAAGGTTCGAGTTTTAGGAAGGAATACGCTTTGTCGGCTGCTAATCTGTTCTTGAATTTACTATATAAAGCTATCGGAAAATACACAGTTGTCGTATCCAACTCTAAGTTCATAACCACAAATTGTGTGATTACACATCAGTGTGCAGAAATGAGTGAATACACCGAGAAAGCCATTGCTGACAGCACAGTACAAAGTGTGCCCTCAGGCTCTGGAGAGGAGAAAAACTCTGAGGAGTACCAGGAGTTTATGCAGCTCCAAGCTTACTATGACGATAATCCAAGACAGCTCAAAAACCTACTCAGAAGGGTAGATCTCAGAGTTGTGCCTTACCTCTCTTTCGCGTATCTGTGGTGTTCTTTGGACAAATCTAATGCGGGAAGATCCTAAGCTTTATTTCCAAGCTATTATGTTCTAGTGGGCAGCATGCATTCCTGTCTACAGTTTGTCTTACTCACTCCCTTCGATGATCAAGAACCTTGGCTACTCTGCGGTACGTGCGCAGGCTTTAACTGTGCCAGTGTACGCGGCGGCCGGTATATTTCTTGTTTTGGTAGCTATGTGGGCTGATAAAACTGGCAAGAGATACATAGCAATTTGCTTCTGCTATACTACGAACATTGTGGGGCTGATGTTACTGTGGATCACCACCTATCACCCGCATATTTCTGGTGTGTCATACTTTGCTCTCTTTCTGTGTGCCATGGGTTCCAATGGGCAGGCCCCTAATCTAGGAGCCTGGTGTGCTACAATTTCGCCAAACCACTCAACGAGAGCAATCGCACTTGGCGGATATATGTCCATCGGGTCATTCGCGGGGGGAGCCATCGCTACTCAAATATACAGGGACGACCAAGCACCTACCTACCCACTTGGTAATGGATTTGCTATTGGAAGTTGTCTGCTTGGAGGTATAGTCCCCCACGCTGATGATGATGTGGATGAAATGGCAGAATAAGAAAAGAGACCAGCTCCCGGAAAGCGAGGTCTCCAAGTACTCCGCGCGGGAGCTTATTGAAATGGGCGACAAGGCCCTAAGCTTCAGATACAAGTACTGAGGATATGCTTTCCAACTGATTCAAGTCCTATGCATTTCCTATTCTGGGTCACTGGCTTTGCTCCCCCAGGTTTCTAGTTCTATACTATATATTCCCCGCCGTAGACTGTCTGTCTGCCTTTAACTAACTATGATTTTTCAAGAATTATCGACCTTGTCATTTTTTACATCCAATTAGAACATATCGACGCGTCGATAACATGAGCTTGAAAGTGCTCCTAATATATATATGTGTGTGTTAGATTTTTCGTGTGAATGGGAGATGTCCTCTAGAGTTACTACTTGCTCTTGGAACGAGGTTGGCAATATCAAGAAGGCGGGATAGACGGCACGTTCAAGCGCAAGCAGCACGCCATGGGTAAACAGTACATATCCACAGCCACAAGGGGGAATGCCCACAAGTCTGACATTCTCGATGTGTGCGTGAGCAAAGAGTTTACTCTGACCTGCTCAAGCGACGGATACCTCAAGCTCTGGTCAAACCACGATACTGAGCGTCCACAGGCCCTCGCCCTGTTTGTTGACAAGCTTGGTCTGCACCACGTTGCGGTTTTAGAAGATACAGTGGATGCCAAAGCGCTGCTGTTTGTGGCGACCGTGGCTTTTTCTGGACGTCTGTACCTTTTCCAATACTCAGACTCCTCTCTTAAACAGCTAGCTGACCTGCCTCCCGAAATTCTTTCCACCAAGACTTCTTTCTGGGCTTGTGGATTCCTCAAGGATTCCCAGGGGTCTGTTCATTCGTTGGCACTTTCGACAGCTACAGGTGGTGTACAATTGTATAGCGTGGACGTCACCAGCTGGTCCGAGGAGCAACCCTGCACAATCAAGTACGTGGGATCTACACCAGAAACAGATAAATCATTCGCCACATGTTTGCATCTTGATCCCACAAGTCATCGTCTTGCAGTTGGCCACCAGAACGGCAATGTCTACGTCTATGACCTCGAATACTTGAAGCCTCTTTTCGAATTTCCTTCATTTGGCATCAGCAAATCCGATTCTTCATCTCCAGGCCCGTTTTCAACCACCCGGTCTGTCAAATTCTCACCAGGAGGTACACTTTTGGCAGCAGCAAGGGACTCCGGCGCTTATGGCTCAGTATACATATATGACGTCAAATATGGCGAGGTTATCGGAAACCTCACGAACGCCACACGTTCTTCAAACGTCGGGATCGGAGGATATGCCCACGATAGCTGGTGTCTTTCATTATCGTTCAATGATGATGGATCTCTATTGGCAAGTGGAGGACTTGATAATGTTATCCGCATATGGAACACCCAGTCGCGCGTGCGAGAAGCTTCGATAACAGTTAGCAGGTCCGATGTCGATGACGAAACACTTGAGTCGCATTCAAGCCAATTAGATCATGCCAGCTGCTGCTCTCTCAACTTCATAAACAAAAATTGGATCAAAGGAGAAGGTAATAATGATGGCCTTGTAATTGTGGGATTTGACAGAGCTGTTAGGTGGTTTCGAGAAGCAGGGGGGATTTGAAAACCAGAAAACCTCACACCTTTAGGGCCCCACATTCGTTTCATTTGGTTCCTCGTCGCTGTATTCCATCGAAACGATAAAGCGTCTCTCCGGAAATATATTCCCTGCAACTTGTTCGTCTTGCTCATCAATGTCCTGGTCAAACTCTCCTAAGTCATCCTCACTCACATACTCCTCATGATATGCCGAATAATTTCCAAACATTGGCAAAGGCACTGGAGTTACGGGTTCGTTACCGATCCCTGATTCGGGAATTTGCATGGGGCTCGTTATCATGGTGGTGGAGTACTCACTTTTTTCATCGCCCAATTTCATTTTCTTCTGTGGCGATTGGTGGTCAATCGAGCCGTCCAAGGTTGTAATAATTTTGCTCTCTTCTCCTAACCTTTCAAACAACTTGAAAATAAGCCCTTTGTTAAGTCTTCGAAATTGTGTAGTTTTCACTAGCTTTCCCCAGTTGTGGAATATAAAAGTTTCTGCATTGAGTCTTAGAAAAGAATCGTTTAAATACAAGGAAACTTCCCATATTTTCAGCACAGTGTTTAACTTGAATCCACTGTTGTAAATTTCATTCAGTATCAATGATTTGAGATCGGAGAGTTCATATAACTCAGAAAGTAATAGTAGCCCATTCATCTCATCAATCGAACATCCTTCGATTGAGTTAGTATAGAAGAATAGTATCAACTTCTTGACCCAGCAATGCGGCTCTGGAATAAACATTTCGTTGGATCGGGACTCGGCCATCCCGCTCTGATATAACTTTTTGAAGTAGGGCCAACGTGTAAGCAATAGCGTTCTATGCACATTTATTGGTTCACTCTTTTCATAATCCGTACTTCCCTCCTCTGGTCGCGAATCAGAATTGACTGCTTGAATCCTGAAATCAGTAAATTCCTGGTTCTGATACAACTCATAAAATTTGCTAAGGATACTTCCTGTCCCTGAGTTTTCCTCAAGCTTAGCAGATATACCCAAGCTGGCAAGTGGAATTCTCACAAAATGGGACATCTTATAGTCGTAAGAGGTGTCGTTCGTATCTGCAGTCAAAGGGTATCCCAACATGCACAAGTCATCTTTGAACACAAAAAAATGTCTCCATCGATAGTTGGCGAAGAATGGAACATTGCCTCTCAGCAAAGAAATATATTTAAAAGCTTTCAAATCAAAGTATCCAATGGAAGGCTTCACAGTTCCTTGATCAAGTGCCCATTGTGATGTGAGAATATCAAGCACCTTGTATTTCGATACTTCCAAATAAAAATGGTTTCCCGATAGCAATTTCGGTGAATTACTTAGGCCCATTTCACCGATAACGTTGGTTTCCAGGTCAAACATTGAGACCTTCTTCACATGATTCATCTGCTTGGATAAGCCACCAAAAGACCAGATCTTAGAGTTGGAGTCGTATATAAAGTGATCAAACCGGCAGACAAACTTTCGTTTATCCCACCTTCCAGACTCAAAATCAAAACAGTAGAGATCGTCGCTCGGTTCCTCTCTGAGAGAGTTGTTGTAGCCACCACTAATGTAAACTTTAGACTTGTTTGAAGAGAGGCATATAGCATGTCTTGATATTGATCCAGGAACATTTAACGTGGAAGGATGTTGGAAAGGAACAGACCAGCTGTCCTCTAATATATCATACTTTAAGATGGGAGAGTTTTTAAAAAGTGAATTCTTAACGGAAGGGCGGCCAGAGGTATGGTGGTAAAGATCGTCCATTGGAAGTCCACCATAAACCAATACTTTACCTCTGGATATAGAAGTGCATGTATGGCCCTCCCGGAATATGCCACTCTTTCTAGGAGGAAGCCATTTATTCTCTTTCAAGTCAAGGAGATAAACGTTGTCATCAATAATATCGTCCTGGTCAAAGCCTCCAAAAACAAGCAAAATTTCCAGTGCAGTATCGATGCATGCGTAAGATTGTAGTCTGTAATAAGGGCAGACCCCGCTAAGGACTTCCACTCTATTCGGTTGCTCGGACGCCTTATCCTTCAGAGAAAAGAGACTAGGGGCAATAGTATTTGAGTTCATCTCCAAAGATTCTTCAGTACTGCTGTTGGGGTATCCTATGCTTAGAGCTTCTATTGTAACACTACTTGTATGCTTGATGACAGTTGCTTCCCGGTGGCTTGAGAGCTCCTCGCCATTCCGTGGACTTCTTCAGATCAAAGCCCTTAGCATATTTCGTTTACGGTATAAAATAATAAAAAAGACTCCGCAAAAGCATGCAATCTTTCAAAAAGATACTGACTTGTATCACGTGATCTATATTTAAATGTGGGGGCAGTAATGATAGAAGTGTCAAATGGACAGAGAGCGAGAAGAACCCTTATAAACTGAAAAGAGATGTCTTTTTCTTTCCAAACGGATAGACAATCATGGAGCTGAAAAACAGTCCAACAGTGATGCCTATGGCTATCTCGATCATGGATATTCCAAAGGTGAGAGTGCTGGACGACAGGATGGAGTCAGATGAATACGTGCCATTCTCCACACTAGTAAGCTGGGTTATTCCGGCTGCAAGCACGTTTCTCGAAGCTACTCCCCCAGGTACCTGATCAAATACACCAGCAAGCATCGAAGTAAAAGCACAGTTGCAGTACCCAAGCTTCCTAAAAGAAGTTCCGGTCCTCGAGTAGAAATTACTCAAAAGGCCGATCGTCAGCGATCCTAATGCCGCATTAAACTCTGACACACTGAAATGTAATGCAGAAAAGTAAGTAACCACATAACCCCCACAGGCAATTACTGTCATCACAGAAAGCTGATGAAGCTGGGCCTGTGATGCCAGGGCAAGAGAAATGCTGAAAACAGGAACAAAAAAGAAGTCCCACCATGAAGAAATGTTTGAGGTGCACGTAGTATTTGTAGTGGCATTTTCATCAAGCCAGCCATAAATAGCCGAGCCAATTGTGAGTCCAAACCCGAGAAACAGGGAGTAAATAATGGCGTAAAACATTCTCACTGTTCCAGCCACAAGAGCGCGACTTTGAATCTCAAGCGCTCCACTCAAGATTATGTATCCAGGCAGAATCATGCACAAGCCCCCTTGAACTATGGCACTAAAGCAAAAATATTCACCACCTCCAATAGTACCAATGGCTCTTCCAATGAAGCTGAGCCAAATTGAGCTGCTCACTTCAAAGACGGACGAATAGATCGACGATTTAGGAGCTATTACGAGCTGAAGAAATCCAAGCAGACATCCCAAAACAAAGGTAGGGGGAATATCAAGCCAAGATCCACCGAAACACCAACTAATTACTGTGCAGCTTGAAATGCCATACAGTATAATACAGACCCATGTATTGATGTATGTTGGACGAGTAAGAAGCTTTTCAAGTCTCTCAGAGGCTTCTTCAACACCAAGACGGTCGTGAACTACCTGCTTGTACAACTCAAAGGCCTCGTCAAGCTTCCCCAAATCTAATCCTTGCGACACACGTACTAATTTCATTTCAGATGTTCTCGTAGAAGGATCGCTGAAGGAAACAATCATACACCCAGGTAAGTACAAGAAGGAGCAATCAATTTCTAAAACTCTTGCCGTCGCCGTCAAACTCTCCTCCAGTCTGTGGTTAGGTGCTCCATAGAGCATGAATGCTTTGCATAGAGTAAGTATAAATGTCTGTCGCTGCAATATATCGGCAATATGTACCGTTATACGCGCAGCATTCTGGTGCTCTTTCTTTTTTTTGATGAATTTCTTCTTAAGATTCAGCTTTTCGGAAGATGACTTCTTCAAAAACTTCGGTAATTCGATTCTTTCCTTGACTTCCAAACTGTCCATGGACGGCCTCTGCTTTGACTTTAAAATCCCTGAGAGAGCCCCTGATCCAATTCCTCTTCTTATTGAGCTCTCCATTGATGACTGTGGCGAGAGCAAGTTTTCTTGCGACGAGTGAGACTTATTATGGCGCTGCACTTTTCTCTTTATCTTATCGGCAATACTCTCTTGCTCTGTCTGGTTCCGCAGTGCCATTTCATCCTCTGATTCCAAGATCTCAGAACTGTCGTCAAATGGGTTGTAAAGTCGCATCAAACTACTTGAAATACCAGTTCTTACTTTTGAAGGGAGAGGAATTTCATCGGTGACCATCTCATCGTAGTTCTGTAATAAAGGGGTCATTAGGAACTCATCAGAGCTATTCCCATTGTTTTCAGTATCCACTGATGACACACGACGCATTTCCTGCATTGGAATATATTGATTTACAATTCCTCGTGCCTCATCTAGTTCAGATGTGCCGTCAAGGGCCAGCTCCTCATCTCTGTAGCGATTGCGAGGCGGTAGCCTTGAAGCCCCTGGAGCCATCCCAAAAGTATGCTTCAACCCGATAAGCCGTGACATTAGACTTTTGTGAGGCTCTTCAACTGATTCACTCATACTATGCTCTTCGCCTCTATGCTGGGAGACCTGCTCGACACCTTTTTCCTTACTGATTGTGGCGCCGTTGTTGATACCGTTTTCAAAAAACGGAACCTCGTCAAAACTACGTACCGTTTTGACCCGATGGTCTTCTTCATCAGTAGTTGCATCATCGCTGGAAACCTCTGATTCACCAAGATCCTGCTGAGCATTAAATGGGGAGTGAACGTGAGATGATGAAATTCCTGTGTCTTTGTAAAAGTCTTTGTCAAAGTCACCCTCAATTTCTTGCTCGATTATTTTTCTGCGCCCATCAGGCGGAACGGCATGACTTGCGTTCAGTGCTGTCTGTGTCTCTTCCGTTCCAGGGGACTTCTTCTCATTGAACACTGGCAAAATGGGGGTCAAGATGTCCGCATCATTTTCGTCGTCTTCGAAAAGCGGAACGTCCTCGACCGATCTACCGACTCTTCCATTTCTGGAACGGGATGATCTGAGGGGCGATGGTTCCGAGGGCATGGGACCAATAGGTGGCAGATCTGCTCTGCTGTAGGTAGCTGCTCTTTGGCCCGATCTGCCTCTTTGCGATCTGCTCAGCGGGGAGCTATCTCTCGAGGTCGGAGTGAGAGATCTCAGAGGAACTCTGGAACTTGAAGTTTGTCGGACATCTCGTGATTGCCTGTGCTCGGGCCGCAGATCAGAATTTGGATGTGGATCATCAATATCCGTTCTTGGGGTCATATAGACTGGCACTGCTCTCGTGGCGTCATATCACTGAGCCCTTTAGCGTTCAGCGAGAGAGAGATTTTGTGAAAGCCGTTGAGTTATCGTTATCACCACTTTTAAAGTGCAATTTATTTCGTTTTTCTCACATCGCTTATGGCTGCCGTTTTTTCAAAGTCGGCCGATCCCATTGTTTATGGACCGCCTATCGATCCGAGCCGCAGAACCCGGTCCATCTGAAACGGCTTGCCTTGCTGCACAGAGCAATGGCACTGAGGTGTACTGTAGCATTAGGGGAAGAAGAAAGGTGTTTTTCTTCGAGGACCGCCCGCTTCCCCACCCTTTACCGCTGCCTGCAACAAACACCCTGTCGTGGGGAAGAAATTATTATCTCTGCTCGGTTATTATTTCTAGATAAAATATCTTAGATTTGTGAGGCAGGACTGCACATAAAAGAGAGAGCCAGTGCACACGTTTTGCTCGAAGCACCGCAGGAGCGTAGCAGCCGTAAACTTGGACCAGGCCCTTCTGCTGGGCAAGGCTAGAGATGAATGAGCAGCATCGCATCGCTGACCCCTTTTCTTATCTCGAATGCATTGTCAGATAACTCCGTACAACAGGAACCCTGTCATGCCCCTTCTTGGTTACTTACTACTTACTCACTTTGGCAAAGAACCTAACTAAATTCCTATGAATGCATGAGAAAACAAAAAACACACACACACCTTCAGTACCGGTGTAAAGATGTGTGTGTGTGTGTGTGTGTGTTTGGTGTAAGAACCGAAAAGCTCTGTTCTGACAGATTACATCATCTAGTACCAGAATTTACTTCTAATGATGAAAAATTTTTGTTTGCTGGGGGGAGGGCAGGGATAGGAAAGATGTCACAATCAGAGGATAGCTGGTACCAAGAAGGAGCAACACTGAGTGCTAGGGTCCTTCAAGAGTCGATAGCTCCCCACCCCCATCCTATAGATATTTGTGAGGTTTTCAGCGCGGAGAATTGTTGCAGCACGAGGATCAGAAGAAAACCCTAGAAAATGGCGCCCGCAGTAACGGAAGATGAGGCCGAAAAGAACGTGCAGATGTGGAAGGTGAAGAAGCTGATCAAGAGTCTGGAAAAGGCGAGAGGAAACGGAACGTCGATGATCTCTCTTATCATCCCCCCAAGGGGTCAGATCTCCATCATGCAGAAGAAGTTGACCGAAGAATACGGAACAGCGTCCAACATCAAGTCGCGGGTCAACAGACTATCTGTTCTTTCTGCCATCACGTCTACACAACAAAAGCTAAAACTGTATAACTCCGTTCCGCCAAATGGTCTTGTGGTGTACTGTGGAGAAGTGATAACCGAGCAGGGAAAAGTGAAAAAGCTCACAATCGGATTCGAGCCTTTCAAGCCTATCAACACAACTCTGTACCTTTGTGACAATAAGTTCCACACTGAGGCGCTCTCAGAGCTTTTGGAAAGTGACGATAGATTTGGATTCATTGTTATGGATGGTAACGGGGCGCTTTTTGGTACCCTTTCTGGAAACACCAGAGAGATACTTCATAAATTCACTGTTGATTTGCCAAAGAAGCACGGAAGAGGTGGTCAGTCTGCTCTCCGTTTCTCCAGATTGAGAGAAGAAAAAAGACACAATTATGTCAGAAAAGTCGCCGAGGTTGCGGTGCAAAACTTTATCTCAGGTGACAAAGTCAATGTTGCCGGTCTTATACTGGCAGGTTCTGCAGACTTCAAGACAGAATTGAGCAGATCTGACATGTTTGATCCAAGACTCCAGGCGAAAATTTTGAAGTTGGTGGACATATCCTACGGAGGCGAGAATGGATTTAACCAGGCTATTGAGCTTTCGGCTGAAACGTTGTCGAATGTGAAGTTCGTGCAGGAGAAGAAGCTCATTACCCAATATTTCGACGAAATCTCGCAGGACACTGGAAAGTTTTGTTACGGAATTGACGACACTTTGAAGGCTCTCGACTTAGGTGCTTGTGAAATAGTCATTGTTTATGAAGGATTGGAGACGGTGAGATACACATTAAAGGACTCGGAAGGAGGAGAGGTAGTCGCTCATGCCCTGCCATCCGATCCGAAAGAAAACTACATGCTGGACAAGAAGACTGGACAGGAAATGGAAGTTGTGGAAGAAGTCCCATTCTTGGAATGGTTGGCTGAGAATTATAAGAATTACGGAGCTACGCTTGAGTTCGTCAGTGATAGATCTTCTGAGGGTGCGCAATTTGTAAAAGGTTTTGGAGGTATTGGTGCTCTTCTGAGATACAAAGTGAACTTTGAGCAGCTAGCGAGCGACTCTGAAGATGAATTCTATAGCGATTAGTGATGTTTACAAGTGAGGAATTCTTATAAAGTAAGTAACCTAAATTTTCTTTTGCTTTTTGCCAGGCCCCCCTTTCAGTACTTTTAGAGCATCTTTTTGCAAATGGGTCTGCACGCCACCCGTTATGGATTCATTCTTTATCAAGAGATCAGCGACATTCACAAGTCCTCCAGCAATATATGATCGTCTTCCAAAGCTTCTGATAGGCTTAGAAATCAAACGGTTTAACTGAGAACGTATATCCTTGGAATCTCTTTTGCTTAATTGTTGGTGTTCCCTTCTTTTTTTGTCTCTCTTAGTATAATCATCACCCTCTAAATCACTTATATCGTCTATTCCCAAATCCTCAGCGGCCTTTTCCATCCATGACCTTTCTTTTTTATCCTTTTGAGAGCTCATCTCTGACTGTGCTAACTTGACACTCAATGCAAGTCTCTCTTTGAGTTGGTCTAAAATTTCCATCTCCAACGGTACAGTTTTGAGATCTTCATCTTTTTTATGCATCAGCTTTCGAAGCTGTTTCAGAGCTCCTGAAGCCTCTGAAGGGGAGCACATGATTACGGAAACACCTTCCTTTCCTGCTCTTGCTGTTCTTCCTGAACGATGGATGTATGTGTCAGCAGATCGTGGAAGATGATAGTGGATGACATGATCGATACCAGGGATGTCCAGCCCTCTCGCAGCAACATCGGAGGCTATCAGCACAGAAGATTTATTTTTCTTCTTTGATGTCTCACAGTTGGCTTTGAACCGCTCGATGGATCTGAGTCGCTGCTTCTGGATCATAGATGAGTGAAGTGATACGGTGGGGATGCCCAAGTTCGTAAGTGTAGGAACCAGTCTCTTCACAGAATCTATAGAGTTTGTGAACACAAGAGTGGTCCCAGGAAACATGGTCAAGAAATAGTAGAGCATGAGATCCCTCTCCAAAGATGTGCACGGTAGTAAAGCCTCGGTTATAGTCGCTGCTACCATCTCAGCAGGGTTCACATCAACAAAGTGGGGCCTGCTCCGCAGCTTCAGCTTTTTCTGTAAAATCCCCAGCACTGTGCTCTGCTCGCTATCAGCGCTTTTATCACCTTGTGGCTTCTTGAGACTGCCCTTCTCTAGTTTGGCAAACAGGTCCAGAGAAAAAGTCGCAGAGAAAATGAGTGACTGCCACTTTGTTGACTCAGAGCTCTCCTTGGATCTGCAATTGTACGTCACATCTAAAATTTTGTCAAGCTCATCAAAATGACCATCCTGCAGCAATCTATCAGCTTCGTCAAAGACCACCGCATCAGTAGAAGCAATCTGCTTTGCCAGCTCTGTAGATTTCTCCAAAAGCTCCAAGAATCTTCCTGGGGTGGCTATTATAATTCGAGGATTATATCCTAGTAACCGCTCTTGTTTCTGGATGGAGAGTCCTCCGGTAAGACTCATAACCACATTGGCCCCTAGACGTGTATTGGAACATAAATCTTTCAAGTGTTGCGAGACCTGACTGGCAAGTTCTCTTGTTGGCGTGAACACCACACCAACAGGGTTCTTGCCTCTAGCGCTGGCTAGCGCCTTTTCCACCAAAGGAATACCATAGGCAAGCGTTTTACCAGATCCTGTGACAGCCTTGCCTACAACATCCTTGCCGTCAAGCGCCAGAGGAATGGACTTTTTCTGGATTGTGGTTGGTGACTCAAATTTCAGTTTAGAAAGTGCTCTCAACGTGTCTTTGGAAAGAGATGGAATCTCCTGGGTCCATTCGGGCAGCTCAACCTCTTCTGTTAGTTCTTGCATGCTATTCTCTGTAATCTCTGAAAACACATTTGTCGCTAAAGCATTTTCGTTGTCCGAGATATCACTGTCGCTGCCATCTTCCTGCTCCAGGATCTCTTCCTGATCCTGATTCAAGTCCTCGGTAGGGTGCTCGGGAGAAGCAGACTCTGCAGTTACAGGTTCAGCAGTGTCAGGCTCAATTTCATCCTCGACTTCACCCTTCTTGAGTTGTTTATCACTCTTCACTACAAACTGAGTCTTCCCACCAGCAACTTGTACACCAACACCATCGATCTCTTCGAGTCCAAAGAAACCTTCATAATCATCAAGTGTCTCTGGTACGACGATTGGTTTCCAGTTTAGATCATCCGCGGAGACCGTTTGCAAGGCGGCCGGTGTACTTGTGGCGCGTCTTTTCTCCCCTCCCTTCCGGCCAGAGGTTCTTTTGCGCTTCAGCAACCGTTTCTTCAAGCTCTGCTTCATGTTGTGAAAGGGCTGGTCTCCTTCGGCTATAAGGCTGAAAGACGCTCTCCAAGTGATCTAGCTCTTAGAACATGATAAAACTTTTCAATTTAAGTAACTGCTAAATTTTTTCTCTTCTTCAAACCTACAAGCAGATTAAACATTGTACTTATCAGTATACCACACAACACTTACTTTCAGGCTTCACGAGCCCTTGAAGCACAGGCTTTCATGAGAAAAGCTTAGCCATGTGTATATGACATCATATGAGTACTATGTCTCCTGGAAAAATCACCAAGAAAGGAGGGCTCCTCTCAAGGGGGAAAAATTCCATCTCGGGGTCAATAACTGAGCCTAAGCGATCTTCGAAGACGCCGGCTAATATCAAGCCACAAAAGGCCAGAAAGCTGATCAGAAGCTTCCATACGCTGCTAAAGTATCGCAAAGCCTTACTCAAAACAGCCAGCAAGCTTGCCAACTATAATATTACAGAAGCCAACTATCATGATATACTTATATCTAGCAACAGCCGTTTCTTGAAGCTTTACTCTAAATTCAAAAATGAAACGTTACAGGAAGAGAACACAGACACCACTTCTATCACAGGAATAGAATTAGAAGACATAGTTAAAAGGTTGGCGCAGTTGGATACCAAAATGGCCGCACTGGGCGGCCTAGAAACATATCAGATTGCTTCCAGGCTCGGGCAGAGCCCCGACAGAGGCGGAGACTCGTCGAAAAAACTTGTTGAGTGGCTCAATGAGCTGAAACCCTTTGCCACAAACACAGCAAATGCCCTAGAAATTGGATGTCTCAATTCTAAAAACAGAATCTCCACCTGCCAGATATTTCAAGAGGTTGTCAAGCTTGATCTGAATTCACAGGAGCCTGGTGTCATTTTGCAGCAAGACTTCATGCGCAGGCCTCTCCCCGCTTCCGATAAAGAGAGGTTTAATCTAATATCGTGTTCTCTCGTTATAAATTTTGTGCCTGAGGCATCACAAAGAGGAGATATGCTTCGGAGAATCTCCAACTTTCTGAAGCCCCCAATCGGAGACCAGTGCTCAATGCTGTTTCTTGTGTTGCCTCTGCCTTGTGTTGCAAATTCCCGATATTTCGATTCAAGCAGGCTGATTTTGGTGATGAATCATCTGGGATTTGAGTGTGTAAAAGAGCACAAGTCACACAAGCTGGCCTACTGGCTTTACAAATGGAAGGGTGCCAGCTTTGTGGACAGTGAGTTCAAAATCGGGAAGACTGAACTGCATAAAGGAAGCAAGAAGAATAACTTTTGTGTCACAATTAAATAGAATTATATGGCTAGCCGCTGCTTAGTAAGGCCTGGAAAGTCATATCGCTAAATGCATGCTCCCACTTGTGGGCAACATTGCCGCTCTCTACCACCTGGAATCGCACTCTTGTGAAGTAGCAATCTTCACAATGGTAGTTTGTCGTCTCTTCGATTTTGTTGTTTGTTTTTCGTTTCCGCCTCTTCTTCAAAACAGGCTGAAAGCCATCATCTGCCGCAGCAGGGACAGACTTAAGTGACTTGTACTTGGTAGAGACTGTCCAGCACAGAGGATACTTGCGGAAAAATTCCGACGACGTAAACTTCATGTCATAGACAGTTACGTCGTTCGTTACCATGAACATAGGCTTTTCTGTTAACATAATCTTTTCCAAAATCTCAATGGGCACATGAGGCATGTAATACAGTGTAGTTTCAGGCGCTGGTGGGGGATCGACCTTTTCCTGTATCACAAACCCAAGTCCTTCAGTTAAGAACTTTTTGTCGGTGGTATCGAAAGCTGGATCCCATAGCGTCACGTGATTAATGTCAAATTTCGACACTAGCAGCTGCAGCAGACACAGCTGTATCAGCGCGGGATACGAGTCGTTAGGAGAGCCTAGTGCCACACATCGAATCGACTGCCACTGAACCTCCTCGTCGCTGGTGCAGCTGCTCAGGTACCCGCAAAGTTCTTTCCAAACTTCAGAATTTTTCAGCTTCTCTAGGTGCCCTGAGAATCCTAACAGATTCCGTGATTCCCCTGCAGCAAGTTTCAACTGTTCTAATTTCTCCGAATTGAGAGCGGACATCTCGCTTGAAGGTCCTATCACTTGCGCGTTGTAAGCGGACACACAGAGCTAAAACTATGCCTAAAAACCATGGCTGTGCCCTATTCAGTGATTTTTTTTAATCTCGTTTCTCCATCAATGCTTCTGATATAAAAAATAGTCTCTTGCTTACCTAATAGACGTACCTCCCCACCTCTTGTAAAATGAAAGTTCCCAAACGTTACTATAGTGAATGTATCATGTAATCAGGTAACAGCGTAACCGCTAGCATAACTGACACTACTATCATGTGGCGATATCACGTGAGAACTCTGTGTGTACCCAATCCAGTGAAATTTCCCTCCAGAAGGGGCAGTTTGCTCCATGATGGACAATAAAACACTGAGAGGTTTCGCTCCACAGATGGTGTTATCAGTGACAGCAAGATAGCCTTTGAAGGCCTTGTACGAGCCAGTGGAGGCTGCAGACATACCAGCCTTGTCGAGGGCCTCTATACTTTTGTAGATAGGAAGCATGGACTTCTCGGTAGGGAGTTTGGCGGCATATCTTGCGTCAGTTAGGTTTCTGAAATCGCCGTCTGGGGTGACCTTTGTGTAGCCGAAGCGGGACCCCCAATGACAAAAGTCTGTGGATATGACGAAGGCATTCTCTGTATTTTCAAAGTACGGCTTCAGGTAGCGTGCTAGTTCCTGTTCCAGGCGATCATCGGTCGCGCTCATCATGATAGGAATAATCTTTGGCACCCCGTGCGGCAAGTTTTTGGTCACCTTATACAGGAAAGGCATGTGCATTTCGAAACTGTGCTCCTCCTCATCCATCATGGCGGACATTATCTTGAACAGCGCGGGATCCTTTTCGACAAGTTCCTCTATGGTGCTGCGATCAACTTCGACGTCTCCGAGGGGAGTCTCATACTTGCTGAAACCTGTCGTCATCACTGATCCCTTGAAGTACACGTGATGGGAAGGCCCCATGATGAAAACCCGTTTGATCTTGGATGCATCGAAAGCCTTGTACGTCTCGGCAAGTGTCGGGCCGGCGTAAGTGTATCCGGCATGAGGTCCCACCAAAGCTCTTGCACCTTTAACTGTGCCTGGTGCCTCTGATAAAAACGCCTCCAGCTGCCTATCTAAAGCAGAGGGTGCTCCCGAGTACCACGACCCGGCATGAGTCGCCGCTCTTGTGCCTTTTGCTATTGAGCTCATGAAGGAATCGATACCTAGGCAATAGTCAACAGTCGCGCCTCACCTTACAATGTAGTAGTTAAGAAGGGCAGATAGATAGAGAAAGAGGGTCTTGACTAAAAGGAGGAACTGTATATTTTGTGCCACCCAATTTATGTAAGACCTAGTAGTACCAATTATAATAATAATAATAATAGTAATACATATTAAGTAGATAGAGGGAAAAAAATCTTTCTTATACAGAGATCAAGATGAATTGCACTAGACTCTTTCCCTGTGAGCAGCGTGCTTCGTGCCAACACAAGCAATCCTCGTGGAGCGCGCACAATGACACAGCACGATCTCTCAGTAGGGGACATAGTGAAAGGGGTGGTGCGAAACCTCAAAAACTTTGGTGCTTTCATCTCTCTGTGTCCTGCTGAGAAAAGCGACACACGCAGGAGACGCGACGGGTTGTGTCATGTCTCGGAGATATCCAGCACGTCACGCCTCGAACACCCAGGCGACGCTTTGCGAATCAACCAGGAGGTGTTTGTGAAGGTCATCAATATCCAGGATGACGGGAAAATATCTTTGACGATGAAAAATGTCAACCAGGTCACAGGACAGGAGGAAGAATACAGAGAAATGCAACCCAGAGGTATCAAGCGACAGCATGCACCAGACATGTGGGAGATGAACCAGATGAGTCGTGCATTTGGTATGAAGCGAGCGGTAACACAGTCAAATACAAATGACGAGGACCCATTCGCCGAGGTAGACGATGCCGAGGGCGTGGAGTCTGACGATAATGAAAGTTTAGAGATAGAGATAACCTCAGAGATCCCACCGTTCTTGCAAGGTAAGGAAATTTCCTTGAAGAGGGACCCCCTAGCACTAAAAGTGTCCAAGAATCCGGAAGGCTCTTTAAGTAGGGTGGCTCAGAACGGTTCAAAGTTCATGAGCGAAGCCAAGAGGCTAAAGATCGAGAAAAAGATTGAAGAGGAGCGCAATAGGAGAAAAGGCATTAATAGCGGCGTGACAGAAGATCCTTTCATGAACGATTTGATGCGTCGCACTGCAAATGATAATCGCTATATGGCTGGAAATGCTGCTTCGGCCTTTGAGGAATGGCAAAAGCAGTCCAGGAATCAGTCCTACGGTATAAGAACCTCTCTCAGCATCCAAGAACAGCGAGAGTCATTACCTGTTTTTAGGAAAAGAGGGGAGCTAGTGGACTTAATAAGCGAGAATGATTTTCTTGTTGTAGTTGGAGAAACAGGATCAGGAAAAACTACACAAATGACCCAGTATTTGGCAGAAGAAGGATATGGAGAGAAGGGAATTATTGCTTGTACACAGCCACGTCGAGTCGCAGCAACTAGTGTTGCTAAGAGAGTATCAGAGGAGGTCGGTTGCAGAGTTGGAGAAGAGGTTGGATATACGATCAGATTTGAAGACTGCACAAGCGATAGAACAATTATAAAGTATATGACTGACGGTATGCTTCAACGAGAAGCGCTAATGGACCCTTACCTTATGCGGTATTCTGTCATAATGCTGGACGAGGCTCACGAAAGAACGATAGCAACTGATGTTTTATTCGCCCTGTTGCGTGAAGCTGTGATGAAGCGAAAGGGAGGACTGAAATTGATAGTGACATCGGCTACACTGGATGCTCAAAAATTCTCAAGATACTTCAACAACTGCACTGTTTTCCACATAGAGGGAAAAACGTTCCCAGTAAAGATATTTTACACAAAAGAGCCGGAGCTCGATTACATTGAATCATCAATTGAGACTGTCCTGGATATTCATATCAACAACCCACCTGGAGATATTCTTGTTTTTTTGACCGGAAAGGAGGAGATAGATACCTGTTGTGAAACTCTTGTGGAAAAAATGAGCGTATTGTACCAGTCAGACTCCTCCCTTTCGGAGCTTATTATCTTACCAATATATTCTGCGATGCCTTCAGAAATGCAGAGTCGAATTTTTGAAACGACTCCTGCCGGGAAGAGAAAGGTGGTGCTTGCAACCAACATTGCAGAGACATCTATTACAATTGATGGAATATATTACGTCATTGATCCTGGGTTTGTCAAGGTTAACGCTTATGATCCAAAACTTGGCATGGATTCGCTCGTTGTCCAACCTATCTCAAGGGCACAAGCGGATCAAAGAGCTGGTCGAGCAGGAAGAACAGGACCCGGTATGTGTTACAGACTATACACCAAGAGCGCATACTTGAATGAAATGTCAGCAAACTCGGTACCAGAAATCCAAAGACAGAACCTGTCATACACGATATTAATGTTGAAGGCAATGGGAATTGAAGATGTTATCAATTTCAATTTCATGGATAAACCGAAGGAAGAATCAGTCTTGAATGCCTTGGAGGAACTTTATATATTAGATGCCTTAGATGGAGAGGGAAAACTTACAGAAGTGGGTCGCTCAATGACTTACTTCCCGATGGAGCCACTGCTCGCCAAAACACTCATCAAGTCGATAGAATATCGGTGCTCTTATGAAACGATCACCATTACTGCCATGTTATCAGTTCCGGATGTGTTTTACCGTCCCCGAGAGAAAAGAGAACAGGCGGACAAAATGAAGATGAAGTTCCATGATTACAATGGTGATCATCTTACTCTACTCAACGTTTACAACAAGTGGGAGGACTCTGAGTATTCGAAATCATGGTGCCAGGACCATTTTATTCATGAGAAGTCTATGAAGAGAGCAAGGGATGTGAGGCGCCAGCTGGTGAAGATCATGCAAAACTTGGACCGGACGCAGAGACGGCAGAGTTCTTCTATTATTAGTTGTAATGGCAATTTGGATCAAGTCAGACTGGCGTTTATATCTGGGTTTTTCAAGAATTCTGCCAAGCGGTCAAATAACCATGGGCACAACGACGAAGAAGGCTCGTACAGAACACTAGTTGAGAATACTCCTGTACACGTGCATCCATCCTCGTCTTTATTCAAGAAAAGTGGGGTTGAATATGTCATTTACCATACCTTGATCCTCACGAACAAAGAGTACATGCACTGCATCACAAAGATAGATCCTAAGTGGCTGATACAATGTGCCCCCAAGTACTTCCAGAGCGCTGACCCTAATCAGCTAAGCTCAAGGAAGAGGAGAGAAAAGATCCAGCCGCTGTTTAACAGAAACGATCCCAAAGAGAAGTGGAGGCTTAGCAAGGGAAGAAGATAATTCGAGCAAAAACCAGCGGCAGTACCACCAGCACCTGCTATGCGCGCGCCTCGAGCTCTTCGATTACTCTGCTTTTCGAGGAGCTGAAGTCAAGACTCAAGTTCTGGCCAAAGAAGTTTTCAGACTGCAAGCTAGCTAGGGCTAGCTGGGATTCTGATACAGAGCTCAGCACTACCCAGGCCTGCCCTCGAAATTTTCCCTTGTTTGTGCAGTTCACCTTGAGCACGTCGCCGTACGTTGAGAACATAATGTACAGGTTCTGCCTTATTGTGGCTGCCGGCAGCTTGTCGTTGATGTTTTTCACATAAATCGTGTAGCTTGGGGCGTGTTTCAGCTTGCGGGAGGGTTTCATTTTTTTGCGGCTCTCTTCATCAGCAGTAGCGTCCAGCGGGCGCTTCTGAGACGTGTCATCTGGCAGCGACATGACCTTTGCACTGCGTGGCCTTGTTCAGCATAGTCGCCGTGCCGGAGAATCAAGCATAATAGTATGTAAAACGTGCACACCACACAGTCACAAATATTTCTCTAAGCCCAAAAGCTGGAAAAAGAGTTTCCGCATTGGGAGTACATGGTGCACGGATGAGAAGAGAACGAAGCTGTTCAACGTGCTTGCAGTTGCCGGCAGCTAGTACGGTTTGTACAGTGTGCCTGCGCTCTGATACGGGGCCCTACGTTAGATGAGGCGAGTCCTGCTGGTGGAGAGACGCTAGTGGGGCGTGGAAGCGCACGATGAGCGCGCGGTTCTTCTGCTCTGTTTTAGCTGCGCGGCGCAGATACAGACGTCTATATAATCTTTTCTAAGGGTCCTGCAAAAATAAATAGAATAGGGGAGGAGAACTGAGGTCTCAGTCCTCGACACCAATGTCCTCATTCCAGTCCTCTGGGCGTTCCTTGATGAACTTCGACATGAGGTACTTGCACTCTTCGTGCTGCATGGTGACGACCTCGACGCCGCGGCTCTGCAGCCAGGCTTCTTCACCCAGGTAGTTCTCGTTTTCGCCAATCACGACTCTTGGGATCTTGAAAAGCAGGGCGGCGCCGCTGCACATCGAGCACGGCGACAGCGTTGTGTACAGCTGCGGCAGTCAGTTAGTAAGACACGCGCTGGCGCAAGAGGCCACAGGCCTGTACTCCGTGAAACTTACCGTGCACTTGGCGTAGACGTGGGCCTTGAGCCTCCCGCAGTTTTCGAGACAGGCCGTCTCGCCATGGAGGATGGGCGAGCTCTTCTGGATCCGCTCGTTGTGGCCCATTCCGAGCACCGTTCCGTCTTCGTGGATCAGGCACGAGCCTTTGCAGAGCTGTTAGTTACACTGTGCTGCGTTCCCCTTTTTGCCAGCCGAGAGCTGCTGTAACTCACCTATTGGGATTCCGCCTTCATCGTAGCCTGGATCGCGAGCGAGATCTCACTGTTAGTATGGTGTACATGATCTTTTTCCGGTTTTTTTGATAGTAAACGGTCGCTTCAAAGGGGCAGCTGAGACGTACTTTTCTTTGCCTGCTCGTAGGCGATCTGCATTCCCTTAGCGTCGTCGAACGGCATCGCTGCTGATGCTTGTTGCTGCCGATATCAGAGCTGCTCGGTGTGTCTCGTGACGGTCACCTAAAAGCCTGCTGAAAATTTCAAGAGATGCTGCAAGCAGCCCGCCCTGCCTGCTCAGGAAGACGCAGGAAAAGAAAAAAGAAAAAGAAAAAAAAAAACGTTGAGAATCGACGCGTCGATCGAGACACCAGGAAAAGGTCGAGAAAACCAGATCAACAGTCCCTGCCCTGTTTGCGCGATCTTAAAACCGATAAGCCCCCGTCTTGAAGCTATATGCCATTTAGCACTGGAAACCATAGTCACCGCTTCACAGTGTTTTTTGACACCTGAGAGCGGCGCCAGATCAAGCCTGCCGCTGCATAACCTGCGAGCTATCAGCTGCCTCGACCAGCACGCACCTGGGACTTGGGGCTTTGCTGACGCTAGAGAGACCCCCCGACCGGCCGGCCTGCGCTTACTATGCCACAGAATCACCGCTGAACGCCGTCTGTCTGTTCCTCAAGAACACGGTTAAAAAAAGATATCTAATACCTACCGCCACCCCTTCCCATGCGAGTGCACTCGATAGGCACAGCGCTCCGCGCGGCCCTCATAGCGCTCTGGCTCAGAACTGCCGACGCCGCCACGTTTGGCCGCAAAGACGCAGTCCTCTTCTCGTGCCTCTTGGCCTCCTCACAGCTCAAATATGACTTCGAGCCCCCGAACTCCGAAAGCCTCTTTTGGTACCCCGTCTGCCGCCATGAGCCGCTCATGGGTACCTTACTGCTCTGCATTAACGACCAGCCTGCGGACTCCCGAAGCGTTGCCAATGCCTACAGAAAGTACTGCGAAGCCTGCAACGAGTACACAGAGATCACTCTCGCAACCTCAGACCTGGTGCGCATATATGAGAACGCAACCCATTTTGCACTAGAGGACGAAGGCGGGAAACTGGACAAAGGGCGCCTTTTATACAATCCTGTCCGGCTGGAGCGATCGCTCATCATGACCTACTTTGCTTCGTGCACCACCTTCTTCGCTAACATGACCCACACATCCACATACGGGACCATCTCCTGTGTGTACTGGATCATAGCGCTTGGATGCATTGGGCTATTCAACCACATCAAAGCATCCCGCCGCAACGTACTTCTCCGAGGTCGCACCATAAACAAGATCCGCGGCCTTTTCACCGTTCCTCCACTGGGCGGCAGACATTTCCAACCGTGGAACATTTTTGGCTCAGGGCCAGCCTGGAAGAGGCTCTTTGACTGTCTACTGCCTACAACGCAAGAGGCAATTGTCATTTCCGTGTACGTTGCGTTTGTGTTGATCTTCACTTTTCTCGAGTACCAGATCCAGAACAGCGACATTCTTCTTGGATCGCGCAGGTCACAGATGAGCAGATACTTTGCCGACCGAACGGGCATACTCGCATTTGCACAGCTACCAATGCTATTTCTCTTTGGCGGCCGCAATAATATACTCATCAGCTTAACAGGGCTTCCTTTCAACTCATTTATAATGTTCCACAAATGGATATCAAGGGTGATGACATTTCTTGCACTGGCGCACGCGGCTGCCTTTAGAGACTACATGATTATCAACGGTACCTATGAGGAAGAGCTGACGAGTTCCTACCTCAAGGTCGGGTTTCATTGTCTACATGCCTCCTTACTTCTCGTCACTCTTTCCATCTTTTTTATACGCAAGAGATGGTATGAACTGTTTCTCTTTCTACACATCATATATGCGCTTGTTTTCATCATCACTGCGTTTCTTCACTGCAAGGACATTGGTTATCTGAACTGGGTATACGCGAGTGCCTGTGTCTGGGCGCTGGACCGTGTCCTCCGGGTGTCGAAAATGCTGAAGTTTGGGCTTGTGGATGCCTCGTTCAAGCTCACGAACAATGTTGTGGTGATTTCGGTTCCCAAGCCTGAGGGATGGGTGGCCTTTCCTGGATGTTTTGTGTATTTGTACATTGTCTGTCCGGAGTTGAGCTGGAAGGTGTGGGAGAGCCATCCTTTCACGATCTATGCTGACGGCGAGCACATTAAGATCTACATGAAGCCGAAGGCGGGGCTGACTGATTCTGTGCGCAGGTACTTGGCATCTTGCGAGGGGCAGGAGGCGCGGATCAAGGTTTGTGTGGAAGGGCCATACGGCCACGCGGCGTGTCTGGACGCCTACGACTCTGTGCTGCTGCTTGGCGGTGGGAGCGGCATTCCTGGTCCGTACTTCTACAGCATGGCGCGCGAGGCGGGACGGTCCGGCTTCCATTTTGTGTGGATAACGCAGCACTTTTCGTCGCTGACCTGGTTTGCCGAGGAGCTGCGTGCGTTGCAGATGCGGGACCCAGACGGAGAGATCACGAAGAGTATTTATTTAACGCGCGAGCAGGCTGCGGAGCCTCTTGCGGGTGCTGAGCAGATGAGCGAGCAGGCTGCCGAGGGGCAGAGCTTGCTCGAGGCGGCGGGCGCGGGCGCGAAAGAGGCGATGCGCGCGCGAGCCGAGGGCCGCGCGGTGGAGCAGGGCCTGGACGGGTACCTGCTTTTCAGGCAGCGGCCGGATCTGCGGAAGCTGCTGGAGAGCGAGGCGCGGGCTGGGCGCGGGCAGAACACGGCTGTCATGGCGTGCGGATCGGAGGCGATGGTGGACGCTGTGCGGGCTGAGGTCGCGGACCTGCTTGCCGGGCGGCGTTCTGGGCCCCTGCCGGCGGAGGCGCGTATAGATCTGTACGAGGAGCTGCAAGTGTGGTGAATGAATGTACACGGTGTTACTCGCGGGAGCAGTGTAGGGCAGTAGTGGCCAGGGAGGGGAGGGGAAGGAGAGCGGAAGCAGCAGCTAGTGCTGCAGCTAGCGCTGCAGATTGCGCTGACTCATACATTACTCAGCAGCGAGCTGTTACCCGGCCCGGAGGGGGGCCCTTTGGGCGAGTAGTTTCACATTTTGGGCGGAGAGAGAGCGAGTACAAGGGAGCGAGAGAGCGCACCGCTGTCGTGGCGGAGGGGGGTGCCAGGCACAGCCCCAGCGCAGAGGCAGGAGCACCGTAGCGAGCAGAGATGGCGACACAGGCGGCCGCCAAACGGCTGTGGAAGGAGTACAAGGACATCGCGAACCCGCGCACGGGGCTGAAGCAGGTGCACGTGGAGGTGGACGACGATAACATCTTTGTGTGGAGGGTGGCGCTGATTGTGGTGGGCAAGGACACGGACTACAACGGGGCGTACCTGAAGGCGCAGCTGAAGTTCCCGGCGAACTACCCGTTCTCGCCGCCGGCGTTCAAGTTCACGCCGGCGATCTACCACCCGAACGTGTACAACGATGGCCGCCTCTGCATCTCGATCCTGCACGAGTCGGGCAACGACCAGAACGACGAGCCCGACAACGAGACGTGGTCGCCCGCGCAGTCCGCGGAGTCGGTGCTGCTCTCGGTCATCTCGCTGCTCGAGGACCCGAACATCTCGAGCCCGGCCAACGTGGACGCCGCGATCTCGTACAAGAAGCAGCACGACGAGTACCGCAAGCGCATAAAGGCAGAGGTGAGCCGCTCGCGCGCCAACATCCCCGAGGGCTTCGAGATGCCCGCGGAGGAGGACTTTGAGCGCAGGCCCGCGCACGAGGAGAAGCAGGACGACGACGAGTGGTGGGAGGACAACTACTACGACGAGTACGACGAGGACGAGGACGAGGACGAGGACAGCGAGCAGGACGGGGAGCGCGACGAGGAGTGCGACGACGACGAGTAACGAAACACCGCTGCCACCGCGCCGCCCCCGCCGCGCCGCTGAAGCATCCCCGACAGCCTCTACAGTGTATAAAGAGGGGCGAACCACTGCACACGCGCACACACACACGCACACACACACACACGCGCGCAGATACACACACACACACACACCACTCCAAATCCACTACTATACTACATATATAACCAAGTTCAAAACCAACCCCTCCCCCATTCCCCGCCCTTAACGAGCCTCCTGGGATGATGAAAGAATATTAAGTAGAAGACAGTAACCTTTGCTTCATTGACTAATCCATTACATAAGCATTCACATACGGGAGCTGAGAGCGGTGCTGAGTTTCTCGAGCCGGGCCAGGGCGAGCCCCTTTGGGTAGGCCTCTGTGCAGCACAGGAGCAGCAGGTAGTCGCCGTTGACGTCGTATATGTACAGCAGGTGCGGTCCGAAGCGGAGGACGAGCCACTCGTGGCTGCCGTCGCTGGCGGGCAGCGACGCTCGCTGCTTCCACGCCTTCACGGACACCAGCGACAGCATCTTGAGGTTGTCTGTCGGGCTCACGCTGGTGTCGATGTAGTCGGCGCCTGCGCCCGCGCCCTGCTCTAAGTCCGCGCCCGCAGCAGCGCCCGGCTCGGAGCCCGCGCCCTCGCCGGCAGACTGCAGGCAGCTCAGCAGAGGCTGGCCGCTCGCTTTCGACAGCAGTGACACCGAGACAGGCCGCAGCGGCGTCACCTCCGGCACTGGCGACAGCACCTGGCACAGCAGCGCAGACATGTTGCGCGTGTGCAGCATCGCGTCGGTCGTTGTCGTCAGCAGCAGCAGCGTTGCCAGCCCAGCAGGTGACCGAGCCAGCAGACGGTGATGAGGTGGGGTGCTTGCTTTATAGTGAGAGAGAGAGAGCATGTCGAAATTGGCTTTACAACTTTTTTCTCTCTCTCTCTCTCTCCTTGGCGCCGACCCGGCCGCCTCACACCTCTAGTAAAAACCAGGCACAGCATGGGCTCAGTCGGCAATGGATGGGTGCAGTGTGTATATACAGGGGAGGGGGGGACGCGGAATGGGGAGGCGAGCCACAGGCCAAAGCGGAGCGGCACGAGAGCGCTCAGGCCAGCAGCCGCAGCTCGCTGATGCGCACAACCGTCATGTCCGGCTTCACCATCACGTGCCGCGTGTGTCTGTTTCTGCGCTTCGTCACCTCCTTGATGTACATCGGCTTCTTGGTCTTCTCCAGCACAACGCCCCTGATCGAAAACAGCTTCGGGTCAATCGCGGCCGCGCTGTGGTACGTGTAGTTGCGCGACCCGATCGTCGTCACGTCCGTGAAGCGCAGCACGTCGCCGACGTCCCCATGCTTCAGCCGGAACGGCAGCACCACCTCGTCGCCCTCCGTCACCAGGTACGGCCGGTTGTGCACGCGGATCGACGCGTATAGGCTCGGCTCGTACTTCAGCGCCGTCAGATCAGGCACCTCTTGCGCAGCAGGGGCCGCCGGGGCGGCAGCGGCAGCGGCAGCAGCGGTCTGCCACCGGCCGCTGCCCGCCGCAAAACCGCGCGCCGCAGAGCCCGCCAGCGCCGTCTGCGCCCGCGAGAAAGCGCCCAAAAGCCCAACCGTCCGCAACAGACCGCGGTTCACCACTGGAAACATCGTGCGCAGAGTACCCACAGCTTCCTTCCTGCCCCGCTGGCGTCTGGCCACCCGTGGCTGCCATCTTCCAAGCTTCAATAGTAGAAAATTTTGCGACTCTGCACAGAGAGAGAGCGTCGTCCCCAACCACACAGGCAAGCACACGCAGTTTTTTTTCCTCGTGGCTCTCAGCCCGTTTCTACCCCGTGTAAGGATGTCCACCTGCCCACAGAGGCAGCGGGACCCCACTGCGCTTCACTCACTCACTCACTCACTCTTGTTAGGCGGCGCCCTGCTCTCCCTGAGGAACTTCCGTCTCTGCTTCAGCATGTAGCCGTACAGCACGTAGGAGCCCGGCACGTAGACCACCAGACACGCCACCAGGAAGAACTTGTACCACGCGCCGACAACGCGTTCTGCCTCACCCAGAGACATGTAGATCATGGCGCACTCGCTGCTGATGCCCACAGGGTACATCACGAGAAACGCGTTGTAGCGGCACCACTTCAGCAGCGCGGGCGGCCGGCCCGCGCTCAGGATGTTCGCCGCGTAGTAGTAGTACCGGATCATCTCCGCGATGGACCACGCCACCAGCATGCTGACGTACGACCAGTGCGCCGTCGCCGGCGACTCGGGCAGCACCGTCAGGACCCCCAGCACCAGCAGCAGCCGCGACGCGACCTGCATCGCCGTCGTCGCCACGGGCGACCGCACGTTCCCGACCGCCGCGTTGTACACCTCCACCAGCGCCAGGTACTGGATGCCCGTCCACAGCACCGTCACCTCGTACACCTCGCGGCCCCTGTAGAGCGCCGCGGCCAGCAGCGTGTTCACCAGCAGGAAAGACCACAGCGCACCCGACAGTATGTTGTAGTTGACAATCCAGCCCGCCGCAGCGCCGGCTCTCGCCGCGCCCGTCTCGCCCTCAGCAGCCATGTCGCCACAAAGCTCTGTCTGTCCGTTCAAGTCCCCGTCCAGCCGTTGACCGAGCGCTCGTGCACGTACGCTCGCTCTCTTCCGGTGTGCACATACACTCTTGTGTTGATTCTACTCACAGGCTTTTTTTTTTTTCAACAGTGCACCAAGCTTTTCTCTATATAGGCTGGCAAGAGCTTAGCAAAGATGTAACTTACGAATACTAAGGTGAAGACTGCAAGCAGAGGCAGCAGAGGCGGCGGCGGCGGCAGCAGCAGCAGCAGCAGCAACAGCCCTTCATCCGCTCTCTTCCTCGTCCTTCCCGTCGTTGTGGTCCGAGTCAGAGTCCGAGTCCGACACAGGCAGCTCGCTCACGCCGTGCTCACCCACCGTGTAGTTCAGTGACCCGTCCGCCCGGTACAGAGGATGGTTCTTCTTCATATAAGACTGCCCGTCGTCATTAGGGTCCTCGTAGTCGTCGTCGTAGTCGTCGGCGCCCTCCTCTTCCTCCTCCTCGAGCTCCTCAGTGGCAACCTCATTGTCCAACGCAGACCCCATCTGGTGGTAAGGGTGCCCACCAACAGACGACCGCACAACATTCTTGTCGTAGAAAGAGTCATCGAGCGACTGCGACTGCTGCATGTCCTCCTCTTCCGACTCCTCGTCCGAAGAGCCAAACTTGTCGGGCACATCCCCAGTCATCTGCTGTGTAATGTACCGCGAAAACTGACCAGCATCAAGCTCCCGGTCCTCCACGTCTCCATCCAGCTGGTCCTGGTCAAGCTCTTTTCGGTACAGCGACAAATCATGGTCCTGCTCCGGATCTAGCTGCAATGAACGCTGCTCATGCGACTGCGAAAATTCATCATCATCGTCAACATCATCATCATTACCCAAAACAGCATTGTACTTGTTTCGTGTCACTACAAGCGTTTCGTTGATGTAGTGACCCCACTCAGGCATCATGATAGCTTCCTCTATATCAGTCGACTTGCTTCCGTTCAACTGCAAAGAGGTGAATTTAACAACCTCTTCAGCTATCAATGTAAGATGACCCATGTAACCCAGTCTCAAGTTTGTCTGCTCCTCGTAGTCAATGCATCTGTTGTGACCATCAATTATGAGCTTCGTAATCTCACCCCTCTTGAACAAATCTATAGCTAGATATCTATTATATCCAATCTCCATAGACGCATTCAGTATCTGCTGTACAATATCAAACACAACATTGTGTAAAAAGTTGTTCCAAGGAAATTTGAAAAACATATTCAGTATCGTTATTATCACATTATTGTCGTAGAGAGCAATCTTCAGCTGATCTCCCACAACTGGGCTCTCCCGCAACATGGATTCAGATTCGTCGTATTCCAATGCCGTCTGATCCATATCCTTCGAAAGATCGCCAGCATCCTGGCGCCCCTCGTCATTTAAGGTCACCTCAGCGTCACCAAACTCTTGATCCGAGGTCAGATGGCCCGCTGGAAGCTCTTGGTTCTCTTGGCCAGATTCTGTATCATGTCCCGCATTCAACTTAAGCCTTTCAACTTCTCTTGAAATATTCATCTCATCAGTTGAGTCGGTAGAAACTATATCCGCTCTGTCCAGGAGCTCATTCTGTTGCCTAATTAGTTTCTCTCGGACATCATCGCGTTCTTTTACAATCTCTTCACCCCTTTCGTGGTTCAATAGTGCCATGTTTGAGCAATGGATTAACTCGGCAACAAGCTCACAGATTTTGAATCTTTCAAAACCCAAAGGCTCTATTTGTCCAAACGGTGTTTCCAAGACTTTTTCAACTTTCTTCTCCAACATCTCAGTAAACTGTGGCATCGACTCGGAGAACACCTTCACTAACGTACCGAGGTAAATAGGGTCTCTGGAAGTAGGAGGGTGTGATTCCACAGTAATATAAACAACTGGAACAGAGTCATAATCAGAGTTATTTTTTCTAATAATCTCAATTACTATCCCCACACCATTAGACAGTCCCGTGCCCCCATGCAGCATCATTTTCACAAGTTCCCGTACAATCGGCTCACTCACAAGCTGACGACTCAACTCGTTTGGGCCTATTGTGGTATTCTCGGCATTATTAGCCGATATGGTGATGAATGCCTTCAGAAAATCGCCCGCTGCACTTTGAACCGACGAGGATATGTCTGGTCCAAGGTAAGCGATCAATGCTGGAATAAGTCCTTGATCTTTCATGGCCTCTATCACCCCTGTAGTGGCATCAGGCTTATCTGTGGAGATCACTTTCAGTAAAAAGTCCATCAATGGCGGAGTATCAATGTGTCTCATGAATCTTTCAATTAAGTGTGGCTCTTGAAGAATGAATTGTATCATCTCATCCATTTTCATGTCTAGCAAATGCTCGTTAATTTTCATAAAATACGTGGCAAGGAAGATAGGCAGAGGAGCGGGCTTGTCCAGTATGTTCCACAATTTTTGAACCAAATGAGAGTTCTCCATGAACGCATCTGTGAGAGACCATACATCTACAGAGAGAATCTCCGCAGCAACCTGTGCCCTTCTTGAATGTTCTTCGGCCGGGGTCTCTTCGACTTGCTCAGGCTCCTCGTCTTCAATGAACTCGTCCTCATCCATGCTAATGTCATCACCGAAGGAACCAGCGTAGTTCTCGTCCTTCTCATTGTCGTCTTCATTGTCGTCAAAGCCGTGTTTCTCCGACAACCCTGGTGTCCTCACAAAGTTCTGCTCGCCTTCGTCCTCGGACAGCTTGCTTTCGTCTGCTGAGGAAGCGCCTTCGATCTCACCTGCAGACGACGGCGTCTCTTTCTTTTCTAAATCACGACTTGTTTCAAACCTGGACTCATCAAGAGCGCTCTTCTCTGCACCCTCTGTGTCCCCCTCCTGCTCATGCTTATTCGCAAAAGGCGCCTTCCCGGCTGCATTTTCAGACTCGCCATCGTTTTGGGAGGTGCGAAAGCTTTCTCTATCCCACTCCTCCTGCTGTTTTCTCTCAAACTCGTCGTCTTCAACAACGTAGTCCACTAGCTCCTTGAGGACTTCCGGCTCCCTAAGATACTCAACAAGCTTGGAATTAGCGGCAAGAAGCTCCGGTATTGTCTCCTGCTCATCCAGTAACTCTTCGAGAGTGAAGTCCGGCTTCTCCAGTATTTTGGTGACGCGCGATGCATAACTGGTGGTGAACTTCCAAAACCCCGACATGTCTAATCTTTGTTCATGTAGAGATCCTTCCAGTAAACTCCCCTATTTTTTAAAAACAGTGAATAACTCTTTGTGTGTGTGTGTGGTGTGTGTGCAACCTGATCGATAATAGCTGGGCTTTTATTAGAAAAAACTGAGGGACACAAGCAAGCCAGCTCCGATCTGAATTATATGTACAAATGATGATATGCAATTAATGATGTATCTTCCAGAATGGACTGGCGAGGCTTCAGTGTCAGTCCTTCCTCAAAGGGCCTGCGGCTGTACAGAATGAAAGCAGTTAAAAAAACACGGTGCGACAGGCAAAAAAATATGCGTGAGTGGCAAGCTCAGGATGCTCTAGAATAAAAAAGGCCAGCTCCAGCAAGACAGCGACAACGCAAAGTCCCTAGATCCAGCTTGACGACTGCCTCAGCCAGCTCCAGATGTATACCACAATGCGTCCCAAGCAATCACGCGACCGAAACAGCTGCAATCGATCTCTTGATCACCACAACTTCAAGCAACTCCAAAACAAACGGGTTTCTGTCGCTAAAACAACTCCAGTGCACCGGGATTTTCTGCAAATGAGCACCCTTCGTGGAACCTTACCACTTAGCACTGTTTTGAGCGTATTTGTGACGTTGTGGCCGTCCAGACTGTGGTACCAAAGTGGGTGTCTTTCTCTTTCTCCAAATATATATATATCTATCTTTGTGTATATGCCTTTTTTTTTAATGAGCCAAGTCTCCTGGTTTTTTTTTCTTCCGCCCATAGCTTTTCGTTGTCTTTTCGTTGGACAAGGAAAAGCCCGGGTAACACACAACGGTGGACTTTGTCGCAGGCCGTTTTATGACAGTAGCTACGTAACTGTGGCAGAGAGGGGCTTGGCCCGTTGCGAGACGCAATGCAGTGCCCGCGTCCCAACATCTCCCAGGTACCATGTAAACCAGCTGCTGCAGACAGCACGAGCAAACCACTATATTACATCAAACTGGTCCATCCAGTCGATAAACTTGTCAACGAGTCCGATGATGCCGTTTTTATCCTCCTCGGCCTCAAAAAAGATTTCCAGCTTGCTCTTGATCAGCGCCGCATCGGAGTTCTGGTCATCCATCAGGATTCTCAAGACCTTGAAGCACACAATCGAAAACTCCCCGTAGTAGCGATAGTTCCAACTGATCAGCTTGGTGCACAGCTTCAGCACGTAATCGCTCGATAACTTGTAGTGCTCCGTTTTCACTGCGTTCAGCTTGAGGAACTCAACGTTGTGCAAACTGTAGTAAACGTAGTAGTTGAGCAGCTGGTAACACGCAAACACACTGAATCGGTTATCCAAGCATGTCTTGAGCGGGATCAGCGACGACTCGTAACGGTGTATCTTGAAACACTCTTCCCCTATCAACTCCCACTCTAAAGCGATGTGCTGTATTGAGCTCATCTCATTGTTCGACCTCTCGTTCTCCCAAATCAGAGCCGACTTTAGATTATCGTAAAATATAAGGAACAGCGAGTCCAGCCAGCGCTCGCTCAGTCTCTTCGATTTGAACTTGGCCACACTGGAAGAAGAAACAGAGCCGTTGCGGGATCGCACAGATAGCGATCGGCCACGGGAGCCAGAAGACTCCTCACTAGCAGAAGTGCCCGGTGTCAGGGTCTTTTCTGCAACTGCAACTGCAACTTGGTTCTGCTGCTCAATTAACAGAGTATCTTTATACTCATCCTCCATCACAAAAACGCTGGACCGGAGTTTTAAAAGTTCAGACCAACCAATCACCCGGGTCATTATGCCCAGCAAGTCGTATGCCTCTCTGAAAGTACTCTGTAGCTTTGTTTGTTCGTAAACTGTTAGGTGCAACTGGCCCACATTCTCAATATGATTACTGGGCGAAAACTCAAGTACACCACCATATCCGGAAACACATCCAAACAGATCGCAGTCTTGCCATACCGTGGTCACTTTTCCATCTAAAGGAAGAGGAAAATCAAATGCCTTTGGTTTCAGTGCCCTGAATACATCTTTTTTCTTATTTGAATACATTGGCGCCGAATTCAGTGCCAAAAGAGCGCTGTGAAAGTCTCTGCTCAAGATATGCACTTGAATCAACACTTTCCAGCACTCAAATTCTGCTGGAAGACATTCCACTGCCCGTGTTGCTGGAGCGAGCGCCAAGTCAGCTCGGTTTTGAGAAATCAAGAACTTTGTCTGTTCAATCAACATTAATCCGTCTCTTGGGTGCTCTTTGATGGATTCGTACATCTTGGAAACGGCCTTACTTTGATCTCCTTTAAGAAGCAGCAGCCTGACTTTAAGGATACTTGCGTTAAGACCGCGGTGACTTGCCTCTAAAGCATCAAGCTCGCTCAAGGCCAAGTCATAGTACCCTGTGATGCTCACCAGCTCAACGAGGGCATCCACCAAATGGTTGGACATGATAGTCGCCTGATTTATGAGGTCTGAAGAGCCGCAAAGCGTTCCCTTGGGCACCATTTTTATCATGAGACAAATGGCTTCCTTTGCATCTTTCGTTGACTGAATCGGATTATATTTACACATTCCGGGAAGCTGACGCTCCACGTCGTCACTGAAGAGTACAGATCTTATCAGCGCTGAAACGTATGTTTCCATCCAAAGATGTGAGTTGTCGTCATCCACCGTGAAAGCCATTTTTCTGTTTGTCTGCTGCGGCACAAATTGTACGGAGGGAACAGACCCAGGGAACGAACACCTGATTCTTAGATCTCCCTTTGTGAAACAGTTATATGAGCAGTAAAGATATGCCTTTGGGTGCTTTTCAGACGCAATGACTTTGTCACCCAATTGGATCGTTTGCAAGTACATGTAAGGCTGCACGATCGACGAGATGTTGATTCCAAGACAGTGGTGATACTCGCCAACCTCCTTTTTCAGCTCGCGGTCGTACTTTATCAGATGCACGAGATCTGCTGGCCCGATCTCACGCAGCTCGGGGAGGGTCTGGGTCCGCGACTGGACGCATTCGCCCAGCTTGTCCTCGGAGATGCGCGGCGTTATGATCTTGGGCGAGCTCTTCTGCTTGGTTCCACCCACGGAAGAAGCCATGCTGAAGTTATAGTGGCTCGTCATGGAATTCCTCCCGCTGACGTCTGAGGCCATTGTGTAGCCCAACTGCTCAATGCAAGGCAGAAAAGGCCTCAGAGTCCGTAGCTGTCCTATGCGTTGTGTGCGCCACAGAAAGGCGTCTGTGCAGGTGTATTTAACAGCTAAATCGATGCAGTTCCTTGGTAGACGAGGTCGTGATGTTGACACTTCAGCTCCACTTCTAGACACCACTTTTTTTTTATCAAGCCAAAACACAGGGTCTATCCAGCGTCGATCGACGCAATCATACATTCTTTTAAGGCGGGACTTCTCTCAGAAAGCCGGGTAACCATCATACAAGTAAATTTTTCACTTTATGGGCATTCACCAAAACGCCGGTGATGGAGAGAGAGGGAGAGCCTATATACTCTTCAGGAAACCACGTACCGATCAAACGGCTAGCTGAAGAGCTTTGGCGTCTTGGCAGCTTGGAGCTTAAAAAGGAGCCTAGCCAGCTTCGATCCGGACGACGACAAGGATGCTGTGGAGAAGGATCAGTCGAATAACAGGCGCGGGAGCCGCTCTCCCTGGCAGACGGGCCTTTGCGACGACTACGAAGGGCGGTCGGCTCAGCACAAGCAAGGCTTCAAAGTCCGCAGCCGGGCGGGCACGAACACTCGAGCCGCTCGACGCCAAGAAGGTGAGCCACATGCAGTACCTGCTCCAGTACTACGAGCCGAAGGTGGTGGAGTCGATCTTGCAAGCCGAGTCCGCAATCAGTGCCGAGCATTTCGAGAAGCGCAGATTCAACCCAATCCAGTTCGCCCCACACTACCTCGACGACCTTGCGAGTTTGGACCCGTACTTTGACCACCTGCCGCAGAAGCAGGACACATACCTCTCGATAACGCAGCCGAACGAGGCAGACTCGAAAGTGGGCGAGATGTCCGTCGAAGGAGACAAGTCCAACGAAACGTCCGAGCTGCAGGAGCTTGCCAAAAAGCTGTCGCTCTCCACCGGATTTAGCGAGCAGTACATCTCGAGACTCAGCAGTAAGACTCTTGTGCTGAAAACTGTGAGAAACCAAACTTCTAAAGGTAAGATCAACTCTTTTTATGCTCTCGTGTGTGCCGGAGACAGGAACGGAATGCTGGGCATAGGAGAGGGTAAGGATCCGGAGGAGCCAGCCAGTGCCATTCTCAAAGCCCTATGGCAAGCAATTAAGGGCTTGACCAAAGTTCCAAGACTCGAAAACAGAACAATATATGGCAATATAGAGAACAAGTACGGATCGTCGATCGTGAACTTGCGGTCCTCTCCTCCTGGTTCCGGCCTCAGATGTAATCCTATGATCTTTGAGTTGGCCCAGTGTGCAGGGATCAGAGACTTAAGCGCAAAAGTCTACAGATCTAGAAATAGAATGAACGTTGTCAAATGCACCATGGAGGCCCTGTTGAAGCAAAAGACAATAGACGAAATTGCATTGCAAAGAGGAAAGAAGGTTGTGGACTTGAGAAAGGTTTACTATTCTGCAAAATAAACTCTCACGTTCTCCAGTTCACCCCTGTACATAGTTTTTACCATCAAAGCTCTCACATCTCAGCGTATAATGACTGGTATATATATATGGCACTGTTGCCTTTCACAGTATGCAAAGTAGTACAACATGGAGACTAGAAACTTATGCTATTTATGGATCTCATCACGTTTTGGCCTTATTCTGAGTAGCTTCGGCCACCAGTTCTTCAAATATTCTGGCCTCCTCTGCCTCCCATTTTGACCGCTTAGCGGCTTTGAATATCTTTCCCATCATCTTCAGCGCCTCAGCTCTCTGTATGGCCTTTTCTGTGCTGATGGTCTTATCATAAAGTACTGAGTCCACCACGTCCCTCAACGTAGAAGATATCTCCAAATGGGAGCCTTTCCAAGCAGCCGCGATGATCTTCCCCATGAGCAACTTTTCCATATCAGAAACGTCCTCGTCTGTAGGGATCGGCTCCTCATCCTTCTTTTTGGCTTGTTCTTCAGCAATATCAGCCTGGTCTGGCTGCTGCTGCTGCTGCCGGTGGTGGTGATTGGTGGCCTGATCAGAAGCGACCTCTTCATTAGGTTTTTCTTGCTCTTTCAAAAACTGTTCTCTCTTCTCAGTCATTTTTGCCAGCTCTTGCATTGTGCTCTGAGCATCCAGCGCACTGTTGATTGTTCTGAAAGTGTCCTTAATAATCCCTCCCTTCTCCTTGAGAGAACCCATCCAGCTTCCCAGGCCTAGGAACGTTCTGTGAGACCTCAGAAATATGTCGGCCTTCTGTGTGTAGATTGACCCTATCGTATGCAGTATCTCGAGCCCAAACGATTCCATCTTTAGATTCTCGACTTCCAGCTGAAATTTCGCGTTGAAAGAGGCTACTATGTCCTCAGACTTGTCCGTCTCAGTGTACAGAGACAATTTAGCTATGAGCTTCTTCACCAGCTCCTCCTTGATGTCGTGCTTTCTCTGTCGGTTTTCCTCCTCTATCTTGTCCATCTCCTCCTTCTTGACTCTCTCAGCCTCTTTCTTGGCCAGCTTCAGCTTTTCTTCGTCCGAGAGGTGACTGTTCTCGCCACTATCAAGTGAGAGCATGCCGACAGGAGTTGGGTGCGCGCTGTAGTACTCCTCTGACTTGGTCTTCATCTCCTCTTCGGCCTCGATCTCGTACTGCTTGGCCAGGTTCTTGAAGAGCGTCAGCTCGCCGATGTAATCCAGAAACGCCTCGCCGCCAAAGATGGACTCAAAAAACTGCTCCGGATCGGACATTTCGCTGTTGTCCTTAACGTCGTTGAGCCCATTCTGGTCGTACTTCAGCCGCAGCTGCTGATCGCCCAGGATCTGGTACGCCTCGCTGACCTTCTTGAATATCTCTGCCGCCTCGTCGTTGCCCGGGTTCTTGTCGGGATGGTACCTTATGGCCAGCTTCCGGTACGACTTCTTTATCTCCAGGTCCGTGGCATTCGTGCTCACCTGCAGCAAATCGTAGTACGTGGTGTCCACAACCATCTTGCTCCGCCGCTGATAGCCTGCTGTTTCGACAGCCCCGAGTGCCCCTGCCAAGTGGTGGTCTGCGAACCGTCTCGGGAGTTGGGGAAATGTTTCACGTTCACGTTCGTGTTCCTGTTCACACAGACACACACAAACCAACGTAGCAGGTCTCTGTATGCTGTAGGCTGTCTGCTGTAGACTGTCTGCCCTGGTTGCCTTCTTTTACTATGTTTTCTCTTTTTTTTTTTAGTACCCATAATAATGTGTCTAGCCATACAGTTTAGCTTAGTTTACCTTACTTACCTACTTACATAAGCATAGTTTAGTCTTTTGTGGGCTCACATACACAAGTTGTGTTATATTGTATGTGCGTACTGTGTGCCCTTTGTTTTTTTCCTTGTTTTCCCTCCTCCAACCCTTACTTCCCTGCGTGTAGAAGACCAGAAAGGCTGCGTGTCACCACCAGATCGCACTCGCGTGGCATAGTAGACCTCCTCCTCCTCTTGGCCGGTCTTAGAGGCCGGCCCTGCGCCTCGCCTGCGCCTCGCCGCACCGGCTCCCGGCCTGAATGTCCTGCGCCACAAGCGCGTCCGCCTCCGCCCTCTTGGGCATGTACTCGAGACACTTGGCCACAAAGGCGGGGTCGCTGGCGTCCATGTGGACGACCCCGTTCTCGTCGCCAACGATATAGTCGCCCGGCTTGACGATCTCCACATATGGGTCAGGGTGCGAGTCGACACAGATCTCAAGCGGCACATTGAGCCCCGCAAGCTTCACCACGGGCTTGTGCGCAGTCGTCCCCAAACCGTACGCAAACACGTCCCGGCCCAGCTCCCGGTGCTCCTGCAGGTCCCGTACACGCCCAAACACCACCGTCCCTGGGCTCTTCAGATAGCTCGCACGCGCAGACATGAGCCCCCCGTACAGCGCATTGTTCACCTTCACGTACGGCGCGCTCAGCTTCTGCAGGCTCTTGGTGAGCCCGATGACCAGGACCGCGTCTGGAGGCAGGTCGTCAATGTACCCGCCTTTGACCTCTTGATGCTCGTGGTCGTCGCGCGCGGCAAACAGCACCGTGTATGCCCGCCCGACCATGGTGTCGCCACTCGCGTTGGTGGAGTAACGTGTCAGGTTAGGGAGGTACCCCCCGTTGGAGATGCCGAACTTCATGAGCGCGTCCGACACATCGCAGCTCGAGTACTTGCCGAGGGTCTCAATTGCTGTGCTCGACTCCATTACAACAAGACCTTCTTCGTGCGTCAGCCACCGGATCAGCTACTGCACGCTAACGTCGAGAACAATACCGTCTTCGATGCGTCTCTCTCGGCCAAGCAATTTATTTTATGCTTCCAAACTCCGCCGAGCTTTGCCTCGTGATGCGGGTTTTTGCAGTCAGCAGCACAAGAAAAAACTGCCTGACACACATTAACGCCGAAATTCTTTCGGCCGATAGCGTCCTTTTTTGCCAAATTTCGGGAGCACAGGATTGGGGAACCTGGACGGGGACCTGGACAGGGACGTACGTGTGTGTGTGTGTGTGTCTGTGGCTAACTTTCTGCGCAAAGGTTCTGCAGCTGGAGAACATATATAAGAAAGCCCGCCCCTCCCCCCCCTCGCGGCCGCTAGCTACGCGCTCATGGTTGCTTCACAGGACGCCCTTGATCTGAGTTTGCACTCTCTGCACCCGCGCATCTGGCAGGCTCTTTTTTTGGTCTTCACCGGTGAAGAAAAAAGCCGAGGACGCATATCAGATAATCCAGCCGTGCAGGAGAAACGGAGAGAGCGGGCGCGTGCTAACGGACACGTTAATACACACCACGAAGGAGACATTTCAGGACCTTTGAGGAGGAGAGACTCGAACTGCCGCCGTGCCTGCACTTCAAAAGCTCCGTCTTCTCTAAGCAGTACGCCCCCGGGCAAACAGCCCGATCCCGTCTCTCACTCTTTCCACACAAAACCACGCCCCGCGCCTTCATAATGCCTGATAAATCACCTGAAGGAGACAGCGAAGCTAAAGAAAGCGTCAGCATTATGAGCGACCTAGAGAAGGCCCAAGTGCCGACTCTGAAACGTCATTTACTGACGCCCTTTTTGAGTAAGAAAGTTCCTCCAATTCCTACAGAAGAGGAAAGAAAACCATTCCCACTCAAAGATGCCTCTTTTTTATCCAAAGTGTTTTTTTGGTGGTTGAACCCTCTCATAACCACCGGATATAAGCGACAGCTCTACGATACAGACTTTTGGCGAATATCTGGTGAGGATAGTGTGAGCTCCCAAGCGGAGCAATTCAAGCAGGTATTTGATCGCCGCGTTTTGAACGCCAAAAGTGCTTTTCTGCAAAGGGGATTACAACGACCCGCTACTACCGAAGAACTTGAAGACTTCGAACAGACCATAGTTAAGCATTCGTTAGGAGAGTTTAAGCCTTCCAGCAACCTGCTGATCTTTTCTTTATTGCAGACTTATATGTGGTCTGGAATTATTGTTTTGTCATTAAGGTTATGTGGCGACCTAACTTCTGCCTTACAGCCCTTATTAACCAAACAATTGATTCGATATGTCGAAGTTAAAGCTTCAGGAGAGGCGGTGAGCGTGGGAAAGGGTGTGGGATACGCTATCGGTACGGCACTTTTGACTTTTTTGCGAGCCTTGTTGTTGGCTCACTACTTTAATGCAGGTGGCATGATGGGGTCCAGAATCAAGTCGATACTCATGAAACTTGTTTTGGAGAAATCATTCACAATCAACTCTGATGATTTGACGAAGAAATTTCCTACAGGAAAGATTACATCCATCATGGGACAAGACCTTGCACGAATTGAGCAATCCGTTACTTATTTGAGTAACATGCTTGTATTCCCAGTGATCTTTTCTGTGATTTTAATTCTCTTGTGCGTCAATCTTGGAGCGACCGCATTGATTGGAATAGCGGTGTTTTTAGTTGGTCTATTCTTAATAGTTGGTTCCTCAAGACATTTATCCAAATTCAGAAAAGGAGCGGCAAAATACACAGATCTCAGAATTTCAACAATCAAAGAGGCTCTAGCCAACTTGAAAATGATCAAATTCTACACCTGGGAGAACTCGTACCTCGCAAAGATCAAGGATTATAGATCCAAGGAAATGGCTCAAATTTTAAACATACAAACTGTAAGAGGAAGCATAATGGCCTTTTCTTTTCAGCTGCCGAACATTTCAGCAATGATTGCCTTTATATCCTTGTACAATATCACAGGCTCAAAGGATGTTGCAGCTATATTTTCTTCTATATCATTTTTCTATGCATTTTCAAGCATAACTTTGATGATCCCACTATCTTTAAGCTCTTCTATTGATGCATATATTGGATTGAAAAGAGTCAGCGAGATGCTTTTGTGCCCCGATGAAAAGTTAGTTGAAAGCCGCTCTGACCAGTCTATGGGAGATACAGCTATATTAATTGAAAACGGTGAATTTAGATGGAGTACGGTATCGGCTGTAAGCGAAGACTCAAAAGAGATGAGTGAAACAAAGACTGATAATCAGTTAGAGAACAAGTCGTTTACTGGGTTGCATGCTGTTAATCTTTCAGTCAAAAAGGGAAGTTTTGTTGTCATAACAGGACCTGTGGGTTCGGGAAAGTCTTCTCTTTTGAACGCCATGGCCGGAAGCATGAAGCTTATTTCGGGGAATGTTTCTGTCAATGGAACTCTACTGCTAAGTGGGGTGCCGTGGATTCAGAATACCACCATTAGAGACAATATCATATTCGGGTTACCAATGGACTGGGATCGATACAATGAAGTCGTTGATGTATGCTCTCTTCGAAGCGATTTTACCCTTTTTCCTGATGGCGACTTCACGCCCGTTGGCGAAAGAGGTATAACGTTATCTGGGGGGCAAAAGGCACGAATCAGTTTAGCTAGATCGGCTTATGCGGACCGTGATATTGTGCTAATGGATGATGTTCTCAGCGCTGTCGATGCCAAGGTTGGAGAACACATTGTGAATAATTGCATATTGAAATTTTTGAGGAAGAAGACTCGTTTGCTGGCTACGCACCAACTCTCTTTGATTTCTGAAGCGGATCAGATTGTTTTTTTGAACCCAGATGGAACGATTTCTATGGGATCAATGGGCGATTTATTAGTTTCGAATGATGGATTTAAAGCTTTGATGGCCAGCGTGGAGAGGAAGAACTCTGATGTAGCAAATGAGACCGATTTACGCCTAGAGGAGGAAGAAAGTGCAATTGCTGAAGAAAAGCTGGAACTGGCAAATAAAAAATTGTCTCAGCCACAAGAAGCTTCCACTGAAGAAGTCGCTATTGGCTTTAAAGTGTATAAGCGATACTGGTCTTTAGCATCCGGTGATCTGGGCTACTTTGCGTTTCTTCTGTTCTTTCTCACGTTGACTATCGCAACATTTTTTTCAATATTCAGCAGTGTTTGGATATCCTATTGGACACAAGACTCATTCAAGAGTGTCTCCGGCCCAGTGTACCAGGTTGTGTATGCAATATTCACACTGGCATCGTTTGGCTTTAGTGGTTTGTTCTTCTGGCAAATATCGTACATGAACAATCACTCCTCGCGACTGCTTCATATCATGTCACTCGATAAAATATTGAGGGCCCCTATGTCTTTCATGGATTTGACACCTATGGGCCAAATTATCAACCGATTTACCAAGGACACAGATGTTGCCGACAATGAGCTTGCAGATCAGTTGCGACTCTTGCTGTTTGCACTTTCGTCGATTGTTGGAGTTCTTATTCTTTGCATTTGCTACTTTCCCTATTTTGCAATTGCAATTCCTTTTCTAGCTCTGACATACACCATTCTGGCAGACTTTTACGCGGCCAGCTCGCAAGAAATCAACAGAAAAGAAGCTGTCAGACGCTCATTGGTCTTCAATAATTTCACGGAGTGTCTTTCTGGGTTGTCTACTATAAAGGATTATGGAAACAAGTTGATATCTCAATTTGAGGAGACCAACCGCCGGGTACTTGACTATACTACAGAGATATCATTTATTACAATTTCGAACCAGCGGTGGCTAGCTATCCACTTAGGCTCAATAGCAGGGGCATTTACGTTCATAATTGCTATGCTTTGTGTCTTCAATGTATTTGGCATAAGTGCAGCTGCTACTGGTGTGCTGTTGACCAACGTTCTTCAAATTAGCAACTATCTGTCATTTGTTATCAGATCAGCTACACTGGTGATGGCTAGAATGACGTCTGTCGAGCGATTGATTAGCTATGCCTATGATTTACCGCACGAGAAGTCCAAGGGAATGAAGCCACCACAAGATTGGCCAGCGAGAGGAGAAATAGAGTTTCAATATGTCTCTATGAGGTACCGCCCAGAGCTTCCACTGGTCCTAAAGAACTGTAGTTTCTCGATTGAGGGGGGATCCAGATTGGGAGTGTGTGGACGGACTGGTGCTGGAAAGTCTACCATACTTTCCGGGCTTTACAGACTTTCCGAGATAAGCAACGGCAAACTTCTGATCGACAGCGTTGACATTTCGACTTTAGAACTGGACTCATTGCGTGGAGCGTTATCAATCATACCACAAGATCCTATCATTTTCCGCGGAACCATCAGGGAGAACCTTGATCCATTTGGAGAAAGGCCCGACAAAGACCTCTGGGAAGCATTGAGAAGAGCTGGCCTTATTGATATAGGCGTTCTTGATAAGGTGATGAAACAGGAGGCGACCGAGGATCATCTGGAAATGCACAAGTTCCATCTTCTTCAACGTGTTGGTGATGAAGGGGTGAACTTTTCTCAGGGAGAAAAACAGCTACTGGCCCTGGCAAGAGCGCTTGTACGAAAATCAAAGATCCTTCTGTTGGATGAGGCCACGGCCAGCGTGGACTACCTGACCGACTCAGCGATTCAAAACACCATTGAACGCGAGTTTAGCAATGTCACAGTGGTGTGTATTGCGCACCGACTGAAAACGATTATACATTATGACAAGATCTTAGTTCTCGACCACGGAGAAGTGGCGCAGCTAGGGAAACCATTCGAGCTGTTCCAAACAGATGGCATTTTCCGAGACATGTGTATCAAATCGCGCATCACAGCAGAATCGTTTCCCGGTTCTGCTATTTGAACCTCCATTCTTCGAGAGCGGGGAAGACAGATGGAGATGGGCACACCACATAGCTTTCTCATAGAGAGGGAGCGCACTGTCTTTCCCGATTGGGATTTTTATTAGCCAGATGACTAACGAACAGACACTGCACACCAACTTCTCTGGACCCCCCTCCTTATCCTAGAGTGCAACGCGATGGTACGACTGAGCAAAATATGCTTCCCCAAAGGGAAACTTGAAGCGTATTTTTTTTAAAATCTGTCATATCCATGTTGATAACCTTAAGCATGCACATTGTCAAGCATTTTTAATTTGCATAGATGGCCCTGGCGCTCGAGGGGGTATTGCGCCAGGGAAGACAGGCAATTCGGTCCTTTTCCATGCTGGAATTTTTGCTCACGGGGATGTATGGCTATAACAGACGAGGGCCCCTATAGCCGGGAATTCCTTCCTATTCCGGAATACACCGTTGACAGACAATGTATAGCTTATATTCGTTCTGTTGTCTTCGTGCATCGAGAGGTTTTTTTTTTTTTTTTTTTTTTTTTTTTTTGGATTTCCGACGCTATTTTTTGTAAAGCACAACTTTCGCGTTTAAAGGTGAAATGGAATGGCATATAAAAAGAGCTCTCTTTATGGTCAGTTTATGGGGCTTTTGAAAACTGAACCGTTCATGATCAGTTTGTTTCATAGACACCAAGATAACACCTGGAAATGTCGAACTCTGCAGCGGCAAATGTGCTTGCCACGATTGGCACCATCCTCTGGTGCATCCAAATGATTCCGCAGATTATCCACAACTATAGACACAAGGACACAGAAGGTCTGAACGAGTGGATGGTGCTGCTGTGGTGCCTTTGCGCGCCCATGTTCGCCGTTTACTTTGTGTCCGAAGGCGCCTCCATTCCCATCCAGCTCCAGCCTCACCTCTTTAGCTTTTTCTGCTGGATCACATACCTGCAGGTGATGTATTACCCACCGGTCAAGCGGTCCCGCAAACAGATAATTCTGCGCGGGGGTGGTTTCGTGGTCTTCCAAGTCGCCATCGAGGTCGGATTCATTATACCACTGCGCAGGGTATACAACAATGGAACGAGCTGGCCCCTGCTTATTTTTGGCATCATTGCATCGATTCTCTTGGCAGCCGGCCTAGTCCCACCTTACTTTGAGCTCGCTAGGAGAAATGGAAGAGTTGTGGGCATGAACTTTCTGTTCCTTTGCACAGACCTCTCTGGTGCCATCTTCTCCCTCGCATCGCTTGCTGTAGATACAGAAGACATTGACGTCATGGGATGTATCTTGTACTGCATCTGCGCTTCGCTCGAGGTTGGCATTCTGCTGAGTCACATAATTTGGTGCATGCGGTTCAAGTGGTTCAGATCTGAGCCACAAGAGACAAAGGAACTCGACATAGAAAAGCACATCACTAACGAGAGCTGCAACTCATCTCTTGAGCCTGAAGCGACGCTTGTCTGTCCGGATGCGAGCACACCAGCAGCTAATCTTGCGAACAATCCGTCTAAAGAGGGTCCCGAAGTGCGCGTCATATCCGGCCACACACACGAGAGCGTAGAAGCTCTCGACACTAAACACAGCCACTAGATGCAACACACCTAGCGCACGCACCTCAACATTCGCATTTTTTCGGGCGCTATCCCCATGCCTCATGCCTTCAACACTAGCAACCTTATGCATAAATAATAGACCATCCCTCCCCCACCATATTTAATGTCATCGTTCAAAAAAGAAGGGGTAAGTAAGGGAGCACTAATTAATTTTTGAAAACACAGGCATACCTCATTTAAAACCGTCGATCGACGCGTCGTAATTTTTTCCCCGTTGTAGGTTTTTCAATGCCCAAGTGTCACGCACGGTGTATGTTTCTTTTGTGCTGGCTGGCTCACATTGTAAGCTGTTTTATTTGGTGTGTCTGAAAAATATAAACTTCAACGACAGCAAAAAGTTAGAATCTCGTGAATAACGAAGAGCAACAGACCCCACTGGAACAGCACAGACACCCCCCCCCCAGCAAATCAGTTAGAAATAGATTGCATTAGTAAGTGAACACTTTGGATTGGGACACCCAGCAGCGTGCGCACAGCCGTCAACAAATGGAGCATTAGTTTGAGACATACTGACACGAGGATTTTTGCTAGCAGCAAAATGTCGGAAGTGACCACCTTACCCTCCGCTTCTTTGGTAAACGCGAAGTGGGATGTTGTTATCTCCAACGGTATTGTCAAGACGGGCCTGGGCCTAGGAGCCGGTATTGTGACGTCGGTCCTGCTCTTCAAGAGAAGAGCTTTCCCTGTGTGGATCGGACTGGGTTTTGGTCTAGGAAGAGCGTACTCTGAGGGGGATTCCATATTCAGAGACGCTGGAATAAGACAAGTCAGAGCTTGAAAAGGGCAGTTTTCGGTCTGACATATGTTGGATCGGGTACGCCGCCGGCGTGGTCTGTGGAGGGAGTCTTCTCCGCTCAGTGGATGTCTGTTTACCCTCAATACTCTGTGTAGAACCTGAGAAGAATCGCATATATGTCGTTCTAACTGTAAACCCCGGCTTGGGTCTTGGCACAAGCCTCTTTCCTTGGTCCTTATCACGATAAATCAACTTTGCTTGATAGGCTTGGGGCAATCACTTATTCACGGTTTAAGGGTGTGGCTCTGCACACAGCTTTCTATCAATCAAGCCCAGGCTTGGTGATCCCAGAAGTGTGTCTTTTTTGCACCCTTAGCCAAGTCAAATCGTCGGTTTTCAAAAGGAGTAGAGGAGTCAAACCAGAGTCCAAAAAAGCAACCTGAGTCAAAGAACAGCCTGCATTTTGCAGAGGTGCAAGGTGTAATGACTTGACTTGCGTCAGAAAACAATGCAGGTCCTGTCAAACACAACAGTTGGAGGCATCGAATCCTGACTTCTCCACAACCCGAGTCGCCAACGGTTTCTGCAGCCCAGTTGCAGGGCTATCTTACCCCAGATATGCTTTTGAAAGACCGAGACATCGATCAAGAGGTATATAGACCTCTGGATACTCCCTACCATTCCGTAGAGCGCCGGCCAATCATGTAGCTGCAATGCCTGACCAATAGGGCAGCGCGGATACTCGCATCCGTTTCCACTGCAGCTCTGAGTGAAAATTTTTCCATAACCGGCAGCCAGTCCTCTCGAAGAGCGCCTGGGGCCATAGTTTAAGCCCTGGTTTGCGGGCGAAACCAGATTGCTACAAGGCTCACAGAGATGTCAATCTGCTCAGAATCATGAGCAGAATCGCATACTGGCCATCTTGAATAGCCTCGACCTCTCCCCGTTGCAGCGCTCTTCCATACTACTCTGGACCCATACTTATGTACCCCCCTGGAATTTTCGTCTTGTGTTGGTTGAGACACGACTTATGACCAAATCTGTGAAAGGAGTATATCTATCTACTCCGGCGTCTGGCACAACAGAGCACTGAAGACCCACCCCACTAGTGAGCAAGATATCTGAGCTGTTTCGTTAACTTATCCACAAGTCGTTGCTGGTATCATCACTATCTTTACTCCTCGGGAGGGACTTCAAAAGTGCCAAAAAAACACACACACAGTCTTCTATCAAAGGACGACGTTTCCCGCCCCCATTATCCAGAGATGACGCAGGACGAAGTTTACGCCTGTCATAATGAATTTCGAAGTGATACCTTCACTGTCCCAACACGGGCCATGATCGAGTCTGTGGCTTTCTGCAGCGTTGGTGATTCTGTATATAAGGAAGATCAGGACACACTAGATCTCGAGGCCAAGGTTGCCGAGATTTCAGGAAAGGAGGCCGCTCTCTTTTGTTGCTCCGGTACGATGTCCAACCAGATCGCTCTACGGGCACACCTGTTCCAACCTCCTCACCGCATCCTATGTGACTTCAGAGGCCACGTGTATGCTCACGAGGCTGGTGGGCTGGCCACATTGTCACAGGCAATGGTGACGCCGGTGATTCCATCGAACGGTCTATATCTGACACTGGATGACATTATTGGTAATTATATTCCCGATGACGGAGACATCCATATGGCTCCCACGAAGGTTATATCACTAGAGAACACAATACACGGTATCATTATGCCACTGGAGGAGATCGAGCGCATCTCCTCGTGGTGCAAAGAGAACGGTGTGAGGCTTCATCTCGATGGTGCGAGGTTATGGAATGCTTCGGCTGAGACCGGTATTTCGATTGCCGAGTACTGCCAATACTTTGATTCTGTGTCTCTGTGTCTCTCCAAGTCTCTAGGAGCGCCGTTTGGTTCTATACTGGTTGGAGAGAAGAAGTTGATTGAAAAGGCGAACCACTTTAAGAAGCAAAACGGCGGTGGAATACGGCAGGCCGGAATGCTGGCGCGCATGGCGTCGATAGCCATAGACCAGAACTTTGGCAAGATCCAGCAGGCGCACGCGCACGCGAAGGACTTTGCCGGCTTCTGCGAGCAGCACGGCATCGCGCTGGAGGCGCCGGCGGACACGAACTTTGTGTTCCTGGACCCGAAGAAGGTGAAGATCAACCCTGCTGTGATGGCCGACGCTGCCAAGAGACACGGCGTGAACGTGATGGGGTACCGCTTTGCCTTCCACTTTCAAAACTCGCAGAAGGCGATCGAGGGGCTAAAGCGCGCTGTCCTCGAGGCGTTTGAGCACTCGCTCGCGAACCCGCACCAGACCAGGGGCGCTGTGCGGCTCTACCGGTCGAGCTCCTCGAGCTCGGAGTTGACGCTTGTCTCCGTGGCCCCGGGGAAGGTGTGAGCGGCGCGCGCGGTGTAGCTCCCCCCCCTCCCCCTCCTGACTACCATAGCCAACGTAATATTTTAGAGTCGCACTGTCTTTTCCCCGTTTGGAGCGTAGTCTGTGTCTTTTGGCACCTCTCTTTGCCCAGCAGGCAGTCTCTGTGCTGTGCTCTGCTGCCCTGATGGGTGACCTGTTGAAGCTCTGGAGACGAGGCCCTTTGAACCATGTTCTCCGTTATAAATAGACCCTGCCCTCTTGTTCTTTGTTTCCCCCCTTGTAGGCTTTCCCCTTTGAGACCAGGTAGGAGGCAGGCGGGGGGGCACTAGAAAAATTTAGCAAGTCCATATTGTTATATAATGTACCTTGAAAATCTGGTGGGAAACTTCGGATGTCCCTCGGTCCTCAAGGCGTGCTCCACCACGCTGGTTACATGGCAAGAGGCAGACTCCGGGTTCCGTGCTGAGCCGCAACTTGCTGGGCTGATCTTGTAGGGGAGCGAGCAGAGCCAAGGCCGACCCCTGAACCCCCCCCTGCAGAAGAAACAGACGAGGCCGCAGCGGACGGAGAAAAGTGGCGGGCGGTTCATGGCACACACAACAACAACAACAGCGCCCGGGTCTTCTTGGTACAGTTCGAGCTCCAAGCAGCAGCCGCCATAATGCTGTCGCTGTGGCCGCTGTGCCTTCTGGGCGCCGTCTGGCTCGTGCGCCGCTTCATCGCGCTCGTGTCGGTGCCGCTGGACAAGTCGATCCAGATGCTCAACATCGCTGTCCCCAACGTTCCGCTAATATCGGTGGATAAGGTGACGGACTCCAGCCTCGTCATCCACTGGGACTGCCCCGCGACCACGGGGCATGGGCCAGATGGCGACAAGGACACTCCTCCCGCCAGTCAGGAGGGACCGCCGATCCTCCACCAATCCTCGCCAAAGTCTATAAGCCACTACGTCCTGTACATAAACGGCATTCAGGCGAGTGTCTTGGACGGCTCTCTCCACTCCTGCGTGATCAACGGGCTCCAGCCAGATAACTTCTACCAGGTGGACTTTGTCGCGTTCAACATGGCGCACTACAGGTCGAAGTCGTCTCCCATATACGTCAAGACACACAAGTCTAAAACCGTCGAGAAGCGCTCACCGCTTGACCAAGCCGATGACCTCTTGAACGTTTTAGTCCCGGACAGCAAGAAGGACAATATCACAAAACACTCCACTTTCAAGCCCACAAGGTCAAGAAGTAACACTCTGGAGGCGGAACGGCCACCCAGTGGGAATTCTGATAGTAACCAAAACATGAGTCTCACTCGTAGCTCCCCCCATTTGATAACTGACGTCAACGAGTTGAAGTTTTTGTTAGAAACTGGAATAGACGCTGCCAGAACACTCAACAAGACGTTTAAAGAGACAGAAGTTGAGTTCTTAGAAGAGGAAAACACGCTCCTCACTGCACGGAATGAGGCTAGGGAAAGAAGAAAGCTTGAAGATATAAACCGGTCAAGCTTGCGCCAGGAGATCAAGTTTTTGGAACAGACTAAAGTCAAGTCCGAAACCCGAATAGCTTCCGATCAAGCCAAACTGTCGACTCGGCTCAAGAAGTTGCAAGAAAAGGAGAAAGAAATTGAAGGATGGAAGACCATTCTTCAGGATAAAGAAACTTTGAAAAACAATGTTCTTGAAAATGAGCCTGAAGAGCTAGACAAGTTTCGTCTACAGATTGAGGATCTGAATAAGCAGATCTTCTTACTTCAAACCGAGGTCCATGATGCTGAAGAAGACGTCAAGGATGAGTTAGTCAAGCGCAGAGAAACTGATTACTTGAAACACCGAATACAGTCTTTGTTCGAGGGGATACATTTGTCCACTGATGAAGCCACAGGCTTGCTAAAACCAGAAGGGCAGGAGCTTTTGTCTGAACTCATTCAATTGAAACCAGAGTGGCAGGAAGAGCTTCGGACGGAGTTTATTACCCTTGACCAGGCCGAAGAATCTCAATGGGATGCTTTACAACAGAAGGAGAGTATCCGCATCAAATCTCTGCAGCAGCAGGACCATACCATGAGATCTCATCGCGGCTCATTCAACGGTTTTGTTGTGCCTTTATCTTCTGATGAACACTTGGGATCAGCGTATTTGTCATCGAATGGCTCATCCGCACCAATCTCTAACGCCGCCAACCCTTTGCATAACTATAATGAAGAGTCAATGAGTTCGATAGTGTCAACTGCCATGAGCCAAATGCTCCCCTCTCTGCAATCTCGACACGAAGCTGGCATGTCTCCTGAGAGCCATAGTTTCACCCGACTAAACAGCAGTCCAGCCAACACTACCTGGCTATCTCCTGCAAATGGTAGATCTTTGGACACTAGTGTGCAGGTAACGGCTGAAGAAGATAACGCCATGATATCGCCGAGCGTCGACACACTTCTTCCTCATAATCTCATGGATGACCTAAAGCAGTATTCTGAGACCAGTTATTCTCAGCCAGAGCAGCATCGCACGCCACAACAAGTGATATCCCCTGGTATATCTCAAAGGTCCATTTTCGATGTTAGATCTAATAACAGCGGTGGATACGGGGATCTCAAGGGTATTGACCTTTTAAACTTGCAGGGCAGTTCGCATATGAACAATTCAAATTCATTACAAGGTAATGACCTTCCAATTAGAAACATTACAAGCAATGAGCAGATGAACAATTTATCTTCACCTTCTATGTTGCAGACCTCTTCACAAAGGACGAACTTGGAAGAGCTTGGGTCGAAGCCCCTTTTGCTGAACGCGAAGGGTGTCTATGATGTATTTTCAACCGCCTCGAATGCAAGCAATTCCAGTACACCAACATCTCCTAACGTACACGATTCAGGATATGCTAAGCTGCTGGGGTCGCTAACACAAAAGAAACGAGTCACATCCAGTATATCCAGCACTGCAGATATTAGTAATGATCTTCTCAGCCCACAGCACGAGTTCTTAACCAATCCTTTAGAAATTGAAGCATCGCGTGGAAGAAGCGCCAGTTTTGGCTCCAGCATATGGAACTCCCACTCGAACAGTTCCAACTGGGGTGCGTCTTTGAACATGAATACTGTGCCCGTGAGTTTAGGGGCGAGCCCACAATCACAGACCCAGGCGCGAATGCCTTTCATGCCTCAAGATGAAAAAGACAGCAAAGTATCCTCAGCACCCCAGCCATTCCATCCAGGAGATGCTATAAACAGCAGGCACAAATATAAGGCGTCTTTTGATGGTTCGGTCACTGAGTCTACTTTGAGCACTGGCACCAGTCAACCTTCCTCGCCATCGTTCTTCAAGACGAAACTCTTTAAGTTTGGCGTTAGTCCTACAAAAGTCTCCACCAAGGGCAGCAGTGATAAGTCGACGAGCGGCGCGCCGTCTGACGATTTGGGAATTGACTCAGAGGAGATACAGTCTTCGCAGACAGCGCTCACTGCTGGTGCTGGGAACTCGGGGCTGCTTGGAAACGGTTTTGGAGCTCGGTCCTCGAGGTTTTTCAAGTTGGGATCTCGCAAGGTATCTACTGCTGGGCCACAGACAATGGTGAGCAGTGGCGGTGGCAATACAGCATATGTGGCTGGGAACACAGAGGGCAGAAGACCTTCGCATGCTGGCCTCATTGCTGGAGACCAGCCGCTGGGCTCTGCTGTTCACTCTGACGCTCCGTCGCACGGCAGTTTGCTCTCCAAGCGGCTGAGTTTTGCGTTCAAACGGGGCGACAGAGAAAAAGAGGTCAAGCTGGACAAGATGACCGAGGAACTGGGCGAAAATGAATCATGAGCCTGGTGCCTTTGCTGCGTCCTTTGCATGGCACAGCACCTGTGGTATGCTGGACTGTGGAGAAGTACAAATTCCAGCAAAAGCGATTATGTAATATTTTTTTTTCCATTTGGTGTAGATGAATTATATCAAAACGTAATACAACATGATGAAGCATTTACCTACACTGCCAAGCCGTCTCTGCTGAAACACACCGGGAAGCCCGACAATGCCGGCTTCCTTGGATGACCCCGACGTGCACGGGTTTCTCCAGACCTTCAGCCAGCTTCGTACGGTCCGGCTGGAGGAGGATCAGCTTAGACGAGCAGAGCTGGAGCGAGAAGTTGAGCAGAAGAGACAGGCCTACAAAATGTCACCGAAGAAGGTGCCTCCCCTCGTACCGAAGAAGGATCGTAGCCTGTCAGGCGTGAAAGTGTCTGACATGGACAACTCGCCCGAGATCCGCCTATACCACCCTGTTGCGAGAAAGTCGCCTGTGCCAAGCGAGCGCTCGGACGAGGAGAGCAGCCTCAAGAACCTGCTGAGCTCTATAGGCACGGACCCGCACCCTGCGTCCAAGAAGACGCACACTCCAAAGCCAATCAAGTACGACGAGGTCGTGTCGACTGAGCGCAGTGAGTTTTTGAAAAGGCTCAATGCGAAGGTCACCCTTCCTTCTGTGGAGAAAAAGAAGCCTCCTATTCCGGGCAAGAGCGAGGCTCTTGCGTCGGTGCGCAGCAGCAAGCCAGACTCGCTGGGTGTGAAGAGCGAGTTTGAACTGAGTAGAGCTGCTGCTCGGAATAAGCCTACAGTTGAGAAGCGTACAGTTGAGAAGCCGGTAGTGAGGCCTGTGGAGAAGCCTACACGGCCTGCTCAGCCTGTGAAACCGGCCAACTTTTTAAAGCCTACAAAGCCACTGAAGCCGCTCAAGCCTGCCAAACCACAGATAGACATCCCGGAGGCTCTAGCGAGGCGCGAGCTTCTGAGACGGCCCAAGCCAGTCGACGCACAGACGGCCGAGGTGCCGGAGGCTCTGCTGAAGCTTGGGGAGCTGCGCTCGACCGGCTCCGCTATTGCGAAGCCCACGCGGGCGGCGGGGGCCGCGCGCGTGTCCACCGAGGAGGCTCGGGACGCTTTCGCTTTTTCCACACCGCCAAAGACGATGTCCCTGCCCATAGCACTGCCGGGACTTGCGGCGCCTGGCCGGCTGCCGTTTGGCTCCTCTGCAGGCTTGGCCGGGGCTGCGCAGGCCAGCGGGCAGCGCGTCCTGCAGAGGCCCAGCACTGTGGACAACTCCGAGCTCGAGCAGCCGGGCCAGAAGCTGAGCCACCTGACGAAGACGCGCTCGCGGGGGCCTAGGCGGCGGCCGCCGCAGCAGCTGCTGGACACGCGGGCGCCAGAGGCCGGCTCGTCCCGTGTCGTTTCCAGCAGCGAGCTCTTCATCTAGCAGAAGGGAGGGAGGAGGAAACGGGGCTGCCCGATCGACGCGACGATCAACGCGTCGATCGTCGCAGAGACACTAGAGGAAAAAAAAGAAACGGAAGTTACCGAGGTTCTTCCTCCCCCTCCCCCCCGTGTTATTTGTACTCAGTTAGGGACAACCGTGTAACATAAGCACACACACAAATTTTTGATTCGATATGTAGCGTGCTTTGAATCAGAGGGAGGCTCTGCAACAGCTCCCACAGCGTCTTTGCGGCTCCGACACGGCGAGCATCCTGCGCAGCGTCCCACGGCGACGACGGCGGTTCTTTTTGAGGCCTCTGACGAGCGCAAAATAAAAATAAAGAGCCAGCGAGACGGGAGCCAGCCGGCCAGCCAGCCACCACGCGGAGTGTCACCTCACAAGGGGCGTGGAGCGGTGCGGAACTCCAGCGACCAGCGGCAGAGAGGCAGCGCACACACAGCAACAGCGCACACGCGCCTGCGCGAGAGAAGGGGATGAGTGACATCGTCACGATGGCCGACACAGAGGCGAAGCTCTTGGGGTCCCCGAAGCTGTTTCTGAGCCTGGAGCCCCGCGCCGCTGCGAGGCGGCGACGGGGCCTGCTCGGCGCGGCCGCGGCCGCGGGGGCGGTTCTACTGGCGGTTGCCGCGCTCTACTACGCCCTGGGCGCGGGCGCGGGCGCGGGCACGGGCGTGCTGAACCTCCTCGCGCGCGAGCGGCTCTACGTGCCGTCGTTCAGCGAGGCAGAGACACCCAACACGCGCTTCTACGACCTCAACGAGTACGTGGGGCACGCGGACGGATGGCGCCGCAGCGACCGCGTCCTCGTGTGCGTGCCCCTCCGAGACGCGTCCCTCCACCTGCCGATGTTCTTTGGCCACCTGCGCAACATGACATACCCGCACGGGCTGGTCGACCTCGCCTTCCTGGTGTCTGACTCGTCCGACGAGACCATGGCCACCCTTGAACAGCAGCTGCACCAGCTGCAGACCGACCCGGACCCTGAGATGCACTTTGGGCAGGTGGAGATCTACGAAAAGAACTTTGGGCAGATCATAGGCCAAGGGTTCTCCGACAGACACGGCTTTGCCGCACAAGGCCCTCGGCGCAAGATGATGGCCCGGGCGCGCAACTGGTTAGGATCAGTTGCAATAAGGCCCTATCACTCGTGGGTGTACTGGCGAGACGTGGATGTGGAGACAGTATCGCCCACCATCATCGAGGATCTGATGCACCACAACAGAGATGTGATCGTGCCCAATGTCTGGCGCCCGCTGCCCGAGTGGCTGGGGAACCAGCAGCCGTACGACCTGAACTCGTGGCAGGAGAGCGACGGCGGGCTGCAGCTGGCGAACACCCTGGACGAGGACGCGGTGATCGTCGAGGGGTACATGGAGTACGCCACGTGGAGACCGCACCTGGCGTACCTGCGGGACCCGTACGGGGACCCTGAGACAGAGATGCTGTTGGACGGGATCGGCGGCGTGTCGATTCTCTCGAAGGCGCGCATATTTAAGAGCGGGGCGCACTTCCCGGCGTTTTCGTTCGAGAAGCATGCCGAGACGGAAGGGCTGGGCAAAATGTGCAAGCGCATGGGGTTCTCTGTGGTGGGGCTGCCGCACTACGTGATATGGCACGTCTACGAGCCGTCGAACGACGACCTGAAGCACATGGAGTGGATGGCGCAGGAGGAGGAGCGGCAGCAGCGGGAGGTGGCGCTGCAGGAGGCGTACGAGCGGGTGTTCGACTCTGGGTTTGCTGCCAAGGGCGACGACTGGAAGGAGGAGCGTCCTCTGATTCTGCGGAACAGCTTCCACGGGCGCGACATCGAGGTCGAGTGGGAGGACCTGGACACGTACGACACGCGGGAGTCGCGGCGGCAGCGGCTGCTGGCGCACCTGGAGAGTGGGCAGGGGCAGGGGCAGGAGCCGCCTGAGCCGCCTGGGCCGCCTGAGCCGCCTGTCTAGATATGTAGATACATACGTGCGTGGTTTATAATGTGCACAGACATGTGTGTAAGCGTGTCTCACTATAGTGAGAGAGAGCACACAGCACGGAAGCGGAAGCGGATGGAAGCCTTTTTTGGGGCTCGGCTGGGCTCGGCTGTGTTATAGTGGGGCGTCTCAGTGTGTTGATTAATTCGGGGTTAATGGTCTAGTGGTATGATTCCTGCTTTGGGAGCAGGAGGCCCAGGGTTCAATTCCCTGTTGACCCCAATTTTTTTTCAATTTGTGTTTTTTTTTCCTGTCTTTGGCCCTGTTCGTTTTTCCCAGTTTCATCTCCGCAGAGCTTTTCAGCGTGGAGGAGAACGGGTGGCCCCCCGCCGTGTTCAGCCCGTAGCACGCGAACAGCCACCGCGTCCGCTCGCTCAACGGCTGCCAGGCTCCCTGCGTGTCTTTCTGAGTGTTTCTGAGTGTCTCTGGGTGTCTCTGGGTGTCGCCGAGTGTCTGCTTGCGCGTTCAATTACACTGCGGCTGGTTCTCTGGGCTCTGGAAACGAGCGCGCCGCTCTACTCCCCCCCCCCCCTCTCACGCAAAGATGCTCGACCTCGACCGCATCATCGAGGACGTGAAGCAGTGCCACATCATCCCGGAGAACGACGTGCAGCAGCTGTGCTTCCTCGTGCAGGAGCTGCTCATCCAGGAGTCCAACATACAGCTGGTCGACACGCCCATCACCGTGTGCGGCGACATCCACGGGCAGCTCCACGACCTGCTCCGCCTCTTCCGCATCGCCAAGGACCCCCCGCAGACAAAGTACCTCTTCCTGGGCGACTTTGTCGACCGCGGCTTCTACTCCCTCGAGACATTCCTCCTCCTGATGTGCTACAAAATCAGATACCCAGACCGCGTCTTCCTCATCCGCGGGAACCACGAGTCGCGGCAGATCACCTCCGTGTACGGCTTCTACGACGAGTGCCGCCGCAAGTACGGCTCCGCCAACGTGTGGCGCTACTGCTGCGACGTCTTCGACTACCTCTCCCTCGGCGCCTACATCCAGGGCTCGTACTCGAGCGACAACGGCGTGCTGTGCGTGCACGGCGGGCTGAGCCCTGCCATCAGCACGATCGACGAGATCCGGCTCATCGACCGCAAGCAGGAGATCCCACACGACGGCTCGATGTGCGACCTGCTCTGGTCCGACCCCGAGGAGAACATCCCCGCGTGGGCAGTGTCTCCCCGCGGAGCCGGCTACCTGTTTGGCCACGCCGAGACCGAGCGCTTTCTGTTCAAAAACAGGCTGAGCTTGATCGCGCGCGCGCACCAGCTGGTCATGGGCGGCTACAAGGAGCTCTTCGACGGCGGGCTCGTGACGGTGTGGTCGGCGCCAAACTACTGCTACCGCTGCGGGAACGTGGCCGCGGTGCTCACGCTGGACGACGCGCTGAACCGTCACTACACCATCTTCGACAGCATACTGCAGGACGGCACCGAGGTCCCGTCCAAGAAGCCCGTCGCCGACTATTTCCTGTGACCCCCTCTGCCTCTGCCTTTGCCTCTGCTCTGCCTCTGGCTTGCTCCCGGCATTCCCCTGTCGATCAGTCAGACACCTCAGGCAGGAGATCTCTGATTACATCAGTCTCTTGCAGCTGCTATTACGTCACTCTGGCAATTGCTTTTTTTAGACAAGGCCTCACGGAAAATTTACAGAGCCTTATGGTCTCTGTTTCGACAGTGCTATAAAAATGTTTGCAACGGACATTACACGGAGGGAAGAAGCTTAAGTACCGCGCTGCGCCCGCAGCGAGAGCTCCAGCAAGGACCCGCCACATCCACGTGACACACCCCAAGGCTCCTCTCTCTGTGCCCTTCTCCAGTCCTGCTCGTGCCGGCACATATGGCTCCACACAATGACGGACACTACATCGACGTCGACGCAAGATGTTTTAACGTCGATCATCGCGTACGGTACGCTCTGCGCCGTGTTCGTCGTGCTCTTCATGCTGCTGAGAATCAAGTTCCGCAGAATCTACAGGCCAAAGTCCACCTTTAACTTCGTCCCCGAGCCGGACCGCCCCACCCCGCTGCCGCGAGGACCCCTGCGCTGGATACCGTACCTGCTGACGCGGCCTCCGTCCCACATCATCCAGTACGCCGGCTTGGATGGCTATCTCTTTGTCAGATACCTGTTCATTATGGCCTGCGTCGCGCTGGGAGGCATGCTCTCGATGGCGATTCTCATTCCCGTGGCAGCCACCAACGGCAAGGGAGAGACAGGGCTCAACCAGCTGGGTATCTCCAACGTCAAGTCCACAAACAGATACTTTGCCCATGTCTTTGTTTCCATGTTCTACTACGGCACGGTGCTCTTTGTCATCTACAGGGAGCTCATTTTCTACAGCAACCTGCGGATCTTGGCACTGTCCACCCCTCGCTACTCCTCCAAGCTGGCTTCAAGAACTGTCATCTTCCAAACAGTCACCGACTCGTTCCTGGACGAGGAGCAGTTTTTCAAACTGTTTGACGGAGTGAAGCATGTCTGGGTTGGACGGGGACAAAAAGAGCTGTCGCATAAAGTCACACAGCGAGAGATGGTGGCCATGTCCTTGGAGTCGGCCCTAGGACGCCTCCTGCAGAGGGCTGTAAAGGCTAAATTGAAAGCAGACAAGAAAGGCATCACCATAGAGAAGCCAAACGACATCTCGTCGTATGTGCCGGTAAATAAAAGACCTTCAAAAAGACGGTGGCTTCTCTTTGGGGAGAAAATCGACGTGATTGAGCACTGCAAGGAGCGTCTCGTCACGCTTCAAAAAGAAGTCGAGGCCCTACAACGCGAATTCCGCGTCTCTCGACCTATGAACTCTATTGCCGTTGAATTTGAAAGCCCCTACTTTGCACAGCTTGCATATCAGACTAGTATACATGACCAGCCATTGCAATTCCGTCCAAAAATCATTGGTGTCAGTCCTGAGGACATATATTGGCCCAACCTGAGGGTGTTTTGGTGGGAGAATCTTTTCAGAAGTGTAGGTGCGATTGCAGCTATCATCGCGTTGATTGTGTTTTGGTCCATACCAGTCGCGTTTGTGGGTGTTATCTCGAATATCACCTATTTGACAAATAAGATGAAATGGCTCAAGTTTATTTACAATTTGCCTGATGTGCTGTTAGGACTTATAAGTTCCTTGCTGCCTGCGGTCATGCTGGCACTACTTATGTCATTGCTGCCTATGTTTATCAGAACGATGGCTAAGGTTTCGGGGGCGCCTTCAGTTCAGGCAATTGAGTACTTTACTCAACAGGCATATTTTGCATTTCAAATCATTCAAGTGTTTTTGATCACGACCATCTCGTCATCATTTGCAGCGACAGTCACTCAGATCTTCCAGGATCCTTCTGATGCCATGAATCTTTTGTCGACGAACTTACCCAAGTCGTCAAACTTTTACGTATCATACTTGCTTCTTCAAGGCTTTTCAGTTTCTGGAGGAGCCCTGTTTCAGGTGGTCTCGCTGGTAAGCTTCTACATTTTAGGTGCTCTATTTGATCGAACGGTGAGACAAAAGTGGGCTCGGTTCACTGGCATTGGTGCCTATTTATGGGGTACCACGTTCCCTGTGTACACCAATCTTGCTGTCATCTTTCTCACGTACTCGGTCATTTCCCCGATCATCATGGTATTTGCGGCGGGAGGCTTTTTCTTTTTGTATGTTGCGTACCTGCACAACGTGATATACGTGTTTGACAAGGGCTCTGACTCCATGGGGCAGCACTACCCAAGGGCCCTGTTCCAGACGCTGGTTGGGCTTTACCTCGGAGAGATTTGCCTGCTTGGGATCTTTGCCGTTTCCAAGTCGTGGGGGTGTGTTGTGCTTGAGGCTGTGCTGATTGGGATCACCGTTTTTGTGCATCTGAACTTGAACCGGGCTTTTGACCAGCTCATGACTGTGGTTCCGATGACGGCGATGCGGCCTCTGGACGGCAAGACCGCGACACTCTCGTGGCGGCCGAACTCTGCGACTGCTTTCGTGGGGCGCCGCACGAAGAAGGTGATACCTGTCAGCCGGATCTCCCACGGCAAGCAGCTGACGCCGAAGGAGGCGGCGGCGACGCCGCTGCTGATAGACTACGTACCGCGGGAAGACGAGAGCGCCGGCGGCTGGTCGAGGCACCCGCTGGTCCGCTTCTTCATGCCGTCCAAGTACCTGTGCTTTTCGCGGCTGCGGGCGTACCTTCCGCACTCGTACTACGAGTTCGACGAGGCCGACCTGGAGACGCCTGTGCGGGCGTACGAGTCGCCGGTCGTGACGCAGCAGTGCCCGGTGCTGTGGATCCCCAAGGACCCGATGGGGCTGTCCGAGATCGAGATCCAGAAGCTGAACGGGATTGTCGAGGCGAGCGACGAGAACGCGGCCTTCAACACGAAGGTGAAGCCCATCTGGACGGGGGACCCGCCTGCTGTCGGGAAGAAGTCGGAGAAGCCAGGCTCTTTCGACGACTCTAATAATGATTCTACTTAGTATATATAAAGCATCATGACATGACATCACATCACCACCAGGTTTTTTATGTGGAAAATTTCAACGGCGCTCCTAAGTAGGGGGGGGGGCAGAGCAGGAGAAAAAACAGTATAAACTGTAAACGGGCACGCAGCAAGTAGGTAAAGGCAGCCGTTTGTGCTTATCGCCCGGCTTATCGCTGATCGCTGATCGCTTATCGCTTGCCGCTTGCAGCAGCCTACCACCATGTTCTCGCCCGAGACGTCGCAGAGCGAGCTCGACAGGAAGCTCAACAAGCTGGCGGACGCGTTCCAGCTGCCGAGCGCGCTCAGCCGGAGCCAGTCGCTGCTCCGCGCGCCGCACACGCTGGACAGCTACCGCAGCACGATGTTTCTCGCGCAGCCCGGCATGGGCGACACGTCGTCCTCGTCCACGCCGCTCGACCCCTACGCCAGCGCGTCGAGCCTGATCGTCGGACAGGGCATCCGTGGCAACACAGGCATCCCGCTCAACCCCATCAGCAAGATCCCCTCGTACCAGTGGACCTTCAAGCACGAGGACCACGACCACCACCACCGCAGCAAGAACATCCTCAACGGGCTCGGCGTCTCCGACTCGATATCGTCGCTCGGAGGCACCTCGCTCAACTCGACCGCTCTCAACAAGAAGCTCATCCGGCTGCCCATCAAGAAGCACGCGCAGCACGACCGGCGGCAGCGCTCGATCGCCAACGGCCTGCCGTACTACGACAAGCAGCTCGTCGACAGAACGATCAAGCTTCTGAACGAGCAGAAGGCCGCTTTTGGCCTGCCGCTCTCGAGCTCGTCGCATTTCTCCCCGCAGTTCAACGAGACCGTCGACGACGTTGAGTATCTGCACGGCGAGGTCATCCTGAACCAGTTCCTCAACAATATGCGGCTCCTGCGGAACTACCAGTGGCTGATGTACTACGTGGATAAGAGCGGCGGGAAGAGCCTGGGCGAATGCATCGACTCCCGGCTCGAGAACGTCAAGTTCAAGACCGTCAAGAGCTTCCAGAAGGGCATCGAGCGCAAGATGAAGAAGCAGATGGAGCGGCAGCAGCGCAAGCACCGCATCGAGATGGCGCGAAGCAGGCAGTTGCAGCGGGAGAAGGAGGCGCGGCTACAGAACGCTGGTACGGCGCAGGAGGAGGCGGCGGGCATCAAGGCCGAGGTGGAGGAGAAGGAGGACGAAGACGAAGACGACGACGAAGACGACGACGACGACGAGGGCGGAGGCTGGGACGCAGCGGAGGAAGTACGCGGCCCGCGGTTCCAGTCGCTGGACATTCCGGTGAACCTGACGAAGGAGCTGATCATCGAGAAACAGCTGCCGATCGAGGATCCGGAGCTGCTCCAGTACCAGAACCGTCTGTACGGCCAGCAGAACTCGATGCAGATGCTGCAGGAGGCAAAGCTGACGGACGGGATCATCTACTCGCGGGTGGCGCGCATCCGGCGCAAGCCGAACCCCAATGCTCTGGAGTACTCCAACATCCGGAGCCGCAAGCCGCCGTATGCTCTCTGAGGGGAGGAGGAGGAGGAGGGCGGGCGAGACAGGGCACAGGCAGCCTGAGGAGTCTCTTCTGGTAGATAGCGGTGTGCGTGTGCGTCGGGAGAGAAATGCTCTCTTTCACACATACTCTCTCTTTGCTAGCATTTTTTTTCTCTCTCCGTGTATGGCCGGTAGATAGATAGTACACACAGGGACCCTAGCTTTGATTCCAGCCTTGCAGAGACGGACCACGGCAGCTCGAGCTGGCATCCAGAGCAAGTGCCACCTTGGGTCTTTAGAGCCTGCTTCTGCACACGCGAGCCGCACCGCACCGCACCGCACCGCACCGCACCGCACCGCACGCCTTTGCTGTGCGACGAGAGAGAGCGGGAGGATAGGAACTGACACACGGGCGCGGTCAGCCCGAGGCGCTGAACCGCCGTCTGCCGTCTGCCGTCTGCTGACGCCCGCCTGACCGGCCCCCCCAGCGACGACGCCGCGAGACCCCACGCGCCCCGACCGCGCAGACCCCCCAATGCCGGGAGCAGCTCCCCGCGACACAGACACCGCGGAGGAGCGAGGCCCCGCCGACCGCAGCACCGCCGACGAGAGCACGCTCGCCCGCAGCATCGAGGACGCCGTCAGGATCCAGATCGAGCTCCTTGTGCCCCAGGCTACAGACGCGGAGGCGCAGGACAAGGCGCGCCAGATACACCGCCTACTGGAGAGGTTCCCGCAGTTCTACCCGGGCTACCTGGTGTCGCTGTTCAAGCGCGCGCGCGACCCGCTGCTACACGGCCGCGACTGCGCGGTGCGCCCCATCATCGAGGCAGAGCTCGCGTACGTGACACAGGTCAACACGGCGCACGTCCGCATCGTTGGCACGGTGCTGCAATTGTTAGTGAGCTACCCCCAGTTTGAGCTGAAAAAGTTCTACGACTATTTCCACTTGTCAAGCTTCCAGAGAATTTTTTTGTCGCTGGCAATCGAAAGTGATTTTAAAGACCCAAAGTATTCTTTTCTTATAAGCCAGCTCAGCGAGATCTACCTGTCCTGCCTGCCCGGTGTTGTCGTCTGGGTTGAGAAGTTTGACGACAAGAAGAACCTAACTGCCGACAAAAGAGACCAGCTCGTCGACTTCCTCACGCTTTTCCTCAATTCGACCGTGTTTTTGCTCCCCCACAAGCTCATTGTTATTGGTCACATAACTGAGAGGTTCGGTGTCAAGTCCAAGAAGAGTTTCAGCCGCCTCGAGAAGGTCATCAACAGCTACTTCGACAAAGTGTCCAAGATGAGCTTCAGGACCGCCATCGCCCAGATCGGCCCCGCCAAGCTCCTGCCAGACCGGCTGCTCAGCGAGCTCATCTCTATCCAGCAGCCCGACCAGTTGGACGACGCCATCGCCCTGCTCTTGTCCGAGATCCTCTACCCGGGCTCCCAGAACCTCACAAATGACCCATCCGACGCACTCACCTCCCTGACGCCGCTCAGCGTGCCGGAGGCGACGGCCAGAGGCGCCCAGATGAATGTGCTGCTCAACAAACTCAAGGCCAAACTCAGCTGGAAACCAATCCTCGAGAAGGTCATTGCCAACGCGACGCCTTCCCACTCGATTACAACAGCCTCACTGTCTCAGTTCCTGACGTCATTAGGCGACGAGTCCCAAGTGGACTTGTTCCTGGACATGGCAAGCAAGTCGTCGAGCTCTTTGTTGCTCAAGGAGTTGCTTGTCCAATTGAACTCTTTGGACCCCGCAGCAGGCGCAATCAACTTATTCGACTTGAAACTGAGCCCAATTCTGTCGTCAGAGGTGAATGCAAGAAATTTGCTTCTGTATTACAAGTCCATTGTCAAGATCGAAGTGAAAACAATTGCTCTTTTACAAAATGAGAACGTTAATGACGCCGCAGTGAGTGCCATATTCAACAGAGATTACAATGCGGCCCCTGAATACATTTTGCTAGCGTGTCTATACATATTACATGACGAACCTGACGCAAAGGAGAACGATGTGGTTATAAATATCATGCAGAACTTTGTTGTGTCTCTCCTTGATGTGAGCTCTCCATATTTGAGTGCTATCTTTGCCAAGTTTGAGGAGTTCAGCCCTGTTGAGCTTGGCAGGCTACTCGTGAAGTATTATGAAGTCAGAAAGTCAAGCGAGTCATGCCATAAGATAGCTAGCTTGACTGCATCGTTCAAAAGAGATATAGTTATCATGTCCATCCTGACCGGGCTGGGAGATTTTGCCGACACATTTTCGTTTGCGGTCATCTTCTGTCAATACGGATGGAAAAGATTCCAAGAATTCATTTTGGCCCAGCTGAACCATAATATAAACTTGGTTGCAGGGACCATCATTGAATTTATGGGGAACCAGGCTACGCTGGAATACGAAAGTGCTCAACAGGGACACCGGCTGAATAAATCGCTGAATCTCGAAACAGTTTACTTTTTAATGACCGCATTGGGCAATCGTGAAATCCCAGCAGAACTTTATGAGAAATTCAGAAACTTGCAGGCCTTGTGCTTACAAGCCTATCCTAGACTCATCAATTTCGGCCAAGGACACGATGCCGCTATTTTAATGAACAGCTCCACAAATACATTTTCAGTGGATGTGGAGAAGGAAATGAAGGTATATTACCAGAAAATGTACAATAAAGAAATTGAGATTAAAGATATAATTAATATGCTCCAAAGGCTAAAAGTTAGTGACAACCCTCATGACCAGGATGTTTTCGCTTGTATGATACATTCTCTGCTGGATGAATATCGGTTTTTCCCTGAATATCCGGTAGATGCATTGGCTACAACGTCTGTCTTGTTTGGTAATACCATTTTCTTCAAGTTAGTCGAGGGACCAGCCTTATCAATTGCATTGCGCTACATTATAGATTCTGCAAGAAAGCCTCCAGACAGCAAGATGTTCAAGTTTGCTATCCAGGCCCTGTACTCTTTTATGAAAAGGCTGAAGGAGTTTCCTAAATTTTGCGCTATGCTTTGTGAGATACCCGCCCTTCAAAGCCAACCTCAACTTTATGACACTTGCAAGACCATTGCTAATGGAGGAGTTTCAATGGCGGCGTCCCCACATGCTCTGAATGCCAAAGCTACAAATCCGGTGGAGAAGGACAATGAATCTTTTTCTCTTACATCGAAATTTTTATCCATCAACGTCCCGGCACATGTCATGAATACTGTCAAGCAAGAGAAGCCATCGAATGAGATTTCAGATAGAGTGCTGTTTATTGTGAATAATATTACTGAGGACAATGCGGATACACGTGTTAAAGAGATTGACGAGTTACTTGCAGAAAAGTATTATAGTTGGTTTGCCAGATACCTCGTTGGGCAGAGAGCCAAGGTGGAGCCCAATAATCATTTGCTTTATGGAAAGATCACCGAAGGAGTTGGATCCAAAGTGTTTTATTACTACGTCATTCAGACAACATATCAACAAATTGTGGCTCTATTGAATCAGGCGGTTGAAGCTGGCCAAGAAGATGATTCTGCAGATGTTTTGTCTCTTGCAGAGAGAACACATCTCAAGAACTTGGGTTCATGGCTTGGAAGAATAACACTGGCCCAGAGCAGAGCAATTTTGAATCGAGACATGTCGATCAAGAATATGGTTACTGAGGCTTATGAGTTCAAGAAACTTGAGATTGTCATCCCATTTATATGTAAAGTGATGGACCAGTCCAAGATGTCGCCTGTGTTTGAATATCCAAATCCGTGGACACTTGGTATTCTCATGTCTTTGAAGGAATTATATGATGTTGCAAACTTGAAGCTAAATCTAAAATTTGAGATTGAAGTGCTATGCAATTCTTTGAAAGTTGATCTTTCGAAAATAGAGGCTTCACATCAAATACGCAACCACAAGCCAGGTGATTTGAAGAACTTTATTGAGTCGCAAAAAGTACTTTTGAGTCTTGCTCAACTCAACCTGGATGAGAACAGAGGAATTGCCGCTAACACGCCGCATGCTGGAGCTTCCCATTCTGGTGTGGGCGTCGCCGGTATGAACCAGCCTTTAATATCTTCTCAACAGGCTGCACAACAACAACTCAGTGTCCTTCAACAGCTCCAGCAACAGCGGCTACTGGCAAATGCGCAACAGTCTGGCCAGGCTGCGGCCCAACAACAACAGGATGGCTCGAATGTCTATGGAAATATGCCCGGAAATAATGCCACAATTGGATCTTCTTCTCAGCAGAGCTCGGGCACTGCCTTTGAACATCTCAATGGGTCTACAGTGTTTGTCACTCATCCAAACCTGAAGCGGTTGTTCCAGTTAGCTTTAACAAAGGCTGTGAGAGATATTCTACCTCCTGTTGTGAGCAGAACTAATTCCGTGGCATTAGTGACGACAAAGTCGTTAATATTGAAGGACTTTGCATTGGAAGTGGATGAGTTAAAGTTAAGAAAAGCTTACATTAATACCGTAAGACACTTATCCGAATCTTTGACACTTGCATCCTCTCGTGATTTGCTAAGGGAGAATATCCAGTTGAATTTGCATCAATATATTGGAAGTCTAAATCAACACATTGACACTGTGGTTATTGAGGAGATACCAAGAGCTATAAACGATAACTTAGACCTGGCGTGCTCGATTATTCAAAAGGCAGCTATGGATAAGTCAGTTCAGGATCTTGATGAACTTATGCTACCTTCGATTGCTTTGAGAAGACAATTAAGGGACTCAAGACCAGATCAGGTGTTTTGCGATACACAATATGCATCAAGATATGCCATGTCATTACCAGAGCCTTTGGGCCTGAAGCAGGGCGGTGTGACAAACCAGCAGTTTACGATATATGAAGAGTTTGGACGGGCAAAGTCTCTTTTGTCTAATTCGTCGGCTCAACTTAACGGCTCTTCTCTTTTAGCTGCCGGTATAGCTGCTGGAGTTGCATCTGATGCCGTTGTGACTCCTCCTAACGTGAATTCCACTATGGACCGCGAGGCCCTCGCGCAGAGACTCTTGATGCAGCAATCGCAGGCAAGGCAAATTCATCAAAACCAATCGGTTGCCTCGCAGGTTCCTGCTTTGGATCAAGGACGCCGAACTTTGGAACAAACATTTACATTTGCTCAACAGTTGATGGAGGCTTTATTGAAATCCATTGATGAAACGCCGAACAAAGAGATTCACCTACGTGAAATTGGCGTTAACCATTCTTTGCGAACATATCTTGCAGAGTTGATTCAGGTTTTAAGTAAAGTGAATCACAATGAATTGCTTTTGAAATTCGCCCAATTGACAATGAACATTCTTTTCAGTTCTCCAAACTCACCGCAGCTCTTCATTGAATCGTTGATCTTTTTACTGGATAAGACCTGTGAAATGTCATCATATGTTGCAAAGTTTGTTACTGCGTGGCTAGTCTCTGCAGATGATGAGCGTAAGTACAACAAAAAGGTCATGTCATCTCTAATTCTTGTCGGTATGGTGTCACTTAGTGATCTGGATATGAGCATCTCCAAGTCTCTTCAAACAAAGCCCGAAGATGCTACGATAACTTTTGCGAGCGATTTGGTTCTTGACTTGGTGTTCAGTGAAACGCCTATTGCTTTGATAGCTGATTTCATTCATATCATCTCCAGTCTCAAGGCTTTAGATGAAGCAAAAATGAAAGGGAACCATTCTGCGATTGAACTGTTCAAAAAGTTGAACAAAAAGAACGAGCTCAAGATTGGTGATCTACGTTCGTTGTCTATGGATTCTACCAAATTGAAAGATTATTTTGCATACATTTTTGCTGAGTGGGTAAAGCTATCAAAGTTTGTCAATGAAAATAGAGACCTACAGTGTTCGTTTATTAACGAACTTTGTGATGCGGGTATTCTTAAAGAACCAGATTTGTTTGTGCTGTTCTTCACTACTGCCATGGAAGTCTCCGTGTTGTCATTCATCAAGGAGGGGGATACTTATAGAAAACCTTCTGTAGACACCTACACTGCGGTTGACTCACTTGCGAAGTTGATTCTTCAGTTGATCTTGGTTCAGGAAGATCCGTCAGCGGACAACAGTGCGCGGATCCAAGTGCTGAAGTCGTTACTCTCTGTGGTTCTATTGTCCTTTGCGCGCGACCATGAGGTGAACCAGGCGAATTTCAATGAGAGACCTTACTTTAGATTTTTCTCGACTCTATTGTGTGATTGGTCATCGATCAACTTGTCGAACTTCAAAGGCTTTGCTGAGAAGGAAGCTGATGTTGCCAAGTTAAAGAAGCTAAACGGTAAGTTTTACCATATTTTAGCTGACTTTCTGCAGACACTGCAGCCTGCTGCTTTCCCGGGATTCACATTTGCATGGATGTGCCTCATTTCGCACCGGATGTTCTTGCCTGCCATTATCGAGGAGTGCGATGACAAGGGTGTTAGTTGGGGCAAGGCTGCGTCGCTTTTGCTGACTCTTTTGAAGTTCCAGAGTCAATATATCAAGAGCGAATCGGTTCCAGAGGCTATCACTGTTGTTTACAAGGGCACTCTAAGAATATTTTTGATTTTGCTGCACGATTATCCGGAGTTCCTTGCGCAGAACGCCAATCTGTTGGTGAGCAGCATGGCGCCGTGTCTGTTGCAGTTGCGGAATGTTGTGCTAGCTGCTTGTCCTGCTAGCGTGGCTGCTCCGGATCCATTCCAGCCGGGGTTGAAAATGGACAGGGTTCCGAATGTCGGGGTAGCTCCCAAGATTGCGTATCCTCCGTCGCGCATACTGCAAGAGAAGAACATCAAGCGTGCTGTCGACACGTTTGTGAGGGCGCCGTCGGGGTCGACGGTGAAGCAGCTCGTTAGTGCTCTCGAGCTGCCGGGCAAGGTTGACCAAGGAGGCGTTGGGTACAGCGAGACGCACTACGATATCGCGTCTGTGAATGCGTTTGTTCTGTATGTGGGCATGCTGGCTGTGGACTCGGGTGCTGGCGCGGCGGCGGCAGCGGCGGCGTTCAATGCGAAGAGTGTGCAGGTGACTGCTCTTGCGCAGGTGCTGCAGGAGAGCTCTGTGGAGCTGCAGTTTTTGGTGTTGCAGGCGGTGGTGAACAACCTGCGGTACCCGAACGCGCACACGCAGTGGTTCAGCGCGCTGCTGCTGCACTTCTTTGGGGCGGCGGGGCTGTGGGGCGGCCGCCGGCAGGACGTGCAGCAGCTGATCACGCGGGCGCTGCTGGAGCGGATCATCTGCAACAAGCCTCACCCGTGGGGTGTGCTGCACACGTTTGCGGAGCTGATGAAGAACCCGGCGTACTCGCTGTTCGAGCTGCCGTTCACGCGCGGCTCTGCCGAGATGCAGCGGGTGTTCAGCTCGCTGCTGGGTCACGTGCGCGGCTCGCAGATCGCCGTGTAGCGTCGTGCGCTGCCATTGGTGTCTGGCGTATACATATACATATACATGTCATATATCCATCCATCCATATATGCTATGAGGCTGAGAGGAGGAAGTAGTACGCTTCTCGGTCTCGCTCAAGCAGGCACAGTAGAAGATTAGGAGGAGGAAAAACAAAAAAAAAAACGTCACGAAACGAGCCACTGCGCAGACTGTGTGAGAACAGGGCAGCGCCGTTCATGCTCCAATAGCGCCCCAGGACGTGCGATTCAGCCCCCGCAGACCTGCTGGACGTGTAGAGGAGGTGCGATTTGACCGGGAACGATGTTTTCAGCGCTGCGCCGGCGGCTCGCGAGAGGCGAGGACGACGCGGACGAGGAGCCGTCGAACTTCAGAGAGCCGTCGCAGGCGAGCAAGTCGCGGCGGCCGCCAAACACGGCGTTCCGGCAGCAGCGGCTCAAGTCGTGGCAGCCGATGCTGGTGCCGAAGGTGGTGCTGCCGCTGCTGCTGCTCGTGACGGTGGTGTTTGTGCCGATTGGGATCGCGTTCCTGCTGACCACGTACAGCACGCAGGTGCTCGAGGTGAACTACAGCAAGTGCGACACGGCAGCCTCGGCGGCGTACGCCGCGGTCCCCGCGAAGTACGTGCGCTACCACTTCAGCAAGTCGCGCTCGTCGGCCGTGCAGTGGCGCGTCGCGGACAGCACGTGCTACATCAAGTTTGAGGTGCCCGCCAAGATCGAGCCGCCGCTCTACCTGTACTACAAGCTGCAGAACTTCTACCAGAACCACCGCAAGTACGTCGAGTCCTACGACTGGGACCAGCTGCGCGGCAAGGCCGTGGCCTACGACGAGGTGTCCTCGGACTGCGGGCCGATGCGGCACCGCGACAACAAGATTGTGTACCCGTGCGGGCTCGTGGCCAACTCGCTGTTCAACGACAGCATCGCGAGCCCCGTCGACGTGAGCTCCGAGACGGAGTACGTGTTCGGCAGCACGGGCATCGCGTGGGCGTCCGACCTGAAGCTGTACAAGCCGTCGCAGTACAACGTGTCGCAGATCGTGCCGCCGGAGAACTGGGCGAGCAGCTACCCGGACGGGTACACGGAGAGCGACCTCGAGGCGCTCGCGTCCGACGAGCGGTTCATGAACTGGATGAAGACGGCGGCGCTGCCCTCCTTCATGAAGCTGTACGGCAAGAACAGCACGGCGCCGCTGGCAAAGGGCACGTACGAGATGTCCATTGGCCTGAACTACCCGGTGTCGATCTTTGGCGGGACCAAGTCGGTGGTGATCTCCACCTCGAGCGTGCTCGGCGGGCGCCACATGGCGCTGGCGATCTGCTACCTGATTGTCGGGGGCGTCTCGGTCGTGTTCATGCTTGCGTTCTTGGTGAAGCAGCTGTTCACGCGGCGGCAGGCGGACCACGCGTTTCTGGACGGGCTGGCCGAGACAGACGGGCACCGCGCCGCGACGCACACTGCCCTGAGGGAGGTGCTGTAGGCGGGGAGAGAGCGAGAGAGCACCCATGGCAGCCAGCACAGCACCACACCCCGCAGGGGCTTGCGTCGATCGACGCTGAGCGACGCAACGACGTCCTGCCCTCCTCCCCGCCCGCGCCGTCGATCGACGCCGTCGGCGGCTCGCTGGGCCGCCTGCTCCCACGCAGAAGACGTCAGAAGAAAAAGTGGGTGGTGAGGCGTGGAAGAATTACTGCCGGGTGCACGGCACCCTTCTTCTTCCGCTTGCACGATGCTCGACGGTCCTGAGCCAGCGCTGTTGCTTTGGATCAGCAGAACCGGCCTCCTCACCGTTGGTCTCCCCTGCGCCTGCCCCCCCGCCGCCGCCGCCCCGCCTCTGCGCCCAGGCCTCACCACGAGACATGTCCAGAGTCAAAAGAATCGCAAAGGAGCTCGAGGACGTGCGCAAGGACAAGCTCTCGGGCGTGACGCTCGCGCTCGTCCAGGAGGACGACCTGTCGCACCTGAAGGGCACGTTTGTCGGCCCGCCGGGCACGCCGTATGAGGGCGGGCTCTTCGAGGTGGACATCAAGATCCCGGACACGTACCCGTTCAAGCCGCCGCTCATGAAGTTTGACACCAAGATCTACCACCCCAACATCTCGTCCCAGACCGGGGCCATCTGCCTCGACATCCTCAAGGACGCGTGGACCCCGATCCTCACGCTCAAGTCGTCGCTCATCTCGCTGCAGTCGCTGCTCCAGAGCCCGGAGCCCACCGACCCGCAGGACGCTCAGGTCGCCAAGGTGTACATGAGCGACCCGCAGAAGTTCGCCGAGACGGCCGCGTCGTGGACCAAGATCTACGCCCCCAACGACAACTACAAGCCTGCCGAGGCGTCTGCGGGCGCAGGCGCCGGCGCCGCCGGCTCCGGCAGCGACATGCGCGACTTTGCCCGTGCAAGCAGCCGCAAGAGCGAGGAGCAGGACGAGTGCGCCAAGTACGGCATCGACAGGGCCACCGTCCGCATCTTCCAGGACATGGGCTTCCCCGTCGACAAGATCATCGACGCGCTCAGAAAGCTAAACCTCAAGAAGATCCGCGTGGACGACGTGCAGACCCAGCAGAGCGTCCTGGACGAGATCCTGCACTGAACTGAGGCAGCGCTCGCTTGGTATATATATATATATATAAGTATGGTATAGATATACTAGTGCTGCTGCTGTCGTCTGCTGTTGTTGCTCGTTGTTGTACAGTGACCAGAAACACAGGAATGCTAGCTTCTGCCAACCTTCTTGAACCCGTCGCTGTCGCTAACAGCACTGTTGCCCGCACCGCTGTGATACCTGGCCGAGCTGCTGTTGTTGCTGCCGCTGCCGCTGCCGCCGCTGCTGCTGCCGTTCTTCTTCTTCTTCTTGGACGCGGCAGCTCCAGCAGCCCCTGCGCCCGGCCCGGATCCAGGCCCGCCGCCAGAAAGAGCCTCCTTCTTGGCCCGCGGCTCCAGCTTGATCTCCACGCCCCTCACCACGAGACTGCCCTCCTTGATCGACTTGCGCTGCGACTCTGGCTCTACAAAGTCGACAAGCGCAATGAACCGGTCGATCTTGCACGAGTCCACCGCCCCAAAGCTCGACTCCAGGTGGCTCACAAGATCCTCCTCCGTTATGCTCGGCTGGAGGTTCTTGATGTAGATCGGGAACACGGCCTGTCCCTTCTTGTTCACAAGCTGCGTCTTGTGCTTGTGCGAGAAGAGCCCGTCCGAGTCCACCTCGTCAGAGTCTGATCCGGCCTTCTTGGCCGCGGGCTCCTTCTTCTTCTCCTTCTTCGCCGCCTTTTTCGTCTCTGGTAGCGCGCCCAGCTTGCTAGCAGCAGCAGCCGGTGCCTTTGCACCCGCCGACGCAATCTGGTCGGCCCAGCTCATCGGCTTCGTCTTGACAACCTTCTCTGATCCGGCGCCCTCACCGCCCGGCGCTAGCACCGCCACCTTTGGCTCCTCGTCACCGGTCTCTGGCGTCGACTCCTTGGAGTGCGCAGCCGGCGAGAACACGGCCTCGTCCTTCTCCTTCTCCTCGGAGGGCGAGGTGTCCGCGTCAATGGACTCCGACGAGGGTGCCAGCTCAGGCGAGGCCAAGTCGTCGGCGTGCTCCGCCTCCTCGGCGTCGTCCTCGACGTACTGGCTGTCCACGTCGGGAATGAAGTTGAGAACGTCGTTGAACACGTCGTAGACGCCCGCCTTGGACGTAGGCACCAGCACGAACGTGTGCAGAAACTTGAGCGCAGGCTGCGTGACGCCCGGCAGGCTCTCGTCTCCTCTGAGCGCCATCTCGCCGACGCAGACAATCAGGATCGACTCCATGAACGAGCGGGTGGCCTCGAGCGACTGGATCATCACCTTCGCGCCCGCGAGCGCCGACCCGGACCAGTGCTGCCGGATGGCCCCGGTGCCGACAACGTTGCGCGTGTCGGGCGAAAACGGCTGCAGCCGGTCCCCGTGCCGCAGGATCGCATCCTTCGCGTACAGCTGATACAGGTTCTCGCACGCGCTATTCACAAGGTTGTAGTAGTAGTCGACAAACGCGATCGCCACGCGTGTCGGGTCCTGCTCGGTGTCTGCCGCAGCCATGGCCGTGCACGCAGGTGGCAACGCTGTGCGCTCGCTCTGTTCTCTCCGCTGCGGGCCGGGGCAGCAGGGGAAGGGCCTTTGCGTGGATCTCGCTCCAGACAGCGGCCCTGCGCTCGCAATCCGGCTGTGGCGGGGGTCTTTTCCTGGCGACTTTTCGGGCTCTCGCTGACGGACAGCCGCAAGTGCCCAGAATCGACGGACAGTCAGGTGAATACAGCACAACCGAGGCTGCGATCTCGGCAAAGGAGACAGAGCGAGAGAGCGTGCGTTGACTTTGTCCATCACTCTCTCTCTCTCTCACCTTTGCCCTCACGTCGTCGAAGCTCGAAGAAAATTACACGATCGTCCCCGGCGACCTGGAAATTGCGTCGATCGACGGCACCATTAAACTATACAGTACATGCATTCTTTCTTGTAGGTAGAGCGGCACTCTCTGTCTCTCGCTAGCAGTGCAAGTGGAGTGGACCCTCAAGACGCTGCCAGAGAGGAAGGCAGAGTGGTAGGAGGAAGGGTGGGCAGGCAGGCAAGCAGACCGCGCCCAGTTTGGCCCCCTGTCTAGAGCCCCCGGTTATAGTACATCAAGTTGGGCGAAACCACCCCCTTGAGCTGGTCGGAGGCTCCAATCCCAGGCGGAGACGTCCCCACAAACGGCTGCTGCGCCGAAGACACCACCCGCTGCTGCTGCTGCTGCTGTTGTTGTTGTTGTTGTTGCTGCTGCTGCAGCTGCTGCAACTGCTGTTGCTCCAACAGCTCGTCACTCAGGCCCCAGATCTGGTTCCGGAACGGCTCCAAGTTAGCGTCCCCAAGCAGCCGCTTCAGCTCCCAGAAGCACAGGTGCGTCAGCATCGACTGGCCCCCCACGTGCAGAAAGTTGAGGTTCACATTCCGAATCACCCCAAGCTCCTCCGCCAGAAACTCCAGCGACCGGTTCTTCATCCGCCCGTTGCCAAACACCTTCGACACGGAAATGCACTTCACGTCGTACGTGCTGGGGAAGTATGCCCTCACCCAGTCCTCAAAGCCATCCTCGCCGTTCGGCATGCCCCTGTTGATCAGCAGCGACACCAGAAACCCAAAGTCGTAGCCTGCGTGGAAGCTAATCCACGTGACGTCCGGCAGCAGACACAGCCCGCTGTCGGTCAGCATCTGCGCAAACTCGAAAGCGTCGATTCCGTACTCCTTCATCCGCGCAAAGTTGAGCCCTGTAGTGACGAGCGACTCTATTGCCTCCCTGCTGTACATCTCCTCGTCGAGGTCAAACTTGAAGTTGAACTGCCAGGTGGAAGGAACGCCCTCGGGCCTCTTTCCGTCCTTATCGCTGAGCGTGATCCCGATCTGCACCAGGTCCAGCAGGTCCGCGTTTGTGCGGATGGTCTGGTAGTGGTAGTCCTTTGTTGACCGGAACGTGCCAATTGGTCTCGCGACAATGCCCGCAAACTCGGTCGAGACGGCGATGTAGTTAAACCTCACGGCCAGCTCTCTGATCATCATCATTTCGCTCTCGAGGTTGTCCTTCCACACCTCTCTCACCATGGGCTGCTGCTGCATGGTCTGTGGCTGCTGCTGCTGCTGGTATTGCTGCTGTTTTTGCTGCTGCGACGCCTGGTTCAGCCTCTGTGTGGCGAGCGCTGCCTGTTGCTGCTGCTGCTGCTGCTGCTGCTGTTGCTGCTGCTGCTGTTGCTGCTGCTGTTGCTGTTGCAGAGTCGCCGCAAGCACCTGCTGCTGGATCGACCGGTTGTGCAGCTGCGGCGACACCATCATGCCGACGGGCACCTGCTGGTGGCCCTGCAGCGCGCCCTGCTTCGGCTGCCCCACGGGCGGGCCCGCCCCAGCGGCCTCGGCGCCGCTGCTGCTGTTGAGAAACTGCGACATGAAGCGGAGGTTCAGCTGCTGCTGCTGCTGGTTCACCGAGCTCGGCGACATCACCGGCCGCTGGCTGCTTCCCTGCATGTTGTAAGGCTCCATCCACCGCGCTCTCGACAAAGATGCTCTCTCGCTGGGCTCGCTGGGCTCGCTGGGTTCGTCCTTCGTGGTCTCCGGGGTGGCTGCGCTGGCCTTGCAAGGAATAGGAGATGACCAGCGCTCGTCTACAGTGAGAGAGAAGGTGGTTTTGCCTGCTGTTTTTTCCTCCCTGCTTGAAACAACTTTTTTTGCTCCTACCCACTTGGTGAAGAACATACTGAGTAAGCAGCCCTCTATATATTATGTAAGCACGTCTGTAAGAAAAGAACATGTGTGTGTGTATGGGTAGGTACGCTCGTCTACTCGTCCTTGTCGTCCTCCGCGGCGCTTGATCCCGCAGCAGCAGCAGCATCAGAAGCAGCAGCTACAGCCTCGCGGGCAGCCCGCGTGCGCTTGTAGTGCGCCTTCTTGTCCACGCCGCCGTGCACGTGCACGTCCGCGGCCTCGGGCGGCGGCACAAACCACGGGATCTTCCCCCGGTTGAAGTCGCTCAGCAGCTGCTTCGCCACAGCAGCCTCGTCCGCCTCCCCGCCCTTGATCAGGCGGCCCTGCTTGCGCGCAATCATCTCGATGAACTGCTCAGCGTCCTCCCACCCGCTCACGCCGTACGTGCGCTCCAGGTGCTTGCGCTGGCACTTCGCCAGGAGATCAGGAATGTACTGCTCCGGGTGAGAAACGTGCTCCACACGGACAACACCGCGAAACAGAATGTCCGCCTGGCTGTCCTTCGCCGAGGGCGGCACAATCCCAGGGCAGTCAATGAGGAAGATCCTCTTCATCAGCGTGATGTACTGCCACACCTTCGTCTCGCCAGGGATCGGCGCCACAGCACACACCTTTTTTTTCCTCAGAGTGTTAATTATGCTCGACTTGCCCGTGTTCGGGTACCCAATGAAACCAACAGAGATCTGCTTTCTCTCCTTGTGTAGCACGGAGAACTGTCTCAGCAGCTGGATTAAGGACCCCTTTCCGAACGAATTCGTGATAGAGGCGTGAAATGCTAGCGTCGGATACTCCTTCGAAAGGTGTTTCACCCATGCGGCCTGCAGCTAAAGTTAGTATTCTTCTTCTTCTATCTCCCGTTTCGCATCCCCTAAAGAGGAGAGAGCACAGAGACAGAGAGCCGGCACCCGGACACAGGTGGACAGGAAAGAATGTTGGGACCAACACTACGAGCTTCTGCCATAGTGCAGAGGGCAAAGAAGCTCAACTCATAAGGCCCCATGAGCACCAGGGGGTGCCGCCATCAAAACGACAGCGACGCAGAGTTTTCTTCGTCTCCTCCACCTCTCAATCCCAAAGGAAAGGAAAAAGAAGGAGACAAAAAAAACAGGAGGTGCTCATTGATCTTCCAAGGTTGTAACAGACAATTCATACGAATAGACTCAGCTCCATACAGAAGCTGACATGTAATGTCCTGACAAAAAGCCTTGGTGCCTTGTGTCCGGGGCGGGCATGTTCTCCAGTGCTTAGCCCGTCTCCGCTCAAAAAAAGGGATGGAAAGAAAAAACAAATGTTGTCAAAATATACTTACAGCAACCCAAGTTGGTACCAAATCGCACTTGTTCAGAATGTAAATCAGATGCTTGTGAGGACACTCCTTCTTGATGTACTGCTCCACAGAAACACAGCGTGTCCCAAGAGCATCGCGGGCGTCCAGCACGTGGATGACGACATCGGAGGAGTCAATCACCTTGTACAGCTCGTTCCAGATTCTCTTGGACTGGCCCTTCGAGAAGATCGACTCCTTGGCCTCTGTCGTGAACTCGTCGGTGTCGATGCCGCCCATGAGCCCCAGGGTTGCCTTCAGGTCCTGGTTCTCCTCGAACTGGGTCTGGTCCTCGCTTGTGGTCTTGGCGAGATCCGCCAGAGACGAGGCGGCGACGGTGGGCTTCTTCCTTTGGGCCTTCGGTCCGAACGTGCTGGCATACGACTCTGTCTCCAGTATGCGCACTCCTGGGGACTCAGCGATATCTGTTTCGTCCATAAGCGACATCGGGAGCTTGTTGCGCTTCAGCAGGACAGTGTAGGAGTCGTCCTTCTTCTCGCCCATAGCTTCCCTGAAATGCGAGAGCGCGTCCTGCGCAATGACCCGCGTGTTGCCAAACCAGCGCCGGTTCGGGTCCACGCGTGCCACAGGCGCCTTCGAGTCTTGCAGATAGGCAGCCTTCACCACCTCTCCCTTCGCATTTCTCACGGCCCGCCCGCTCTTGTACATGCTCAGATGCCGTACCTTTTTCGCATCCCGGTAAAAGTTCTCCCCCTTCACCCGCAGGTTACCATCGCGCAGGTCGCCTTCCCGCTTCCGCCGCGCCTTCTCTGTCTTCCCTGTGGCCATCTTCTCTGGGCTGTCAGGATGCGATGCGCCGGTTCAACGCTTCGTCCTGTCCCGCCTGCTGGTACACCCTCTCTCTCTCTCTCTCTCTCTCTCCTTTAGCGTCCTTTATATATACAGGTACTTTTATCACTATAGGAGAACACAGGAGGAGGACAAGAAAAAAAATTTTTTTTCTCCTCTCTTTGTATTACGTAAGCACCAGGAACCCTGCAGATCGCCCATTCACACCGCACACCTCTGGCGTTTTCTCCTGCTCCAAGTCCGAGATCTTAACATCCGTGCACCGCAAGAGAGTGTTTCCCTATTTTTCGTTTAGTGGGGGTTGGGGGTGGTCCTCTGATTACAGCTGCAAGTTCACGCGTTGTTTTTCCGTAGCGGGTCCAGTCAGTACGTGCTTTGCGGGCATTAAAGAGGGCAACGCAGGACGCGGGCTGTTCAACCTGTAAGGAGCACCTGGGAAGCGCAGGCGGCGCGCACGACTCCGAAGAGCCAGAGTGTGTAAGCGTTTGTCCGCATGGCCAGGCGACGAATCCAGTTTTCTCCCTTCCGGTATCCCTCTATAGGGCCGAGGAGCGATCACTCCCTGTGGAAGCAGGAGAGCGAGGCGCACCCGCTCAACACCCTTGAAAAGTCGCGCGACCGTTCCCTGAGCAGGAGCTCTGGCGGCTCGAACTCGCCACCAGAGTCCGCCATGCCCCGCCTGCAGCCTGTCACAAAAGTGGCGCTTGTCGACGGCGAGGATAAACGACCGCTCCACAAGGGCACCCCCATCCGCAAGCGGGGTCTCGACGAAACGCACGGCAAGGGGAACGCGCAAAAACACCGAAGGATTGGTGGCTTCCCACCGAAGGAAGAGGACTCCGACGATGACGTCCGGCTGGTGACGACAAACGGCAGCTCAGACGACGACTATGACGACTTCAACTCGAGCATAATGTCTCCCGTCAAATTCCCAGCGAGCCCCAAAGGGTTTGACGACCTGCGCGACCAAATAGCCAAGCACGCACAACCGCCAATGATGCAGGAGCTTGGCGTGGACCCTTACTCTGCCAAGTCTATCAGCGGATCTTTGGAACAGCCGTCCACTCCTGTGTTTGAGTCGGGCAAGAGCCGCATAATACCGGACGAGGCTGTTGTCAGGCAGCTTGGCTCTCCTGTTGCCAGCGAGTTCGATGATTCACAAGATAGCGTGAGACTACGCAACTACACCAGCAGGAGAGACGACGACCCTGCCGTGGAGTCTCTGGCTGCGACGCACCGAACGTCGCCGCCGCTGTCTCCTGAACGACCGATCGACGCAGATGCCACAATACAGAAGGTGACCAAGTTCATCACCGAGAAGCGGTTGGAGCTGTCGGGAAACATGGACACAAGTCCAGAGCGAAGCTTGCAGAGTGCGCCAGAGACGAATTCCCGCCTCGGACCCATGCAAGGAACCAGCACGCCCGAGAAGCGCCAACCGTTTGCTGGCAGTCTTCGCAATGTCTTCCCCGTCGCTGTCTCTGGGCGACCAGAGACTGGCGAGAGCGGTAAATGGGACGATGCAAAATGGAGGAAGCTGCTGAAGCTACTGAAGCTGTACCAGGCGACACAGAGTGGGTGGCTGTTTGAGCCGGCGCGCGTCGAGCGGGAGTTTGGCTGCTCTGTGAGTGAGCTTGCGGCTCGGGCAGACGTGCTCAAGAGGTTTATGGAGGTGAAGCGCATTACGTGGACGGCGGCGAGCGGCCGGGGCGCACGTACGAAAGCAGGTCGGAGGTAGCATAGTGTAAATTCGGCGGCACGACGACGTCTGGATGTGTACATACAGAGAAGCTAACAGATCCATAAATATATTAATCAGGTAACGGGAGAGGGCAAAAGAAGGGCTCCCCATTGTAATTGATGGGTATTGAGTGTGCGCTGTGCCTGAAGAGGGAAAAGGGGGAGAAAGGGGGGGAGGGCAGAGAAGGGTAAAGGCTAGCTGCAACGGAAAACATCAAAAACAGGACAAATAAAAAGGGTAGAAAATGGTAAAAAGAGGAGGTGGGGGCTAGCGTTAGCTGATGATCTGCTGGTCGGTGAGGTAGGGTATGTTCACTCTGACCCTGTGGCTGGCCGGGAGTTTCGGTATGACGACAGAGAGACAGGCAACGAGGTTGACGACGAAGAGGGTGAGGTCGTAGGAGGAGTAGTGGGTGGAGATGAGGAAGAGGCAGACGGGGACGCCCATGAGGAACTTCTTGACGGGGGTGTACTGGTCGCCGTTGTCGATCTGCTCCCACATGGTGAGGTTGTCGTAGGCGCCATTGTTGAAGTCGAAGGGGGTGCCTTTGATCTGGTGAAACATGATGTAGGAGCCGATGACGTAGGTGACGTTGGTGAGGGTCCAGCTCATCTCGTTGTTGAACATGGGCATGAGGTCGTAGAAGAGCTTGAGGAGTATTATGATCACGATGTGTATGATCCAGGCGCCCTTGAAGTGGACCCAGTTGGCGTTCATGTTGGACTGAATGTCCTGGTCCTGCTTGGTGTCGAACGTTTCGGGCTCGACCTTTGATATTATGGAGGAGGAGCGTCTGCGTCTGTGTTCCTTAGTGATGTGCGAGCTGGTGGGGGACACGTTGAGCCGCTCGGGCGAGGAGGGGCCTGGGAAGGGCACCGGGTTGGACATGGCTGCTCTAGCAAAGGGGGAGGGGGGGGGGAGACCTGTGGGGAGTGCTTCGCTGGGGCTGGCGGGGCTGGGCCGGGCTGCGGTGCGCTGGGATGGAGCAGCCGCGGGCAGGTCTTCTGTCTGGGAGGGGGTGCGCGAGTACGGGTGCGTGCGTGGGTGCGTGTCGTCTGTGCGCTGCTGGTGGCCGCGCTCTGCTGTGTGTGTGGGGAGGGGGGGGCTCTGCACTCTGCTTGCCGGCCTGTGTTTGGAAACGTACACAGCCACCGGTATATATATCTGTCACGTATTTTCGTTCCAGGCTGGGCACAGGCCCACGAAAAAATAATATAAACATGAGGCGGCGCAAAAGGGCTAGCCACCGCAAAGCCTCTCTGTTTCCGGGCTGTGCTGGCAAGGGGGGGCCTACAGCGCGGGGGCAGCGCAGCCAGCAGAGCAGGAGGTGGGCGTCTGTGTGCGCTCCGTTGGCTCCGCTGGCTGCGCTGCTCCTTGCTACACCTTGCTACACCGACAAGTCTCTGGTAAATCTCTAATAAATATGTATATAGCCCGGGGACGCACAGGCAAACAGGCAACCGTTCTCGTCTCGCCCGCGCCGCCTCAGCTCCGCGAGCCCGCGGCCTCCTGCAGCCGCGCCTGGTTCACCTTCAGCTTCGCGAGCCGGTCGTACTCCCCGCTCAGGATCCGCTCCACAATCACGTCGTCGTTCTTGTTGAAGCCCACAAAGTCAAAGTCAAACGACTCCGGGTTGCCCCCGTGCCGGTCAAACGCCTCGAGCGCAGCAGCGTCGTTCTCCCGCTCGGCCTTCGCCCGCACACGGTACAGCAGCTCCCGCTTCGCCCACTCCGTCACGTCCATGTCATCCCGCCACACAAGCGCCACCAGCAGCAGCACGCACGCCGGCACAAACAGCGTGTGCGCCAGCGTCTCCCAGCCCTCCTTCTCCTCGTTCTCGCGGACAACCTGCCACTTGATCTCCCCCGTCGCCGTGTCCTCGTACGGAATCTTGTCAATGATCAGCCCCGACGACGCCTTCAGTCTCACCAGGTCGCTGTCGTTCATCAGGTACAGCTCCTCGTGCTTCTTCGGGAACGTGAACAGCACCTCCAGCGGGCTCAGCGCCCGCTGCCCCGCATACGTGTTGAGAAACGCAACCGTCTTCAGCTCCTCGTCCGAAGGCGTTCTCTTCGACCCGTCCTCGTTCTGGAAGATATGCTCCAGGCTCGGCAGCCTGTTCAGCGCCTCGCGGCACTTCAGCTCCGCCGACAGGTCGAACTGCCGCCGCCCCGCGCTCACGTGGAAAGCTCTCGCCGCACCGGCACCGGCAGCCGGCAAACGGCCCGCCAGCAGCAGCGCTCTTCTGCCCGCCGCTCTCGCAAGTCCCAAGCCGAGCATTCTGTGTCTCTCGCGCAATCTGCTCTGCCTCTCCAAGCTGCGTGCTATCCGCTTGCTCGCTCCTGGCTAAGCGTCCGTCTTCTTCGTCACGGCAGACCGCCTTTAAAACAACCAATCCGTACAGAGAAAATTTCGCAAGCGACACTGCGGCACAAGCGCCGCGGCCCCCCTGTGCACGACAGTTATGCGGCAGAGGAGGGGAAAAAGATGCTAACCGACGCGTCGATCGGTGAACCTCGCTCTGTTTGCTGACTGTATAGCAAATTCTGCAGCAAACACGTCGACTGTCGAGCCCGTGTAGCGCAATGGTTAACGCGTTTGACTTCTAATCAAAAGATTCTGGGTTCGACTCCCAGCATGGGTGCTTCTTTTTTGTGCCCCTTTTTTTTTGCTTTTGTTCTAGGAAGGGGGATCCAAAGAGGGAGAGGAGGGAAAGCCTTCATTAACAGCAGCAGCAGCAGCAGGCAGAACAGGGCCGCAGCACCCGCCAGATGCACAGCCCGCCGCCGCCAGACGAGGCAAACCTCGAGACGCTCGGCCGCGCCCTCACCCCCGCCCGCGCCACCGTCTGCCGGCTAGCGGTACCCAGTATCCAGCTCGAAGGGCGCCAAGCCGTGCACCTCGTCAGCCCGCGCAAAGCGTCCCTCTTCCTGGACGGCAAACCAGTCCCCACCACCCCGCACGTCTCCCTCATACTCGCGTCAGAGGAGCCCGGAGGCGTCTTCCCAGAAGGCACCCTGCTCGACTTCAGCGGAGAGTGCACCATAGGGCCCGGAGTCACACTCGGCCCCGAAGCCTCCCTCCAGTGCTACATCATGCAGTCACAGCCGTGCGGCCGCGACTGGTTCTCCTCTATTACAGCGTCGGGGCTCATCACCGCTAATGGAACAGAACTGCCAATGTCACTCCTCGAGATTGAAACTGCTACCGACACCGAAATAGTCGAAGCAAAAGATGGACAGCCAACAAAGATCTCACTGCGGAGCCGAACAACAATCTCCTTATGCCCAGAGCTGAAAATCCACGCGCTCCTGTTTAAGGTTTACAGAGGACTCTCCAGCACTGTCAGCATGAGCCACTTCCAGCTGGGAAGCTCTGCGCTGCGCTATGCCATCTTCTCCAACTTGTCCGCTTTTCTGAGCTTCGTCCTCAGCATTGCGGTGCTGGCCAATGTCACAACAGTAGTCCCCTTGCTGTGCACTCTTTTAAACGGTCTCGCGACCGTGGCATTTTTTGCACTGTTGCTCATCACAGCCAATTCATTCCTGGACACTGGAAACATGGTGCAAGAAGTGCTATATTCCTTCAAATACTTCTTTCTGTGGTGGGTGTTGACAGGTGCGCACCTTACAGTCGCGCTCGCAATTCACCTCTACTTTTTCCTATGCGGAGATTCACACACACTACTGCAGCAAAGGGAAAACTCACACATCTGGCTCGGCGCAACAACCATAGTGGAGTTTCTTGTGGTCTACCAAACGGCGGTTTCAACGGCCGTATTGTAAGTGCCTCTCTCTTTACTTGTATTTTCAGCTATCAAGTTACTAACCTAGCTCTACAGCTTTCTATTTAGCTGCTTCATTATGAAAGCCACAAGGCGGATCGACAATTTCCTCAGTCTCATTAGTCCCAATAGCGTCTTGCCGGGCACTGAAATTAAAAGCGACCCTTGCATCCAACAAGACACTTTGTAAACTGTCCACACTGCACACTAATGTTTCTTCACCACCCCTGCAGCACCAGCATTGGCAAGAATGTACTTTCTGTAGGCAAAAATGTCACCAGGGAATCGTCTCACTATTCCGTTTTCACTGACCCAAATCTCATTGCATACCGTGTTGATCATTGAGACATCGTGCGAAACCATCAAAACACCTCCTTTGAAAGCTTTGAGCGCATCACTGAGTGCATCCAGTCCCGATGTATCAAGGTGGTTTGAAGGTTCATCCAAGATCAAGAGATGCGGATTATTTAGACACAGCGAGGCGAAAAGAACTCTCGATTTCTGACCACCCGAGAGCAGGCCCATCTTCTGCAGCGACAAAGATCCCGTTATTCCAAACGAGCCTAAATGACGTCTGTACTCCTCATCCGTTTTACCAGGGAACTTGGTGCTCAGCCACGTCACCGCATTCACATTTAAATCCATTGCATCAACATGGTGCTGGGCGAAATAACCAATTCGGAGCCTCGAGTTTTTGGTGACCGAACCTTCTTGTGGCGTGCAGTCTCCCATCAGTAACTTCAAAAGCGTGGTTTTTCCACATCCGTTAGCACCCACAAGGGCGACTCTGGAATCCATTTGGACGTCGAAGTCAACATTTGAGAGAAGTTTCACGCTAGGGTCGTAACCGAATGAAACGCCCAGCAGTTGCAAAATAGGAGGGTTAATTTTATCTGGATCAGGAAACTTGAAAGTGACTTGCTTGGTGTCTTCAGGTGGCTCCAGTATCGGCAGCTTCTCGAGCTTCTTGATTCTAGACTGAGCCTCAGATGACTTCGCCGCATTGTATCTAAATTTGTCAATAAATGCTTGCAAATGCTTTCTGTATTCCATTTGATTCTCATATTCTCTTCTTTGGTTTTTGAGACGCTCTTCTTTGGTGTTTTGGAAAGAGTCAAAATTGGCTCCCCTATAGTAATCTAATCGTTCCGAGTGTTGGTGAATGATATCCGTGGCAACATCGTTGAGGAAAGCACGGTCATGGGAAACAACAAGAACTGTTGCAGGGTAGTGCTGGAGGTAGTCAGCAAGGTACGTACTCGATGGAACGTCCAACATATTGGTAGGCTCATCCAATAACAGAAGATCAGGTTTGCAAAACAGTGCTCTGGCGAGGGAGAGACGCATTCTCCAACCACCAGAGAACGTGTTGGTGGCTTTGTGCTGCGATATCTCGCTGAAGCCCAACCCAAACAAAATGGAAGCGGCTCTACCTTCCGCCTTATCGCTTTCCATGTCAGAAAGCTTTTCGTGGACCTCTTCTAAGCGTTCTGTCAAGTCGTTCTGCTCGTTTTCCAGCTTCTTCATTTCCACGGATTCCTCCTCAAACTCTTCTTTCAACTTGTCTATCTCGGAGACCCTCTCATTGATCTTTTCCTCTTCGAAAAGAAGCTGCTTCCGCCAAACATCTGCGTCCAAGACCGATTGGAGAGCGGTTGTCTCATCTCCTCTAAGCTCCTGTTCAACATGGAGGATGGTTATGTGCTTTGGGATGTTGAGCTCTCTTCTCGAAAGAGCTCTCAGGAGTGTCGATTTTCCGATACCATTCTGACCCACGAGACCGTATCTTCTGCCGTACGCCAGCGTGAGCGATGCATTAGACAGAATTCTCTGGCCCTCTCCAACATAGAGGTCAAAGTTCTCCACCTTGATGTCCTTGGACTTCCCGGCACCAGCGCCAAAGTCGATGGGGTTGACCTTGAGGAAGAAGGAGTCGTAATCTTCCTGCTTCTGGTCACTGATGAGTCTGGACGCCTCGTACTTGACGAACTTATTGTTCCGCTTGGCCACCTTCTTTGCAATCTTCGCCTCGGCCTTCTTCAGCTTGGTCTTGTCGACCCTTGTCTCTATCTGCCGGCCGGCGTGCTCGATGTCCGTCGTGGACTGGAGCAGGGCGAGCGAGGAGTCTATGTCTCTTCTCTGGTTGTTGAGCAGGTCGATGTCGAGGAGCCGCTTCGAGGTGTCTCCGGTGACGGACAGCTTGGCGAGGTTGCTCTTGAGCTTCTCTGAGAGCGTGTGCTGGACCTTCTGCCCAAGCGACTCCGCGCTCGCGCGGTCCACGCCGGCGCTCTCGAGGATGCGCTCCAGGAACTGCACCTCCTTGCGGATGTCGAGGTGCGAGGCCATCACAGAGTCCTCAACGGAGCTCGACAGGTACTTGACGAACCCCACGGCGTACTCCGTCACCACCGCGTCGACCGACGCCGTCGCGCGGTACACGTCTTCCACAGTGCTAGTCATCATGTGCGCAGAGCTGGCAGCTGACCTCGCGAGCTCTTTGGAAGACCAGCCGACGACGGCAGCGCTTTCTGAGTTACATTCATTCACTTACACTTACATTCACTTACTTACTTACTTACCCAACTCAACTTTCTATGGCCTTGGTGTCAGGAGGGAAGGGGATGGTGAAAAACACAATGAAAAAGTTTCACCCTCTCTGCCTGCTCCTTAACTATGTGCAGCAAAAGACTACGCCATACACACGCAAGGGCAGCCGGCTCTCTCTCTCTCTCGCTCGCTCGCTGAGTCAGCCCCTACTTCAGCACCAGCTGGGCCTTCCGCTTCCCAGAGGAGGCGTCCACCACGGACTTGACAAATATCTCAACCTTGTCGAAAACAGCCACCTTGCGCGGCGCCCCAGCAAGATCCGTGAAAGAAAGCTCGTACGCGTCCTCGTCAAAGAGCCCCGACTTCACGTCCCCCATCGTCTCCAGCTTGATCAGACTCTCTATGCCAAACCTCGGCACCAGCACAACAATCCCGTTCGAAAACACCTTGATCACATACCCCTCCTGGAAACTCTCGCTGTTCTTCATCACCTGCCCAACGTAGTACTCGATGCTCGCACGCCCCGCAAACTGGGCATTGCGGTGCCGCTTGTTGATGTTGTCCACCACAAGGTCCATCTTGTGCTTCTCCCTGTGGATCTGGTGCAGCGGCTCGTAATCAATCGCAGCTGCAAGCTGCCGATGCGCCACAATGTCACAGTATCTCCGAATAGGCGACGTGAAGTGCGTGTATATCTCAGTAGCCAGCCCGTAGTGGCGGAAGTCTTCATACCCAAAGTTACCAGAGGAAAAGTACTCAGCTGCCATCATGCATCTCGTGGCCATTATTCTCACCAGCGTGTTGAAGTACGCGTCTGCAGGGTCCACACATCTGTCGAGCGAGTCAGCTAACGCCTTGGAACTCTCTAGCGAAACATGCATCCCCTTCTTGGCAGCAAGAATGTTGTTCAGAATCTCAAAATTGGATGCAGGCGGCGCTGCGTGACGACGCAGCATCGCAACTTGCGGGAACGCCTCGTATATCTTTCTCGCCACAGATATGTTCGCCAGCAGCATAAATTCTTCAACGAGGGAGTTCGTATCAAGAAGCTTCTTGATCTCGACATCACCGGGATCCGACGTCTCGCTGTCCATCTGCACTTTAACTTCCGGCGAAGCCAGATTCAATGCTCCAGCACTTAAACGCTTTTGCTTCAGCTTTTTCGAGAGCTTGAGTAAATGTCTCATTCCCTGTGTCAGAGAATCCTGCTGAGACTGATCATCTATCCTCACCTGAGCTTGCTCGTAGGCAAACGCTTCCCTGGATCTGATGATGGACTTGGTAAAGTCAACGTTCACAATATTCGCATTCTCATCGAGTTCCCACAAAACAGAAAAGGCGAATCGGTCCACATACGGTTTCAAGGAACAGAGATCCGTTCCAAGAAGCATAGGAAGCATATCAATTCTCTTATCCACCAAGTACACAGAAGTGCCTCTGGAAGCTCCCTCTTGGTCCAGTGCAGTGTTTGGCTTTACAAAGTGCGTAACATCAGCAATGTGAACACCCACTTCATAGTTTCCATTAGGCAGCCGTGATGCGTGGAGAGCATCATCAATATCCACACAACCGGGTGGATCTATAGAGCACACGAGCTTGTCACGAAGGTCTCTTCGTTTTGCGAGTTGGCTATCCCCATTTTGTAAATTATCTGGCACCTTCCAGTCATGACCCTCTTTCGGAAGACACTCAAGGACGTTCTTCGAAAAAGGTTGATATGCAATGTCGTGTTCTAAAAGAAGAGCTTCCTGTTCGGCGTCTTTGTCTTCAATTTCACCCAGAACTCTAACAAAGTGGCCTTCTGGGTACTTGGAGTGGCTTGGCCACGAGTCGACGGCAATCACTATTCTCTTATTCGCGAGCTCTTTGGCACGTCTAGTTCTTATCCTCACTTTTGGGAGAGATCTGTCCATCAAGAAGACAAAGCACGATTTTGGAGCATTTCCTCCGGTCTGGATGTTACTAACAGAGTTAGAGCTAAGCTGTCCAACATATAGTCTCCAACTTCTCTTTGTGATTCCAACGACCCTAGCGGTGGGGAGAACTCTTGCATTGTCCTCTCCTGCCCGCTGGGCTCTAGCTGCGTCTTGAGCCAGGATTTTTCTTTCGGCATCGCTGATGAGTATTTCATTGTCATCATCATCGCCAATCTCGTTCCTGTTCACGGTTTCTTCATCCACCACTTCAGAAGAGGGCTCTTTCCATTTGCTCTTCGGCAAAAGCTCAACAACTACCGAATCTCCATTAAAGGCCCTGTTTAAGTTTTCTCTGCCTAAGATTAGGAGCGGCTTAGGCAAAGATGGAACAGCCACTGAACCTTCCAAGAAGTTGTACGAGGAAATATTGATCGTGCCTTGATACAAAGTCTCGTTTTTGACGCCTCCCATCAGTCTGGAGGGAGGGTAGTACTCAGAGTATTTGATCTCGTTACGCTGTGAATCGAAGGTGTCCATTGTCGGGAGCATCTCTGCAAGGCCTGTTGCGTTGGGCAGCATGGAAACATACTGCTTCAAGGTGAAGGCTGTGATGCCGTCGTTGGTGGCTTTGGCGATGTTGTCCTTGTCCTCTGTCAACAAGACGACGTTAATCCCGAGCGGCTGCAGGTGCTCTGTGTACCACTTGGCGCATTGCCGTATGAGCCGGTCGTTGTAGTCGTTGATGGTCTCTGCCTTATTTCTTGGCACGAAGCAAAAGACGCTGAACTCGTTGTGGAAGACGACGCAGCGCTTCTGCTCGTTTTTGCACAGGTTCCGCAGTCTCACGTAGATGGGGTAGCTCTTGTTGCGGACCTCGTCGAGCACGGTGTGCGGGACTATCACGTCGTACATGGCGTCTTCAGTCTCCAGCAGATCGATAGCGTTCAGGACGACGTTCGTGTCCAGCAGGAGGTAGTGCTTCCCGACGCCCTCCAGCTCGAGGGGGCAGTCGCTGAGGACTGGCTTCGGCGCGGGGCCGTGTGGAACAGCCCTGTACAGCGGCATGCATCTCTCGCACGCCGCCGAGAAGCACGGAATGTCGTCCCGCAGGTAGTGCTCCCGGACGATCTTCTGGGCGCCCCCGTTGCGCGACCTCACAAACACCTTCTGCGTGACGGCGAGCCCGGAGCTCAGACGCTTGCGCTTGTTCAGAACGGCGGACATGGCTGTTCCGGCTTGCAGGGACTCAGCGCACTTGGCCCTTCCACACTGCGAAGCTGAACCTCTGTCTTAGCAGGCTCTGCGGTCTTGCCTGTGTGCAGCTATGTCTCTTTGCTCCTGGGTGAATTTTTTTTTTCTCCTCCCTGCCCCTTACTTACCCTTTACAGCGTGTGTTGGTGTGTGTGTCTAGTGCATACACCGTCTATAAAAGTGCTTAGATCTAAGGAGACTGACATAATCTGCCAGAGCCCGCCAAGGCCCCCAAGGCCGCCGCCACGGCCTGCTTGGCCCCTTTTGCGGAACGGCCAGCGTGCACACCAGCGCGCTAGGACTCGGGCTCGCGGGCCCCCAGAGCCTTCTCTTTGCTCCAGGAAGCGATCCACGCGCCAGACCCTGACTTCGGCACCAGGAAGATTCTCAACGCATTGTCGAAAAGCGGAACCCTCACCTGCGTGCTCATCAGCACAGAGCTGAAAGTCGCCTTCTTCCCCACCTTGATGAGACCCCCAGACTCCGTCTCCATGTAGGCCTCCAACCGTTTCGGCGTAAAATCGGCGTGCTTCGGGTCCTCGAAAAATGACGGCGGCCGCTCGAGCACCAGCTCCATAAGCTCTATGCAGCTCGTGAGCTCCCCCACCTCAGCCACAAAGTCAAACTCGTCGGTGGTAGGATAAATGATGGTGGCCGGAAATATAAGCTGGCTCTCTAGATCCTCCGGATCTTCCAAGTGCAGCTTAGCCTCCTCCATCAGCGAGGCACCTTTGCCCGAGCTCACACTTACTATACTGCGGAGCTGGAGGGCAGCCTTCAGGTTGCGCGCAAGTTTCTGTTTCTTCTCCTCTTCGAGGCGTTTCCTCTCGAGCCGCTCCGCCAAAACCGCCTTTCTCTCCTCAATCTTCTTCAGCAGCCCTTTCAGAGCTGCGTTATCGCTATCAATCTCGAGAGCATACTTCAGCACCTCTCTTGCCTCATCGTACCGCTCGATCGAGAAAAAGGCCCGCGCAGAGCGGAAGAGGGCCTTTACGTTCTCAGGTTGTAGCCTGAGACACTCCTTGCAGTCGTTTATGCAACGGCGATAGTTCTTGAGCTCTAAATTACACGCAGCCCTGTTCAAATACAAAGCTGCATCTATCTCAGGTACCTCGCAGCCCACTTCAAGGCCCCTCGTGTAGTACTCTGCTGCGTTGGTGTACTGGCCCTGGCGGTAGCAATCAGACCCCTGATTCTTGAAGTTGGTAGCCACCTCGTCTGGGTCTCCCTCGTAAGCAAGCGCTTTCAGCGCTTCCACCTGTATGTTCTCTCCGCCTTGGCCATCGTTGTTGTCGTACTCTGTCATGAACAAAGGCAGCCGGTTGAGGTTCGCCATGATTTCTTCGGTGGACTTATCTGAGAGGCCGGCAAGCTGTGGAGGAAGCTCAGGATCCCCGGCTTTGGGCACATATCGCCTCTTCTCCCACTCACTGATCACCTGATCAGCGGTGGCGTCTTCAGAGTCTTCAAGTTCCCGAATATCCACCATTTCGTGACTCAGTATATACAAGAAAGAGAACGCGAGCGTCTGGTTAACAAAGCTTGCGAGAGCTCTTTTGCGCTTGCAGGTACTTCAATGATAATACTCTTACAAAGAAAGATCTAAAAGGTTTTCTTTCCCCCGCACAAAGGGCATACACAGACGGAAATTTTGTTTCGTCGCGTCGATAGTCGGGGCTTCCTACTTTTTCATCCCAGCTCCTTTATATGTAGTGAGAGGGAAAGCTAAGCAAAGATACATACATCATGGGGCAAGATGGAGCAGCGAGTCCTTGAGACACTGGTGCTGTCTTGAGAGCCCAGAAAGTTGTTGATGCCCGCTCAGGAATGTTGGATGATAAGAATCTTGGCCCCAGTCAAGGTGGCTATTCTGAAAGGGCCGGATCGGAAGAATCTTCACAGCGAATAGCTCATCCTTCCCTTGCATCCTTGACAGGAACCCGTTCTTCGAGCACGCGCGCACCAGTGTCACAACCCCCGAATGCAGATGTCTATATCCGGCCTTTCATAGCAGACGGCGTAACAGCTGGATATGGAGAGGGTATCCGCTTTTCATCAGGAATATGCCCAGACCTCAGGCCGCATAGACCATTAGTAGACTCGCATGCTGCAGTCCCTGCCCTTCCAATATCTGCTGGGAATGCGCTCGCAGGTTCTCGTAATGGCGCTGATAAACATTATGAACAGGCATATTCTCACGAAAGGTTCTACAGCGAACAAATCCCCTGTGCAGACCAGGAAGTTAAGCATGGCTCTTTTTTGGTGCTGGAGCCCAAGAGACTACTCGTTGACCAGTCAAAAATGGAAGATCCTGAGACACGGCAGCAACCACCACTGGATCAAATTAAAGAAGAGCATAATGAGTCCACTGTGAAAGTTGATCCTCCCTGTGTGTCCTCTACACTTCACAAGCATGATAGCCTCTCTTTGCCTGTCTCTATGTCCCCAACTGCTGAGGCTTTGCATACAGAAGAGGCCTCGCATGGTCTTAAAAGAGCACGCATATCTACTCAAAAACGCCAAGGGGATATATCACCCCGAATCCCTCCTCAGACATCTAGGTTTCAGCGAGTGGCACCAGCAGAATCTCGGCACAAGCGTGAAGAGGTCCTAGAGACTGCTCGTGGATTGTTGCCTGCCCATCATTACAATCCGTACATCTACCCTCAAAGTAAAGCGAAACCAGGTCTGCAGCGAGAAGTTCCACAACACAACTCTGGTGAGACTTTTGGGAAGAACAACTCCTGCATTGTTGACTCTATCCCTGTGCTCTACCCAACAGAGGACGAATTTAGAGACCCTATTGCATATATTGAGTCTGTCAGATCACAGGGGCAGAAATACGGAGCTGTGAAAATTAAACCTCCTGGAAATTATGATCCTACATGTCATGAAACTTTAGACTCACTGTGGATAAAGACCACAAGACAGCGATGGGGCTCTCATGCCAAAGAGCTTTATGGCAGAAATGATTTCTATGGGAAGGTGAGGGAGAATTGTGTCAAAGAAAAAGTAGCGTTTACGAAGCTTCCATGTATGTATAAGCGACCCATAGACCTGTATCGCTTGCACAGGTCAGTGAAACTTTATGGAGGGTATGACAAGTGCTGCTCCGAAAAAATGTGGGCTCAATTGGGGAGAGAGCTTGGATTTTATGGAAAGGTAACTAGTTCCTTTTCCTCCACAATTAAATCTATCTATCAGAAATATGTTCTTCCTGTCGAGAAAGAAGAGGAGCTTGAGCAAGCGAACGCCATGAATGCAAGCACTGAGACTTATTCACAAAGTAATGAGAACGAAGCAGATTGGCTTCCCTGTGTTACAGGATCCTCCGTGGAGCTAGCAAGAGGACGACAATTGCTAATTAGTCTTGGATTTAATCCATACTTTGATCAACAGACTGTTCATAGAATGGGGCTCACGATTAACGATAACCAGACTCTTCCAGTTTACGATTTTTACACGTGGCATGGATATGGTGATGTGGATGACTGCTCTCCATCTGCTTTTTGCAGCTCGCCGTTGTACAATAAGAAGCAGTTTAGTGACAAAAGCGACGCGTTGAAAGAATCATTTTTCAAAAGTCTTGGTATTGAGCATCCGCAAACAAGACAGGAATTTGAAAGGATTTTCTGGACTCTTTTCTGCAATTCCAGTTTCCAGTTTGAAACTGAAGCTGCCTTGAACATGACAACAATGATTCATGAATCGGGATTCAAAAGTCTGCGCAAAGATAAGTCTGACGACAATGCTCTGTGCTCCTGGAATTTAAACTGGCTTCCAGTTTTAGAGAACTCACTTTTACGCTATTTATCAGAGGATGCCAAATCAATTTTGACTCCCTCTCTTACATTTGGAATGTTTTTCAGTGCTCAATCATGGAACATGGAAGACCATTTTCTCTTTAGTGCGGACTATAGTCACTTGGGAGATGGCAAAGTGTGGTATTTTATCCCACCTGAATATCAGGAAAAATATGAAAAGTTGCTGCAGCGATATATTCTTCAAAAGGAACAGGAGCAACAGATGTTGAATAACATCTTTACAGCAAACTACGCTTCAAGTTCTAGCTTGGATATCCAATCTGCAACGTTTCATGAATGTGTACCTGGTATATCGCGAACAAGGTGTCCTCCGAAAAACAGGGCTTTCGAAGAGTTCATTTGCAACAAAGGGTCTCCTAGTTTGAATCAGGATTTACTCATTCCTCCAGATATTTTAGTAAAAAAAGGGATACAAGTTTACGGTATAACTCAAAATCCGGGTGAAATTATAATCAAATTTCCCAAGTGTTACAGCTCCAATATTTCTCTTGGGTTTACTGTGAACGAGTCAGTTAATTTTGCCACATCATCATGGCTGGAGCACTCTTCCAATGCATCCCAATGGTTGAGCAGTCAGAATATATGTCCTGCATTTTCCAATTTTAGACTCTTGAACAACATTGCTTTGAATTGCGATAACAGAGAAACACTTTGTGATTTAGTTGGTCTTTTTGATGAATCTGTCAAAGATGAACTAGATTTACGCAACAAGGTGAGAAAGCATAAGCATGTTACAGTCCATGAGAGAGCTGTGCTTTCAACCGATAACATTTCTCATGTTACCGATTGCGACTTGGTAGACGCATTCCCGTCATACATTTTAATAACAGATAAGAGCTCAAAGTCCAGTAAGCTGGCTATGTCTTTGAGTTATTTTCTCCAACATTATGACCACGATCGTCATGATTTCAAAGTCGAATTAGTGACATGTGTTACAGACGACTCTTTGAAGAATACCTGCAAAAATTTGAAGTTGAAGCTGTTAACAGGTGATGACTGGCTAAGAAAGTATGAGGGTATCATCTCTGGATATGATAAACCTCCTATAAAGCTGCTGAAACCCATATATACGGAGGGTCAGAAACTATTCCGACTTTGGGGAACTTCAAGGGCTGAAGACCAAAAAGCATACACAGTTTTCATGAACTTGAAGCAAAGCTTCCAGCTGACTGAAAATTGGGCTTCAAAGGCAACAAAAGCACTGCAATTAAGGCAATCGATTAGAATGAGGCACAAAAAAGTTGCAGATTCATTTTTCATCGAGACTCAAAGAGAATACAATGAAGAGAATGGCAATGATCTCCAGTCATTAAACATCTTGGTGGAAGAAATCCCCCGGTTGCCGCTGTCTGCTCCAGAGATAGATCAGATAATTGAATATGCTGATGAAATCGCGCGGTTCAATGATTTGGCTACATCTTTACTTGGCGAGATAAAAGCGGGAGGAGACGATAAAGAGCTTGAAAACTTGCACTTATTAGGACGGTCTTTAGGAGTGAACCTTACATCATTCAAGGCCTTGGACCGTCTTGTCAAAAGGAAGACATGGCTGAAGAAGCTTTTGAAGATCGACTACCATTCCACAGACACGGATGAAGTAAGAGATATGGTCGAGTGTGGGGAAAGAGTTGCACTTGCCAGTGACAAAGCCAAGCTAGACACTCTTCGGGAAACATTTGTGCGTGCCTTATCTGCAAATGATAGGTTAGGGTGTCTTCTTAGTGGAGGGGATCTTGAGATTGAAGAACTCCGTAGCTTTTCCAGCGAAAATGAGGCCTTGCCGATTGATTTAAAAATGAGAAAGAGTCTTGTGCATTACATGGATGATTACTCAAGCGTTGCAAGGCTTGTTGAACAGGTGATGGACCTTGTTCAGAGACATGGAAATGTTCTGAAGTGCATGAGTGCGGATGTTGTCGAGTTCTTTGATCAGGTCTTGAAGCATTTAGAGTCGGTGCCAAATTTCAGTAGCAAGCAGCTTGCTGAGCTCGCGGCAAGTGCAGACAACTACTCGGACCTTAGAGCATGTGCAGTCTGTTTACGCGATTCGTTGACCATGCGAGAACAGTGGTATGCGGAGCTACATAACCTCTTTCCTGCGCTGCCGCGTGGTCGGAAGTTAAAGGGAGAACTGGAAAGAGTCTTGATGGCCGATGAGCAGACCCTAGCTGAAGGTTCTGATAGCGGTCGGTACTGCGTGTGCAGACGGCAGCACGAGGACGATGCCATGGTTGAGTGCGACTCCTGCAAGCAGTGGTTTCATTTTGAATGCGTTGGTTTCGCAGGGGCAGCTGAGAAGCAGCAGGCGCTCGATGGGTATCTATGTCCTATCTGCGACATGGACTGCAAGTTCAGCTCGACAAAGTTCCATCTCGGCTCTGTGGACAGCAGGCCGAAGGCTGCGCGGCTGATCCAGTTTTCAGTTTGGTCGTCTACGGTCTTAGCTATTGCGCCGGCCGAGCTGTGCGCCTTGCTCAAACTAGCGCGCCTGCACGCGCAGTGCCAGTCTCAGACAGCGGGCTACCTGCTGCGCGACGAGCGCGGGGCTTTGGCGGAGGACTCTGTTGAGAAGCTCCGTTTTGTGCTGAGGAAGCTGGAGGCGTGCTCTGTGGATTTTGGGGACACACGGGCGGCGCTGCGGTCGAGACTCGGCGAGCTCATGCGGAGTGACGGCAGAGAGAGATAGAGAGAGAGAGGGCCCTTTGGCTGCTGTTGCTACAAACCCAGAGAGTGGCCAGCGAAAGAACGAACTGGCGCGCGCGGGCGGCCTCCGCCGGGATTTGTTCTTCCCCAAGCCAGAAAACAAGCTGGGGCAGAGAGTGAGTGCTATTGCGGAATTTGGTGCGACATGGACTAATTTGCGTTTTTTTGTTTACCCTGGCTGGTCCAACAAAGTTGAAGAGAGATACAAGAAAAGAAAAGAAAAGAAAACCAACCCCAGTCGCCCCTCCTCCTTCGCGAGCGCACCAGGACAACGCCGCAAGACGGGTCATTGAGCACTGCTGCGCGGGGCTGCTGAGGACGAGAGACGCGGACGGAGGACGTCTATTATGGACCCCTGTGACGCCGGCGACTTCACGCACCACACTGACCCAGGCAGACGGAGCTATCTTTACAGCGCACACACCCGCACACACCCGCAGCCAGCCGCTCGCAGCCGCTCGCAAACACGCGCCACACACGCGCCACAGAGCCGCACACCAGCACCAGCCACGCTCAAGAAACATGCTCCGCTTGGGCACTCTCCCCGGCGGGCTCGCCCACAGAAGACGGCTGCTGGCCGTGCCGCTCGACAAAGGACACTTGCTCGTCGCCCAGATCGCCTGCAGCCGGTTCTCCTCGGGCTCGCCAGAAAATCCGCACGAAAAATCGCATTCCCACAGCCACGCCAGCAGCCACAGCCATTCCCACGCGGAGCCGCAACACTCCCACCACACGGACGCCGCGCCTCCCGGGACCTCGCCAAGCAGGCAAACACCAGCGACAGTGTGGGGTAGAGTCAGGGGCATGCTCGCTCCGTTATCTCCGACGCCCCAGGGCGAGCCGTCCACAGGCCACCAGCACTCGTCAATATTCGGACACACACACAGCCACGCACCCTCCGCTGAGCAAACACAGCTGTACGACACCAAGAACCTCGCCAATGAGGGTGTGAGGATTACCTGGATCGGGCTCCTCGTGAACGTGGGCATGGCCGTCTCCAAGTTTTTTGGCGGCACCTTCTTCCACTCCCAGGCCCTCATTGCAGACGCCGTCCACGCTGTGGGAGATCTCGTGTCTGACATCCTCACGCTGACAACCGTCAATTATGGAGGGAAAAAGGCCACCCAGCTCTATCCGCTCGGCTACGGCAAGGTTGAAACCCTAGGGTCATTTCTCGTTTCCGCCATACTACTTTATGCTGGGTTCCAAATTGGCTGGGACTCGTTGATCGACATCATCACCCCTATTTTTCCACAGACCATAACAGATCTAATGTCACAAGTCCCTTCGCATCACCATGGCTCAACTCATGTTCATACAGATATCAACTCGGAAACAGTAGTGGAAGCCGCAGACATCAACGCTGCCTGGCTCGCGCTCGGCTCGATTGTCGTGAAAGAATGGCTTTTCCACGCCACGAGGAATGTCGGGGAAAAACTGAACTCCAAAGTGCTCATCGCAAATGCATGGCATCACAGAGTTGACTCGTTAACCTCCTTTGTCGCTGTTGCCACCATCACGACGGGCTACCTGCTGAATATTTATTGGCTAGACTCTCTAGGAGGGCTACTAGTTTCCCTCCTGGTTGTCAAGGTTGGTGTGTCTGGGGTCATGCAGTCATTTGAAGAACTCATAGACAAGGCTCTTCCAAGGAGCGATGATCAATATTCCAAGATAGAAAATCTAGTGAACGTGCAGTTGACAAAGTACGAGAACAACCTTCACATCAAAGACATGTCCGTTCTGCCGTCTGGAACTAATGTAAATATCATCCTAGACTTAACAGTGGACAAAAAGGAATATGCGAATGCACTTACGTTTGACAAGATGTGCGAAATCGGTCGTGGTCTTGAGAACGAGCTGAAAGAAAACCATCGCCAGGTACAGAAGGTATCTGTCCAGTTCTCTTCCTCTACCGATGATAGCAACAAATAGCATTCATGTTGGCGTCTCATTTTTACGATACATTCAAGAATAGGTGTGCGCCCCGTAGTGGGGGTTGCTTAATATACAATCATTGACACAAGAAGAAGAAAGATGATGGAGAAGGACCGTGGTCGATAGCTAAAACCAAATTTTATAAAACCTATAATACCCTGGCTTTGAGCGTAGCTCGGTTCTTTGCAATTCATACAATTCACCTTCCTTTTCAATATTCTGCTCTCTCCTGCCAGAGATGATATCCATGTCCTTAGCGCATATTCCTGTATTGAAACAACCTGTTGTCACGTAATTGTACAGTTTATGGCCTGCAAAGAACGACAGCACGACGAATGCTCCTAGATAAACCTTGAAGAAGTTCTCCAGAGATGCTGGCTTCCCGACAGGCGACACGGCGATCCAGAGTTGTGCCACAAGAATAGCCTTGCAGTATATAAAGCCGAACCATGCTCCCGGGAGTCCTGTTATTGAGATGTATCCCAGCTCTTTGACACTTCGGCCCTGTGCTTTCATTCCGCTTCTGAACCGGATCAAAGACAGGCATATTGAGCCCCAGGTGAAGAGCGCACTCAGCCCAGATAATGAGAGGAGCCATGTGAACAGAATCTGAGCGTTGTCACCAACCAGCGATATGTAGCTCAAGCAGCCAAAGGAGAGAGTCACCAGGATTGCCACCAATGGTCGACCATTCTGGTCTATGTAGCCAAAACACTGTGGTGCCATCTTGCTGCGCGCTAAAGAGACCAGAGTTCTGGAAGTGGCATAGATGGCTGAGTTTCCAACCGAGAGAATCGATATGAGGATAGCAATGTTCATTGCGGAAGGTAGAACTGACGTGTTGGCGCTCTTGAGCGCGATGACAAAGGGGGAATGGTTCACGTCAGAGTCTGATCTTGGAACAAGCTCTGGGTGGTTATATGGAACCAGCAGCCCAACCAGCGTCAACGAGCTGAGATAGAAGAACAAAATCCTCCAAAACACCTGTTTGGATGCCTTTGGAATGCTCTTGGTGGGCTCTGGCGACTCTGCAGCGCATAATCCGCAGAGCTCTGTTCCACTGAAGCTGAATGCAGCGGTAACAAACACGGACACAATGCCCTTAAATCCGTTGGGCGTGAAGGGTCCTGGGTCTTTCCAGTACTTGCCGAGAACGGCTTCTTCTCCCTTTACTCCCCCAAAGAGGATGACAAGCGCAGTGATGAGGAAGATGATGATAGCCACGATTTTGCATATGGAGAAGGCAACCTCCGCGTAGCCGTATACTTTGACTGGCATCATGTTGATGACGATCATGGCCAGAAAAAAGACTGTGATAAGATACCCATCGTGTATGGGGAAGCCGTTCCAGAACTTGAATGTTATTGACGCGGCACTCAGCTCCAATGGCAGCAGGACCAGCCACTGCATTGCATAGTTCCAGCTCACAGCGAACCCCCAGCTGCGATCGATGAATGTGCTGGAATAGTACGAGAAGGCCCCTGGCACAGGGAACGTGCAGGCGAGCTCAGCCAGCGATTGCACCATGCAGTAGATCATGAGGGAGAGGAAAAGGTAGCAGATCAGGACCCCTGCCGGGCCTCCGTCCTTCAGCGACTGCGCCGAGCCGAGAAAGAGCCCTGTCCCGATGGATCCTCCGAGCGAGATCATCTGCATCTGGAAGGGAGTCAGCTGGTGGCTGAGCTCTGTGGACTCGTTCTCGTCCTGTTTTTGGGGCTTGAACGAGCCCAGCTGTCTGCGGAGCCACCCTGGGGGGCGGCTTGCCAGCGTTTCGAGCTCCACGAGGCTTGCTTCCGACTTGGCGTCGGACATGTTCTGGGAGCGGCTCTGGTGGTAGCCACACTGGCTTTTGCTGAGCGCTCCTTCCTGCTGGGGATCTGTGAGCGGGCGGGCAGGGAGAGGCGGCTCTTTTAAATAGAGAAAGACTACGCTGCCAGGATAATATCCTATTCTACTGCAGGTACTGGGCCGGAGAGGGAGCGGGAGCACGCTGGGCCGTCTGCGAGCTGCCCGCTGCTTGCTGCCGCAGTTTTGGTGTTCTGCCGCCGGGTCTGCCCCAGATCTCACAGCGGGTAAAGAAGAAGGGGTGCCTGTCCCGATTAGGCCACCTACTTGTGCGCCCGCGGTTTAATTTGGCAGCACACGAAGCTCCCGCCGGCTTTGCCCTTATTTGACCATGCATTATTTTGGCAGAACTGAAAAATTTCTACATTGAGTGCACCAGGGGCACAGTAGCACTGTACTGTACACTGTACTGTACTTATTGCCAAAGACGCACGCTCTTTGCAGTGACGAGTCGCGCCCAGCGGAAGAGGAGCAGCGTTTGGTCTCTGAGCGCGCAGACACAGACACAGACAGACACACCCGCACACCGCTAGCAGCGCGCGCGTCTCTCACACGATGGCGACCGCATTTGACGCCGAGAAGGCCGAGAACCTCGAGGACATCGAGAAACAGTTTGCCGTGAAAGCGGTCGCGCAGATGGAGACCTACTGGAAGCTCCTGGGCTCGATTCCCGGCTCGAAGCTCAAGCTCACGAAGTACGACCAGGAGATCCTGGACGCGCTGGTGGAGGAGTTCCCGGAGTACGGGACCGCCGAGGCAGTCGCGGACATCTCCGAGGAGGAGATGAAGTCCGCCGCGGGCAAGGAGAAGTGGCGAAAGTTCATCAAGCGGTTCGAGGAGAAGGTGGAGGACTTCAACTTCGGCACGCTGCTGAGAACCACGGCCTCGGCCCCGTACGAGGAACACAACACCATCTTTGTGGTGCGCATGCAGTTCTATGCGATCGAGGTGGCGAGAAACCACTACGGCCTCAACGACTGGGTCTGCGCCAAGTCGGTCACGAACTAGGACCCAGGCCGTCGCCGCAGCTAAGTAGCGTTTAGCAATACAGTAATACACAATACAGCTCCGCTTATACTGCGTAGAGCAAAGATAGTAGGAAAGGGTAAAGTTTTCTTGCTATTACGAGGGAGAGTTACATACAACACATTCTTTAGATCATCTTCTTGGCAAGCTGGTTGATGTACTGCTCTCTGTTACCAGTAGAACCACCCTGGATGAAGTGCTGGAACTTTCTTCTGACACCCCAGCCTCCAGATGGGTTGGAGAGGTAGAAAGGCCACAGGAAGTTGTTGGCCTGCTTGAAGTTTGGACCAACGGTGAAGATCTCGTGGATCAAGTCCTCGACAGAAACAATTCCGTACTTTCCGAGGGAACCCTCGATGATGGAGTTGTCGGAGAGAGGAATTCTCTGCTTGTTCACCTTACCGTAACCTCTCTTGTACACAAGCTGTCTGATGGTTGAGACAGATGGGTATCCGTAGGAGATGTAAGGCTCGACAAGCTTGAGGAGCTCGCTGGTGGCCTTGGTCACCTTGACAAACACAGCGGCGTTGATCTGGGTGAGTCTCAAGAGCTGCAGGACCTTTCTCTGCTTAGGAGCGATCTTGCTGATACCCTTGATTCTGATAACGAGCACAAGCTTGGACTCGGCATCGACGTAGTACGAGCCGGAAGCCTTGGCATCTCTCTTGGCCTGGATGACGGCCTTCTCAGCGTCGGCGTACTCCTGGACGTAACCCTCGGTTCTCTTGAAGATGGCAGCTCTCTTCTCTTTGTTGGCCTGTATTTTGAGTTTTCATGTTAGTAAACTGTGAGTCCCCAGGAATCGGAACTTCCTACCTATCCCTCGCTCGACGATCGCTGGCGTCCGGTACGTCCAGACACGTCCAAATGTCAGTCCCGAAAGATGGTTAACGATCAAGCAACATTGCACGAAGCTAGCCAGATACTATGTGGTCTTCATCAGAAAATGGCTCAGGCTCTGTACACAGCCAGAAGCAGCAGTGGTCGGAAGCAAAAGAAGGGTGGAGAGTTCGGTATCAGTAGTTGGTGCGTGTGCGTGTACTTACAGCTTTTCTAGCCTTCTTCTCGGCGGCGACCTGCTCAGCAGTCTTGGAAGCCTGCTTGGCCTTCTTGATTTGTGATTCTGGAACTCTGGAGTAGCAGCAAGGTGGTTAGTAAGCTTAGTCCTACGAACTGGCTGCAGGGAGCCATTCGGGAGTGGCGATGTACGCAGAGGAAAACAGAGAAGCCCTCGTCTCTAGATTTTCCCTTGGAATCTGTTTGACTGCAAGCACTGCGCGGGGGGGGGGGGGGGGCAGGGGTACGCAGCAACACCACCGGGAGAGACGCCGCATGCGCATCCCGGTGAACTGGAGCTCTTGTTGTATCCTGGAGACAGGCGCAGAAGCGCGGGAGCGTCTGTGTCACTGTCCGCAGGACTACACACTCGGTGAGCTCTTAAGCATTTGAGAGGCAAGTACGAGTCGGGGACCAGCCCGCCTTGTAGTAGCCGCAATACCACGCCGGCGCGCTCGCGCGCTCCCCAGGCCGGGGAGGAGCAGGCGCTGGCGTGAAGTCAAGCGCGCACACGCGCACGCGCTTGACCCGTGTCATGATTCCCAGTTCTAGAGTGTCAAAAGGGCCGCCACGACCGCCGCGCACAGTGGAGGAGGCGCCGTCTGGCCTCTGGGCACATGGTGGAGAGGAAGAAAAGCGTCACACATACGGAGTAGCCATGTTGTCTGTCGGGGATGTGCTGTTCTAGGCGAAGCGACCACAGATACGTTCGATACACAGCAGAGACGAGCAGGCCTCTTTCAAGGGTGCGGTGCCGAAGTGAAAAGTTTCGAAGCTGAAAAGTTTTTCTCTCTCCTTTTGCACCCAGGCCCCCCGCGGCTGTGCAAAAAAAAAGCAGACAGTGTGTAAGGAGGGGGAGGGGCAGAGAGAAAAAAAAAACACACAAACTGCCCGTTCATGTGGGGCCGCATTGGGAAACGCACTGTGTCACGTGTTTCTGACAAGGGTAATCAAGCCCTGAGACGGTCTGAGGGGTGAATGTGGCAGCATCCGTACACCTGTTGTGTTACCAGAGGGGTTGCTTGCTTTTCCCTCGAGGCATACATGTGCCACGAAACAGGCAATACTCTACATGATAATGCCTGCTCGCTTAAGGCAGGCAGGCAGGCAGGCACCCCGCGCCGAGGCGCTGCTCTGTAAGTAGCGACCGGCGCAGAAGAAGGACGCGTGGCACACAGCAGCGCACATGAGCGGCGCAGTAGACGTTTGCAGCAGGGGCGCGCTCCTCACTACAGACCGCGCGCGCGACTACAACCATGCCCAAGACACCGTCTACAGCAGGCTGAGGAAAGACGCAGACAGAGCGCAGAGCAACCGGCAGAGGCTCGCGGGCCAGTCGCAGGCGGCCTACAAGCGGGGCGACCACCGCCAGGCTCAGGAGCTATCCCAGCAGGCGAAGCAGCAGTCCGCTCTGGCAGAGCAGTACAACAGACAGGCCGCAGAGTACGTCTTCCACGAAAACAATCTCGACTCGGACTGCAACGACATCGATCTCCACGGGCTGTACGTGCGCGAGGCCGCTTATATTCTCAAGCAGCGCATCATCAATGGCGTCCAGCGTGGGGAGCCCAGGCTCGAGTGCATTGTGGGCAAGGGACTGCACTCCAAGAACGGCATCGCAAAGCTCAAGCCCGCCGTCAAGGACCTGTGTCTCGAGGCCGGGCTGCGACACTACATAAACCCACACAACAAAGGGGTCCTGATAATTGAAATCGCAGGAGCCCAAATACCGCAGTCCTGGTCTGACATCAATCCAAATGGCATAGGTGCCATGGTGGCCAACCAAAACATTCCTGACGACGATGACGGGTACACCAAACCTCCGGGCAAGCCACCCCAAAGTTACCAGCAGCACCAGCAATACCAGCAGCACCAGCAATACCAGCAGCAACCGCTATACCACCAACAGCCGCAATATCAGCAGCAACCGCAATACCAGCAGCAGTACCAGAGCATTAATCAAAACCAGCAGGTTGCCAATACCTTGCTCAAGCTGCTGTGCATGTGTCTCAAATAGTGGCACGGCAATGGCGTCTCTTTGACTGAGAACTCGCGGTGGCCCCCACGTCGCTGAGCGTCTCGCAAGCACAAATATGAAATGAGACATCCTGCAAGACGTGAAGAACGTGTGATCCGTGTGACATGACAGTGTCTGGGTTGCATCCAAGATTCCCCGCGATAAAACGGACGGTGTCGATGACGTAATCTGGAAATACCGTATACGGAGGGTGGTGCTTTGGTTATTGCGCGTGGGGCGTGGGGCTGAGAAGGCTTGTGGTTTCTGTCTGCTCTTGATCAAGCACATCAGATTGAATGCTGCCGTGCGAGCCTGCGGTCCATCTGCTGGTGCCGGCGCCTTTTCCCTGCCCCGCAGGCTGCTCCCAAAACGGTCGCTTTAGTAACTTGACATAATTAGAAAATATGAATTTGTAAGAGATGTGACGATGCCGTACCTGTTAGTTAGCTAGTTAGCCCAGCACAGCAAAACGTTCACCGGACGTACTGCTCATTGCAACTGAGCAGCAGCGGAGGGGGGGCAGGGAAGCGCTAAGGCCTCCCGAACACAGCTTAAACACCAAGCCTGGCTAGTACTGTACACCTGCCTGTGTGCTTGTGTGCACTCGCACATCTGTGCACCAGCACATTTCTGTTGTTTTTCCTGCTTCACCACCCCTTTCCAGCGATAGCGAATACACACGCACATACAGGCCCAAAGAGAGCAAGACGGGGGGTGTTGCGGTTGCTAGTGCTGGTGCTGCGTTGTCTGCCTGGGGGGTTCCAAGGCTGGTTATGCTGTCTGAGCACCGGTCGACGCTGCAGCAGTTCCGGACGATCACCGACGCGTCGATCTCGGAGCAGGAGCAGGTGCGTCTTCTCGAGTCGGTCAACTGGAACCTGGAGCTTGCGATCATTGAGTACTTCCACCTCTACCCGCGCGAGGCAAACCTGACGCTGAACAGCCAGATATCGGCGTCGCGGAGAAGAAGCCTGATGCCGCCCGCTGCCGAAACGCCGCTGGCGGGGCAGGGCTCGCTGGCCAGCCGGCTCTCGGCGTCCCTGGCAGGCCTTCTGGGCCACCGGCCAGAGGAGCAGTACCTGCCCATCCGCGGGCTGCCGGAGATGCCCGGCTCGTTCCCTGTGCCCGCCGAGCCGCCGCGCCAGCCCTCCAAGCTGCACCGCTACTTCAACAGCGCCGTCAAGTACGTGGTTGACGTCGCCGTGTTTGTCGTTGTCATTCCGCTCTACACGTTGTACAAGGCCGCCGGGCTTGTGCTGCTCCTGGTGGTTGGCGCCGTGGTGCCGCTCGCCGCAAGGCTGCAGCCAAACCGCTACAAGGTGATCCGCAAGTCAAACGACCCAGCAGATGTTGCGCGCCGCTTCGTCATGGGCTTCGACGATAGCCTAGGCAACCGCAGCAGCGCCGTGCAGGACGTGGCGACTGGCCCGCACCTGATCCGGCAGGAAGCCCAAATGGAGATAGACCGGCCAGACTTCCTCGAGTGCTCGTACTCGCAGGCACTCTACTACGCAAAGAAGCATGCTCGCTGGTTGCTTATATATATAAACAGCAGGGACCACGAGGACTCTGAGCCGTTTGTTAGAGAGGTGATAATAAACCCAGCCTTTCTCAGGTTCATCAGGGACGAGCAGTTCCTCGTATGGGGCGGCGACATTACAGAAAGCGAAACGTTCCAGGTCGCGAACCAGTTCAAGGTCAACCGCCTGCCCTTTCTGGGACTTCTGTGCCTCACGGTGACAGAAACACCAACCGCCTCTGGAACTCAGCAGTCGGTGCCCATGCTCTCGCTCGTGTGCAAAATCCAGGGCCTGACGCCCTGCAAAAAGGTCCTTAGTAAGCTTCAAAAGAGTCACTCCAAGTTCAATCCAAAGTTGCAGACCCTCAGGACTGAAGTCGAACGGCAAGAGCAGGCAAGGGCGACCAGAAAACTCCAAGACGAAGCGTATGAGAACTCTCTGCGGAGAGATAAGTTGCGAAGACTGAACAAAGAGCGCGAACTTGAGCAAGAAAACCAGCGGCTCAAGGCACAAGAACTGCGCACTAAATGGCTCAAGTGGCGGAAATCGACAATCGCCCCGGAGCCAGCCGCCGGCGCCAATTCCTTCGCCCGCGTCGCGATCCGGCTTCCGGACGGGAGCCGCGTGCAACGCAGATTTGATGCCTCAAGCGCAGTTGAGGAAATATATGCATACATTGAGTGCTGCCAGCTCAATAACGTGGAAATTGACGATAACGATAGTCTAGAGAGGCCAATAGGGTATACCCACCAGTATGGGTTTAGTGTCTTTTCGGTGTTCCCCAGAGGGGCCCTGGAAAACAGTCACGAGCTCGCCATTCGGGACTGCTCGCAGGTGTATCCGACAGGCAACCTTGTGGTTGAGCTGGGAGGATAGATCACTTTGAGATCTTGCTCTTGCTCTTCTTCTTTGACTTTTTCTCCTTCTTTTTGAGCCCTAGCATCCCGCTTTTGAGCACGTTTGTGTACTCATTCCAGAACGTGTCTAGGTCATCGGTCTCAATCACTGTACTTAGTTTTATCTTCTTGGCTTTGTCCGCGCTGCCATCCGTAGCCCGAATCAGGACCGGATACGTCTTTGACGAAGAGGATGCGTCGCCGCTGGCGGTGTCTGCCGGGACTGCGACAGTCGACAGGCCCGCGGGAAGGTCTTTGAACGCGGCCCGCTGCGGCTCAATCTCGGCCGCCACGTCGTGCGCGAGCCGCTTCTGTGTGAGATACACGGACGACCGTCCTTCCTTGCTGGCAAGGAGCTGTCCAACCTGGTCCAGGAACTGCAGGTATCACGAGCGGGAGCGCGAGGCTGTTAGTGCGTGGTTCGCGTGTGCGACAGACCAGCGTGTTGTACTTACGTCGCGGTTCGATAGTCTGGCCATGCCGCGTCGTTCTGTTCGGAATGCGAGTGCTGCGATCGACTCATCGGAGCTGCCCCTGTGCGCTCTTCAATGTGTTTGAGCAGAGTTTTTGGAGCTGTGTTGTATCACTGGAAAAAATTACACAACCTCAATATGTGTGTGTGCAAAGAAAAAACACAATCGGCGCAATCGACCGCGGTCAATCGACCGCTCTGCCCTCTCTCTCTCCTGTTTTACAAGTCAAGTCGCTGTGTCCCTGTAGTGCTTCGCCATGGTCCTTGCGTAGCCAAAGGGGAGACCGTAGACGGGGTCGAGCTGCGCCACCATGTTCTTCTGCAGGTTGTCCACAGAGCCGTCTGAGATCTGCTCAGGCACAAAGCCAAAGGAAGGGCCGAGGACATGTATGTCGGCGCTCTCCCTGCCAAACTGCTGGTAGTTCTGGCACATGCTCAGGCCGCACAGAACGTAGTTGGTGTGGTAAAAGTCTGCCTTCTTACCAGGCTTGTCTCGTAGACCACACGGCGTGTCCTGGCAGCAGCACAGTATGTAGTTCTGGAGCCCCATGCGGTTCAGAAGCCCCCTCTCGCCACAGGCCGCCTCCAGGAGAGCAGATAGGCCCCCAACCCAATGACTGTAGCATCCATCGACCAGCTTGTTAGATCGCCCCGACAGCCCGCCCTCAAAACTGTACTGGCGCTTCACCGTCCAGCTTATCAGCATGTCGAGGTCAATCAGCTCGTCTAGGCCGTCGATCGGCTCCAGAATGGCAAGTGCGGCCACGGCGCAAAAGGAGTACCCTCCATGGGCCTCGTCCGTCGGAACCCCAGCAAAACCTCCCTCATACGTCTGACACGCTGCAAGCCATTGAGCACAGCCCTTCGCAAGTCGTTCATCCAGGATGCCCAGCAGCGACGCGACCACCAGGGCGCAGTACATCGCGCGCGTGTCCCTTTCTCCTCCAGCGTGCATCAGAAACGAGCCGTCATCCTGTTTCATAGACAGCATCCAGGTGTATATTTTTTCTCTGTCCAGCTTGTCCATGGTAGATTCGTCTCCACACAGGGCGAGAGCCATCAGGCCTGCGTATGTCGCTGCCATGTGGCCGATTTGGAATTCGCCGCCGCCAAACGCGCCGGTCTCTTGATCGACGTAGGACAGGAGCAGGCTGCCGACGGTGCTGCGCAGCTCGCCGTCCATTGCGCCGCCCAGAAGCGTGTACGAGTTCAGGAGCCAGTACAGGATCCACGGGTGCGAGGCATCCAGGGCGACAAAGGCCGACGGCAGCGGCCTCTTGAGAAACAGCTCGACGTACTGCATGTGGTTGCGCCGCCGCAGCGGGGGAAAGTTGTTTGATCCCGCGGCGAGCACGGCGTCGTATATCTCCTCGATGTCGAGCTCGACTGATATCTGCTCCTCCAGCGTTGTGCTCATGGGCTCGTTGGCGTACCTGTCCCGCGTCACGTTTGATCCGTCCACCATCTCGAGCAGCGTCTCGAAGTTCAGGGTGCTGTCCTCTTTCCGCTGTTGCTGCTGCTGCTTCTTCACGAGCCGAGCAAGGAACTTGAGCTTTTCAATGTCGTCCGCCATGTTTTTTTATGTCCGCGCGCCCGCACGCCCCACAGCATCAGCTTCAGCAGCCTCTCCTCTGCGTGCAGGACAAGCGCGCTATCTCGTGTCCGGTGCCGCCGACCGTTTCAGAACACAAGCGCACGTCCGCCGCCTCTTGCAGTTGTTGCAGCTTCATTTCTATGTCTCTGTTTTTTTTGCTCTCTCTCTCTGTGTCTCATTCAGACGTCCATATCAGGAAAAGCGTTACAGACGCAACCAGCAGCGGCTGCGCTCATGTGGACAGGCAGACATCCACCGGCCCAGCGCACCCGACATCCACAGTGCACCTCAGGGCCCCCGACAGCGCGGGCTTCCGTATCGTCAGCACGTAGCGCCCCTGTGAGAGCTCGCCGCCGCCCAGGTACAGCGAGTACTCGTACACCCTGCAGGCCGGAGACTCCCAGACACTCAGCCGCGTCTCGGCCTCCGACAGGGCAGCAGCAATGGCAACCCTGCGCACAGGCGTCACCCTCAGCTCAAGCTTCGAGCTCCGGGACACGGCGAGCGCCAGCTCGCAGGCCTGCGCGGACGCAGACATCTCAATCTCGACCGTCTTGGTGAACAGTCCCAGGCTGTGCGGTATGCGCGCAAAGTCAAACTCGGCCGCACAGTTCAGCAGCAGTCGGAAAGAGCCGTACTCGTTCGCGTTGTACGTCGACACAACCACAGTGTACCTCGTGCCTGCGTCAAGCGTCAAGTCCTGCACTGTGACCCCTTCCTTGTAGGCCTGCTTGGGCTCAGACACCAGGCTGGATGACTCAAACTCCCGCACAAGCTTGCGTTCGGCCGGGGCCTTGAAAACCATAAAGTTCACGTCCGCCTTCTCCAGAGTGAGCAGCCCGAGCACCAGCGGCACAGACCGCACGTCGGCGGCTTTTATAACCAGCTCGTACTGCGGATTGTCAAAGTAGCTGCTGTTGGACCAGTTCCCTCCCGCCTGTCCTGGAGACCACACCCCCGTTTCCTCTCTGCAGTGTCCATACCTGTTCACAGGCTTCTCCAGATCTAGTGGCCCTTTTGAGTAGACGTACACCGAGTAGGGAAATGGCGCCTCGACTTTCATATTATTCACTATGAGCACACCCGTGAGCTTCTGCTTTGGCTTCAGCTGCAGCCTCGAGAGCACAAACCTGGTGGGGTTGACCGCCGTCCTGTGCGCCAGATGCCTATACCCGCGGCACGGAACCTTGTCGCCATTGGTGTCATACCACTCCGCGTACATTCCGATGTCTGGCGGAGCCCCCAAATGGCGCTCTACAAGGACAAGAACATAGTTCGGCTCGTCGCTGTTGGCAATGGCAAACTGCGGGTACCAATATAGCGCTTTACCTGTAGCCTTGGGGAAAACAAAGTTCCGGCTCATCCTGTGGCTGTAAGTATCCTTGTCGACACGCCAATTCAGATACAGAGTGGTGAAGGCAAAAAGATCTGTCATCTCAACAGCTCTCGAGCCGCGAGGACCAGGCCGCCAAGGGTTGACCACTTTGTAGGAATAGCCAAACTGCGCATGGCTAGCGGCCTCAATCCCCACTACTGAATAGTCGTGGTTCGGAAGTAGATCGTACGCGGAAGCCTCTGATGCGCTGAGGTCCCCCGTGCCCAAGCCAATAAGCACATTTTTGGCCAGAAAAGACCGGTGGATGTGCTGCAAAGCTGCAGAGTCTAGGTCTTCAACCATGAGGTACTCTGGAACGTACCCTGTCAGGATGAAGCAGTCGTTCCCAAAGTTAGAGCCTTGGAAGTCGCCAAAATTGTCTGAGCCGTTTATCTCGAGGAATGCTTTTTCAATGAGCGCCGGCCACAGCAAAGAGGGGTTGCTGGTGGACTTCATGTAGTATCTCTCGTTCATTGGCAGCTCTTGTGTCTGGCGCACTATTCGCTGGCAGCCATTGAATTGCAACAAAACAGCAGCCAGATTGCCAGAGGGACTGCGTGCCAGTTTTGACGTCAGCAGCGCGACGTCAAGGTTCACAATGGATAGGACGGCAGCCACGAAGGAGCAGTTGGAGAGCCTGCTTTGGCACAGGTCGTGCACGCCAGACATGTCACACAGGTCCACCTCCACCGGCTTCCAGAGCTCTGTGGTATGGCTGGCCTTGCTCGCGCCAACGACGATCCCAGTCTTGGGGTCCAAGGGCGGGTAGAAGCCTCGATTCACTTTGGATCCCATCCACTTGAGTCTCTCGTGGACGCTCAGAAAGGGGCCGTTTCTGCTCGCAGCGTTCCCGTCATGCAGTGCCAGCAGCGCCTTGCAGAGCCGCTCCGCAGACCTCGTCCCTGCTGGACAGGCGTCCCTGTCGGTGGGGAGCTTCTGGAGAACGTTCGCACTGGCCTCTTTCAGCAGCTTCAAGGCCCTGTCGCCGACGTCTTTCCCCGTGGCACAGTCATACGCCAGCCGGTTGTACTCTTCCTGTAGCCAGGCGCACCTATCAAGCAGCTCGCGGTCGCTCATCGGGGCTTATAGAGCCATGTCGCGTGCAGGAAGCGTGCAATTAGACGGACAGCTATGGCTATGCGCTGATAACGTTTAGCAAAAAGATAAAGGTGAAGATTTAGAGAGAGGGGTGTATGAAGTGAAAAATAAAAATGAAGACAACCACCAGTCCAGCAGTTGACTCACTTGCTTTAACTACAAATTACTTTTACAGCGCCTCGCATTAGAAGCTATACCTGTCCCTTGCCGAACATGTACTGGACAGGGTCCAGAATAAGACCCGGGAAGCCCCCCCACTTGCTCTTCTTCGGCTTCGGGACATTGATCAAGTTGGTCCCGTCCTTCAGTCTGAACCGACCAGTGGCAGACTCCTCATCGTGGACGTTGTCGCCGAGAGCAAGAAGAGCGCCCATCTCGCACTGCACAGGCTCCCGACTGCTGATGCTCACAAGCTGCGCGGAGTACCCTATATCTAACGTGTCCGGTACCTTTTGGCCAAGCAACTTCTCAAGACGCATGCGACTGTAGGCGACAACCCCAATGGTGTTGCCGTGGATATCTTTCGTGTTATTCTCTCTCAGTGCTCTCACAGCAGACGCTGCGTTGTCGTAGGTTATCTTGGCCCATCGCTGGCCCACAAAGATGGGGTATGTTGTGTTCTCTTTGGCTCTAGCAGCGCTCGGCTGCCCCTGTAGCGAAAAGTCCTGCTGTGTCAGCTGTGCATAGTTGAATGGAAACAGGGGACTGGCAGACTGGTTGAAGCTCTCTAAAATGAGACCGAACTTCCCAAATCGGTCAATCACGACATCGAACACCGAGTCGTCGTACCCAAAAACGATCACAGCACACACTTGTAGAGCGTAGCCGGCCGGATTGTCCTCTTCAGAGCGGCTTCCTGACCCGCTGTGCGCAGCAAGCTCAGAATCTGGCACCTTGAAAGGCAGCTCCATCGTTCCAGGTTCCACAGTGTGGGAGGCCAGCTTTGCTCGCGGGTACCTGTTGAAAGCATTCTTGAACTCGTACGGACTATCCTCAAACTTGTGGAAACTGGTATTGCTGAAAAAGGAGCTCCCGCCGCCGGTAGCCTGTGAACGGTCGAGATCAAAGAGCGATCTCTTCGGCAGAACGTCCTGGTACTCGTTGGGCGTGGAGTTGAATGTGTCGTCGTCAGAGGCTGTGGCTGTGGCAAGCGTCTTCCGCTGTACACTCGTCTGGAATGGAAGGTTTGGCGGGAGCAGGCTGTCGACGTCTTCTGGAGACATGCTGGAAGACTTGTTGGTTCTTTTGATCAGCGACGTGGGTAGAGATCTCTTTTTCAGCTGGATAAACGACCGCGCATTAGAAGAGACACTGTCTCTCTCGCCCGTCGAGGAAGTGATCATCTGCGAGTTGCTGCTAATCCACTCGGGCTCTTTGCCTAACTGGTCGCCCTTCAGCATGTACTTCGACATCAGCGAGTCCGCGTTCCCAAACGGTGGCAGCTGCTGCTGGTCAGGATTGGCTGCCGAAGCGCCCTCAGTGGAGACCGGAAACGACATGATGGCTTGCGGTGTAAAGATGCATCAAACACCCTCGCACGACCCTGGTGCCGCTGTGTGGCACCTCAGGCAAGTTCAGTATCGGCGGAATGACCAGCAAAGGCTCTGTGTTGCACTCCAAACAGCAAGAGGTACTTATGTGTACACACATCAAGACCACTCACTATACTCTACTAAGCTGTGTGGTGTCTAGGCCCTAAAAAAAAATGTATGTAGTGTCATGTGACTTAACGCGCGTGACCAAACCGAAGCACCACAACAAGCAGTGATTGAAGGGTAAGAATGTGTAAGTGTGTGTGTATATATGTATATGTACATAATGTCGAACGTGGGACCAAGCTCTGGTGCATAGGAAGCTGCAGCCAGGACACCGGACTCAAAGTATGAGCCCGAGGATGTAGCTCGAAATTCCCCCAGCAAAACAGCCCGAATAGGCCCCGCTAAGCAGAGTCGTTGGCCATCTTTGCCAGTCCCTGTCCCAATCGAGAGGAATTGGGAAGACACCCACCCAGCAGCCAATAACGGTCCCGGCGGCAATCATGTACACCTGGTTCTTGTAAAACTGCGGAACCTGGAACGTCAGCAGCTTCAGCCAGCGGGCAGAGGCGCCGAGCTCGGTCACCCTGTACACAATAAGAAGTGGGTAGATTGCCAGGACAGAGATGTGGCACGCTAGGTAGAATGTCTCCACTGTCAAGGTCCCAACGGGCGCACCGAGGAGCATCAGCAGCATGTAGATCGGCACAGCGGCCATAATCGAGATCACAAAGGAGAACGAAAGATATAGAAAGTCGCCCGACGAGGGCCCGGCCGGCTTCTGCGCGCCGCCCTTCTTCGCCTTCTTGGGCTTCTTTGTTTTCTCCATGATGATCATCCCGTAGATGAACTGCAGAACAAGCAGCGCGTAGAACGAGTTCTGCATGGCCTCGATCGGAGACTCGGTTATGTGGAACTGTTCAAAGATAGACACAATCAGCAAAGCTGAGTGGAAGGGGACCGCGGTGATCGACGGAGCCGGAGCGTACAGCGTTGTCTCGCCCGCCGCAGCAGTGTTGCGCAACTCTTTGTCATCGCTCTTCGACGAGCCCGATGTCTGCGAAGCCCCGTATTTGGATGCCTCGGAGCCAGAATCTTTCTTGGAAAAGGAAACGCTCTTTTTGCGTTTATTCAAAAGATTAACAGCCACCATTCTCAGCTGCTCTCGCTCTCGCTCTCTCACACTGATTACACAAACAACACCAGAAAGAAGCAACGGATAGCCACGAAAGACAGCAGCACAACGACGCCTCTTTGCCTGCCTCTCGCTCTGTTCAGAAGTTGAGCTTTTTATTGCTGAACAGCTTCCTCCTTATCCGCGCCATATATTTCAGACAGGAGCCTGCTGACATAAGCATTATATATCTAAACTGCATCTATCTCCTGCATGCGTGTCTACACATGACGGAGTTTTCAGCCTCTACTGGGGACCAAGATAAGTAGGCAGACATATGTATAAATATATATACAGGCATATACGAGTGGTTCTTCAGGTGAGGTCGTTTTGAGGAGGCTGGGAGCTGGAGAGGGGAACGGCCGACGAGTCGAAGTTAGTTCTTCTGGTGGTGAGGTACCGATCTATGAAGCCGAGTTCTTCCAGCTCCACCACATCACCTGGCCGTTTGGCGATGATGCACCAGGTGGTGCCAAAGTGCGAGCGTTCCTCCTGTGTGATCTCAAGTCCCGACTGGTCGACAAGCTCCCCGATGTCCAAGTTCCACCGGCAGCCCCACCTTTTGGAGTGTCTATGGGCGCCGGTGTCAAGCTTCTTGTTGATGAAGTCGTAGGTGCCGCGGCCGTGCTCCAGCAGCACGACTCTTCCGCCGGGCTTCAGCAGAGCCTTCATGTTCTCGAGGGCCTTGACGGGGTCCTCGTGCGAGCACAGGCCGAAAGTTTCAAAGATGGTGTCGTACTTCACCTGTCCATCGCCGGCCAGGGACAGCAGGTCCTCTGCCTTGCCGACAACAAACTTGGCCTTCTTGAAGCGCGGCCACTTGTCGACAAACTTCTGGTGGGTGATCTCCATCATCTTTGGGGAGGTGTCGAGGAATGTGTAGGACGCGACCTTGGTAGGGTCAAAGTAGTCGATGTTGCGGCCTGTGCCTGACGCGACTTCTAGAATGTCGCCCTTGCAGTGCTTCATAACCCAGTTTCTCTTGGAGCCCATGAAGGACATGCGCTCCTCGAAGGAGATGTCGCCGTCGTACTCCTGGGCTATGTTGTCGTAGAACTCTGTGAGGTCTCTTGGGGGCAGGATCGACTCCTCCACCGTCTTATCGACGATGTCGGCTATGTCTTCTGGAGCTGGGTTGAACTCGCCGAGCTGTTGGCGGGTGTGCTCGTCGGCAGCGTGCTCGTACTTGTCGAGCCACTCGCTGCGCAACTTGTGGTAGGCCTTGAGTCTCTCCATGTCGGATGTGCGGATGAGGTCGCCGGAGAGCTCGCGCAGACGGAGCCTCTGCCACTCGGTCAGGGGCTCGCCCGCGTCTCTTCTCTGGGCGAGGTCCTTTCGCTCGAGGTCGCGGAGGTACAGCTTGCGGAAGTAGTATATGCCGTAGGCGATGAAGACGGCGTAGAGGGCGAGGTAGTACTTGGTGGCCTTTTTGTTGAACTCGGCAGAGCCCGTGATGGCGCCGTACTTGCGGAGCCAGGACCCCGAGTTGACGGCCTCGTTGTACTTCTTCTGTCTCTCCTCCTCCTGGAGCTGCTCGGGCGTCTTGATCTTGCGCGACTTGTACTTGAACTCTGGCTTCACGGTGTACGTGCTCTTTGCTCTGGGTCTGAGCGCGAGCGTGGGCCTGAGCGTGAGCCTGAGCCCTTCCCCGAGCCCGAGCCGCAGCCCCATCCCGGGCGCGCGCGCGCGCGCCAGCGGCGCCAGCGGAAGCCTCAGCATCTCTGTCTGCCTTGCGGGTGTCGCTCGGTGTCTCTGCTACGTTCCACAGCCGGGTGCAGAGCGGTCGCGATGCCCGGCCCCGCTGGGCCCAACGTGCACAACTTGGCCGTCCGTGCGGGTTACTTTTTTCCCCGTACTCCAGCACCCAAAAGAGCGCACCAGCAGCGGGAAACGGCAAACGGCAAACGGGAACGGGAAAAAAAAGGGAAAAAGGCCCCGCAGTGCCCGCGGCCAGTGTCGAACCGCCGCCTGCGCGTCCCCTCCTCGCTGCCGCCCCCCCCCCCCCTCTCTCTTTCTCTCTCTGTCTCTCTCACACAAAGACAGGCAGAGGTGAAATCAGCGAAAAGAAAGACACAACAAGAAAAAAGTGAACCACCCCGTCAAGACACACTCCGGAGTACCGCAGCCAGCCAGCCCAGCACCCCGCAGGCCAGCACAGCGCAGCACACTACACCGCAGCCAGCCAGCCAGCACCCGCCAACCGGGGCGCCCCTCGCCGTGGAAAAAGTGAAGTGCCCAGCGCCGCCGCACGCGTGCCCGTCTTCCCGGACGAAAGAGCCATTTTTTTTTTGCCTCTCCATACGGCAAAAACACGTACAGCGAGAGGAGGCCACAGGCGCAGCCGCAAACGCACCCACGCCCACGCCCACGCCCACGCCCACGCACCCCCTCTCTCCACCACCCCTCGCCCGCTCGCCACCACACCGGCCAACAGCACCCGCAGCGTGCCAAAACACCTTGCAGTGGCCGCACAATTGTGGCCCCAACAAGCCCCAACCAGCCCCCACCCCCACCCCCCCTGCACGAGAGATGGACTCCGCCGGTGTCAGCCAGATCGTCGGCTCCCTCGAAGTCATATACAGCCCGCACTCCACTAACGACGATCGCCGAAAAGCCCAGAGCTTCCTCGAAACAGTCAAGCAAATACCCGAGCTCCCGTACTGGGGCTACCAGCTCGCGCTCCCAGATAATAAGTACGACTTCATCGTGCGCCACTACGGCCTCAACCTGCTGCTCAATGCCGCAACAAAAGACTTCCTCCACTGGGACATCGAAAAGCAGGTCGCCGTCAGAAACTGGGTCGTCGAGCTCGCCACAAAGGTGGCCCCGTCAGACCCACACTACATGAAGGAGAAGCTCGCGTTCCTCTGGGTCGAGATCGCAAAACGCTGCTGGGGGCAGTGCCTCTCCAAGCAGGAGCTCGACGTCGCCCTCAAGGACAAAGTGTACACCGAAGCAGAGAAAGTCGAGAGCTGGGCCTCCATGGACTCTGACCTGCTCCAGCTCTGGGATCACAGCCCCATAACTCGCGAGCTCTCACTAATCATATTCCGTGCCCTCTTCGAGGATGTGTACCTGCTGGACGACCCCGTGGTTTCCAGCCGAAATAACATTTTGTCCTCCCTGTGCCCAGAGGTGGTGACCTCCGAGGAGATCCTGTTGCTCAAATACGAGCCAAACGAATCGCTGAGAATATTCGCGGCCTCAAGCGAAGGCTGGCTCAAGAGGTGGGCAGGACTGCTTGATCAGTGCATAAACTATCTTCTGAACCACCCCGCCACTGATTCAACAGAGAGCTATTCTAGCTTTTGCAACTTTGCAACCAAAACCCTGCTGGTCCTGAAAACAAGTCTATACTGGATCTTGCCTATAGCATTCAGACACGAGGGTATTCTTGCAAAGCTTAGTGGCTTGCTCAAATGTGAAGACGCCAAAATCAAGACTCTGACTGTTGATTGCCTCCAGGTCTTGTTCACTAGGTCTTACTCAGAGGAAGCAGACTTCAATGACGTAATTGGCTCTATATACCAGACAGAAGGTCTGACAATGCTATTCAAGGTATTCAAAAGTATTCAGCTCGAACCCGATGATATCGATGAACAAAAATATACCCTCATGAAAAAGCTGGTGGAAATGATAGTGGGGCTGAGTGAGTATTTCCAAATGTCAGAAAGTACTCCCAAGTTCAAGCTGCCCGCTGATGCAGATATTCCCAATTACTACAAACTTGTGCTTGAGACAACTAAACACGAGTCATTGGTTGTGTCAGGGCTGTCTCTCCAGCTTTGGTGTTCCATTCTCAGGATGGACGAGCTCAGTAATAAACCTGAATTTGAGCAGGTTCTCCCCTCGTTGTTAGAAATAACAGCAAACAGACTGATTAATTACACAGACTATGATGATGAGTGCCCCGCAAAAAAGTATTTGGAGATTGATTTCGAGAGTCAGCCGGAATCATCTACTTTTTTGAGCAATTACAAGCGAATGAATGATGATATTGTTAGAATTATCGTTTGCAAGAAGCCTAGCGATGGACTTCAATGGCTCGCAAATCGACTCAATGAGTTTTATTCCTCTCCAATTGGCAGCCAGTCACTTTCAGATCCAAAATTGGTATATAAGGGTAAAAATTCGGAACCTTTTATTTACGGCTATGCGCAATTGGTTGCAATTGAGGCATGCGTTCGAGGTATCTCAAGATGGCTTATTTGGTACCAAGAGGATGATATGGAGGCTAAAAAAGAGTATTTGATCCAGCGAGTTGATGAGCTTTGCCAGATGCTATTACTTCTCCAAATCAAAGACCCAGTGCTAATGAGAAAGCAGATTCAGACTCTAGTACAGTTCACCCCACTTTTAAAGGATGTTTCACGAACAATGTTCAAGGTTCTTGAAAAAGTCATGGAGTCCTGTACGTTTGACTATCCAGTCGATGCATCTGATGACGAGCGAGAACTGATTAGAGATTTGCGAACCAGTGGTGGAACAGAGCTCAACAGATTGGCATATCTGATGCCGGAATCATTAAAGGATATTCTCCCGGAGTTGGAGTCGGCCATTAGTACTATATTGGCTTCTAGAAAATTAAGCGATCATGAAGCGGTGGCCTTCAAATCGTTTTTACTGGTAGTGTCACAGAGATCATCGATAGATAATAAGTCGGAGAGATTCAGCAATATAGTTGATCCAGAGTTAGTGGCCTGGTCAGATCCCGCCACAGAGAAAGGGCTCTTAGAACTCCCTTGGTTCATGGAGCGTTTGGGAATTGTGAAGATAGCTGAATATTTCAAATTTCGAGGCATAACTGCAGGAACTGATTTATTGCAAGCTGAGATGGATGAAAGAGGCCGTGAACTTAAAAAGGAGCTGAAAGATCATTGGTCCTCTGTCTTCCCAATACGTGCAACTAGGATATTTATTCAGTATAGTATTGAGAAGTTGGACCACCAATCGGAAACATACCAGGATCTTTTGAAGTTATGGAAGCCTCGGATCAAACCTATCCTACCTCATATCCTTCAGCTGATCTATCAGATTCAAGCTTACCACAATCCTGCTAACTGGGAAGGGTTGCCCTCCGAAGTTCAGTCCTTTGTTAAGTATAGTTGCATGGAAAGATTCTGGCAACAAGGTGTTTCAATTCAATCTAAAGAGTCCTTTATGGATGAAAGTGTGAAGGCCATGCACACATTGCGTGATTTCGCTGATAGTGTCGGGCACATTGTGCGATATACAAGAGAATATGCATATCTAACCATCAGTTCCATCTCTGAATTAGAAGAAACGCTTTATGAGATTCCTGGATCTGCCTCGTTGTTGTGGAAGGCCCTAACAGGCGATTCAGTTGGTATTACTTTACACTCATGGAGACACATGGTGAACCTTGTGGTGAGGAATGTCATCAAGAACTGTCCTATAAATCGGCTTGATCCGTTCATGGTTGAACTTTTGCCTCAAGTCTTTGTCACTATGGATAATTTGTTGGTCTCCAAGTGGACTATTGTCTACCAGAAGGGTCTACAGTTGGAAGGTAATGAGAGCGATGAGCAACTTAGTGAGGAGATGATGGAGGAGCACATGTTGAGACAACTGACTGCGGTTATTGATCGCATGCTGATAGATTTAATTGGCCAACAGAGCTCAGCCAGTCTTGTGGAGAGACAGCTGCGTTGCAGGGAACTGATATTTACCAATCTGAATCTTCTTGCGCCTCTGCTGAACTTCCTATGTCACATCATTGGTTTTAAGGATACGAGGTGCTCGTTCAACGCAATTCTTATTGTGAAGCATATGATTCAGGATCTGATAGTGTTGAATAATGATGAAGTAGACAAGTACTTGTCTGAAACCCTCATTAAGACATTACTGGACGTGCTTACCGATACTTTTTACGCGGATACCCACCCGGAGACAGCGTACACGTTAACTATTTTATACATGGGTCTGCGATACAAATCTTCATATCCGGCCATGATTCTGACAAATCTGCTGGGCATTCCGAGCAAGGAATTGAATCAGTTTGAAGGCGTTCTGATGAATTGCAAGAAGCTGAGGGAGAGACGTAATTGTTTCTTAGAATTCGTCCAGAATGCTGGCAAGGCCAACGGTGAAGGTGCTGGGGATGAAGAGCAAAAACTTGCCAACAGAAAGAAGCAGATTGAGAACGCTCAGCAGCGCCGGAACAAGCGTGGAACTCATGACGATATCATGGATGATCCCCTGATTGAGAAGTCGTTGAACAACCTGTTTGATGAGGCAGTGTAAATCAGGAGGGTGTTCCCGGAATCGGTTCCTTCTCTGGCGACGACCACACTGTATGAAGGGTATATAGTGCACTCTTTTCGAGATCGTCGTTCCAAACTGGATATATCTTTTTAAGGAAGTCAATAAACGAATCTCTGTCCAGCTCGGCTTTGGTCCGTCTGCCTATCGAGTAGACCAGCAGGCTATCCTCGGTATTTCTAGTCGAAACGGGGGTCGCTCGTCGCACTGCGTTGTTCCGGCCATTGTTGGCTGCATGCTTTGAGATATCCATCTGCTCTAAATATTCCTGTTTGACAAGTAGTTGAAGATAGTCTGAAATGGTGAGGTTTCCCAGGAGGCCGACGGCCTTCGTTTCTCTGAAGCTGATTTGGAACTTCGTTTTCAGCAATGACAGGAGCTCCTGCTTGGTCACGCGATTGTCGCTCATCAAGATGATAGCGATGACGAGCATCTTGAACCCTTGCTGGATCAAGTCGGTGGCAGGCCGTGGCAAGTTAGTGCCTGTCTGTAGCACCGTGGAACGACCCGCACTTTCCTTGAGATCGGCCAAAGAGGAGATCGCACGTGCGTTCTGCACGGTGAACGTGTAGATTTCATCCTTGAGATGCCCTGGAAGGACGCTCACCAGGATGTAGTCCTCTGAGGACTGTGTCTGCGGTGTATAGTTGTTCTGATCTGGCTTGCTCTTCCTTTGCGCTGCGCCCGCGCCGGCGCTCGCGCCCGCTTTGGGCCCGAGTTCAAGGAGGTCCATTCCGAACGTGTGCTGGAGCCTGTCTCTGATGAGGGGAAGAAGGTCTTTCCTGAACTGGACCCCCTGGCCCCTCTCTCCCTCGGCCTCCAGGATCTTGGCCACGAAGGTCTTGGTCAGCACCTGGTACCTGTTCTCCATCCCGAGGATCGCCCGCACAAACGCGTGCGTGAGCTTCTTGACACGCTGGTCCTTGGCGTACTGTCGCCCCGAGGCTGCGGCGTCGGCCTCGCGGTCGTCACCGCTCTCCTCGTACTCAGCGTCGCTTGACTGCGCGTCCGACGCGCTGGTGGACCGCCGTTTTCTTCTGCTCTCCTCCTCGGAGTCTGTCCAGTCCGCGTCCGAGTCCGACTCGCGCGACTGTGCACGCGTGCGCTTCGCCATGGCTGTGTAGTCCGTGAGCACAGCAGCAGCAGCAGTGGTGCCGGTCTGTACAGGCGTGCAAGTAGACTTGTAGGAAGCACGCACGGAGACATGAAAGTTCGAGGTACGTCGATCGACGCGTCGCATGCAGCTGCTGTAAGGTGTGTCGTTTTCGTAAGGGTGTTGTGCACTGAGTGTCTGTATGTGTGTCTGTCTCTGTCTGTCAAGTAGAGCACAGTTCAGCGCGCGCTGCCCCCGGCACGACTGGCAAAGAGAGTCCCATCCCCACAGCCTGGAAGTGTGTGAACGAGCGCCCAGAACGTCGCCGGGCAGCGAGCAAAAATAAGCAGCGCTTTTGACGCGGGAAAGAGCCCCTGTTCCTGCTTGCTTGTCAGCAGCACACCCCGCGAGAGCCTCCCATGACACTCACGGCACCCTGCCAGCAGCCGCCGCCCTGAAATGTCTTCCGCGACGGGCTCCAGCCACATGCTGAAGCCCAACGTCAACCCCTTTGGCAGCAACGTGCCCGAGCCGTCCGCCGCGAGCGCGAAGATAGTGTCCCTGGTGTTCTCCTCGTTTGTCGCTCTGGCTGCCGGAACGCCGTATTTATTCGGCATATACTCGCCCCAGCTGATCTCGAGGTGCGGCTTCAACGCGGCAGACGCATCGTTTCTCTCGTTTGCCTCCAACATCGGCTCCTCCGTAGGTGGGTTCGGAGCAGGCCTCTTCATCGACAGATTCGGGCCTAATTATGCCGTTCTTCTGGGAGCAGTTCTGGAGTTCACCGGCTTTTTCACCCTCTACCTCAACTACCGGTACCAGCTTCACAACTTCTCGCTCCTCTTGATCGCCATGATCAACGTGGGATTCGGCTCCGTATTACCCTACTTCTCCACACTGAAGGTGGCGACTCTCAATTTTCCAAAGCACAGGGGTGCCGCAAACTCCTGTCCTGTCTCTGCCTACGGGCTGGCAGCCCTGTTCTATGCCGCTGTGTCGACAATGTTCTTTACCGGGAACACCATGGGGCTCCTCAAGTTTATTGCATTATTCGCGGGGGTCGTAATGGCCGTGGGTTCTTTCTTCCTTGGGATCTATGAATCAGAGCACGAGACTGAGCCTGCAAGCAGACTACCCAGATGTGTGACCGCTAATGACGAGGAGCCGTCCGGCCTGTCGTACTTGCTTAAAGGTCATCGAGGATCATTTGCCCAGCTCAACTTACTGAGAAATAACTCCTCATCCTCTCTCTTTTCCGTCACATCTGAAGCCTCCATGAGTTCGCTTTCTTCCTCATCGGCATCCTCGAACATTAGCAATAATCCCATCAACATAAACTACGGATCATCATCAGGGTCTTTAGTTTCTGCTGGTAGAACCACAAATAACTCCCTAGCTAGCCTCTCAGGTCTCCTCCCCAACTCTAAGTCATCTTCGCAGCTCTCTGGAATGCTGTCCTCTTCCCCTCTGGAGTTCAAAACACGGCAATCAATGGCTCGAACCAACTCGTATAGAAATGCGTCGTCTCTTAGCAACTCCCCAAGAAACCTCAACTTCTTTGGAAGTGCTCCCAAGAAACTCTACAGAGAAGATGTCATCATTGACGAAGAGAACCCGTTGGTAGGTGAGTTATCGATGAATACCTATAATTCGCTAGGCTCGTCGCCTTTGGCCTCACAAATGCATTCCACCGAGCCAACATTAGAAAGTGGTGGTGCAATAGGATCACTGTCACAACAGCCAAATATCAACGCGCCTACAGATGCGCTGCAGACTGTTCCCAATGCTAATCAAAACCCCACAGGTCCAGATGCTCCACAACTGGCCGACCTTTTGGGAAAGAAAAAGAAACGGCAGCCTCATCACAAATACTCCGTGACAACTCACATAAAGACACTCATGACCAATCGAGTTTTTGTCATGTACTATGCTTTGAATGCGTTTTACTGCGCAATAGGCCAAATATACATTTTCTGCATTGGTTTCATCGTGAAAGCGCAGCTAAACAATCAAAACCTAAACCCTTCGATGATTCATTTAGCACAGCTGTCGCTCTCTGCTTTTGCAACCGAAAAGCCCGATGAGGACCTCTCCTCATCATACCAGGCGTTACAAGTATCAATAATATCTTTTTCGAATTTCCTCGGAAGACTGATAGCAGGCCCAGCTAGTGATCTTATACACAAGCGTTGGAAACTGCAAAGAATATGGGTGCTTTTACTGTCCACTTTTGGTTTGACAGTTGGACAGACGTCTCTGCTGCTGCTCAATGACATCAACTCGCTGTCTCTCACATCTTTTCTCATAGGCCTTAGCTATGGGTCCATTTATGGGACGTTTCCAGCCATTGTGGCAGAGACTTTTGGCTCAAAACATTTTGCCACCACTTGGTCATTGCTCGGCACTGGCCCCATCTCTATATTTCTTGCACTGAGCAGCTTCTTTGGCAGTTACTATGACTGGCGCAGCGAGATGGTCGATGATGGGGCTGGAAAGCTTGTCAAGGTCTGTTTGGTAGGTAGAAAATGCTACGACGAAGTGTTTGTGATCAGCTTAACAATGTGCTGCGTAGTTTTTGTCGGCATCAGTGTTTTGATATATCTCAAGAGAACATCAAGGAATGCCATATAGCCAGACTGTTGCTCTGACTGCAGTCTACTCTTGCAACACCACCCCTATCTCGCAATACAGCTTCTAGAGAGATGTGTGGACACCTCACACCTATACACTAAATGGCCAATGAAAATATTCTACGTTAGAAAATATTAAACATGGCGAGAGAGGCACCATCTAGGGCATGATGAACGTGTCTGTGAAGCCGCGGTGGACAGGGCTGAGGGCATTGAGCAGCAACAAATGCAGTCAGTTGGTACGCGTGTTCAACTGAGATCGATTTCCTTTGGGTCGCTTTTCTCGCGGTTTGGTAGGGGAAGCGGCTCCGGGGAGATTTCCAAGCCCATCAAGAATCTCCCCAACTCTACCGGGGCCGGAGCCTTTGTGGAGGCTATCAAGTTCGAGGTCCTAGGCCGAGGCGCCAGTCTTCTGAACATCAAGCTGCCGCAGTCGTCAATCCTTAATCTCAGGTACAGCAATAAGAATCAGCACGTGGTGGGCATCAACGGAGAGATATCGAACCTTCATGTGGAGCTTGGCAAAATTCAGTCTCAGGCTGTGTCTGGAACCCCTGTGATATTTCAGAGATGCTTCAACTCTGCAGAGCCAATGTCCATACTGCTTTCGAGCAACTCTGAAAATGCCAATTTCGCCGTCGTGGAATCCAAAAAGAAGCAGGACTCCAAGTGGATCCTGAAAAAAGACAGCTTGGTGGCCTGGTCTGGCAACTATCTCGATCTGGGAGTCTCCGGGGATCACAAGAACGTTGTAGTTGTGGAAGGAGAGGGAAAAATCGCTTTATGTGTGCCAGGGCAGCTGCTGGAGGTGAAGCTGGAAGCGTCGGAGTCAATCTACGTTAACCCCGCGAGCGTTGTGGGCTACACCTCCGAGACTGGAGCGCCTATCGATGCCCAGACTGATGGAGTCATGGAATTGAGTGTTCCTGCGATCCCTGTGCTTGCGAGAGCCCGGCATGGCATAGCAGTGGCGGCCCAGTCTGCCAGAAGAATTTCCCACAGAATTGTCTCGCTGTTCCCCTCTGGAACCACCAAGCCGCTTCCCGCGCAGTCGAAGCCTTTGGAACCTGCACCCACGGCATCTGCGCCTACAGACCAGAGCGCTGGCTTATCGTACCTTTGGACGAAAATAGCACCGGCATTGCGTCAAGGCTGGGCGCTCGCCAAGAGAGGAGTGCAAAGACTTTTCCAGGGCTCGTCGAATGACCTATTCTTCAAGATGACAGGCCCAAGAACCGTCTTGATGACCAATGCCATCCACTTGAAGGACCGCATCATGACGCAGCAAGAGATCGACAGGCTCGCGTGAGACATCGGACGCCCGTCTGCGCTTAGTAAGCATCCCCCTCGCCTCTCTGTGCCAATTTTTATTATGAAAAAGTAAAGCAAACCCTCGTCTGGGGTAAAGAGAAGATAGAAGATATAGCATACACCCACACACACACTAACGAAAACCAAGGGGTGCACGGCTCCAAGCAGGCTGTAGAGCCGTCCGACTGCCTGCTTCCACTTATACTTCCGCTTACCGCAGGTGCGCTGGCCGCTCAATGCTTCTGCGGCGATGCCTGTCCCGCTACACGAAGAGCCTGGCGCAGCCGTCCGCGGAAGAGTGGGGCGCCATCAAGCGACGGCTGCTTGGGGCGACGTGGCAGCTCGAGGACGACTGCGTATCAGGGTTCCCTTCTAAGCAGCTCTATGTGACACTGCAGTCGCTTATAGAGCCGCGACGGTGTGAGTACATGAACAGCCCGCAAAGCGGGAACTCTGGCGCGGACACTCTAAACGCACGATTTCGCACGGGAGCACCGGTCCCGTACGGATACTCGCTTGCATACTGCAATCCACTCTCCAGCGAGCAGGAGCTTGGCTCTGACGGATACGATAACTACCATGCGCCTTGCCTGGATAATAGAGAGTTCTTCAGGCGCAGGATGTGGATAGCCGGGGAGTTTGTTTACAACGAGGCGAACCCCCTGCTGTTCGGCCACCCAGTCAAGTTCACAGAGACCGTCGAGAGGGCGCGGCAAACAGCAAACTGGATCCTCTGCGACCAGAAGAGGGTCTTCGAGACAGGGGGGCGATGGAGCATTGTGGAGACGCGGCGAATGTGTTACCTCTATGATAACTACAGTCGTCCCGAGTTGTCGTCATCCGCCGCCGACTGCTCGGTCCCAGAGAACTCCATTGAGGTGCAGCCGACAATACTCTCTAGTTTCAGAATAAGCAGCCTTTTGTTCAACGCTCATCTGATCCATTATGATACCGAATATGCGGTGGGAACTGAGAAATATCCTCGGCTAGTCGTCGAGGCTCCCCTGCTGATCCTGCTTCTGCTACAGCTGTGGACCAACAACTACGGCAAGGAGGGACGAATCAGCCGGATTAAGTACAAGATCGCCAATCCGGTGTTTGTCGATGACAGAATTCACTTATGCATTACTTGTACAGGAGAACAGACATGGAGGTTGTGGATCGTGCATGCCGCTCAACAAAAGCTGTGTCTCGAGATGAGCCTAGAGAACTAGTAATGTTCATCAAGACTCAGCTCCTGCTCACGCCACTTACGCCACTTGGATGCTGGCTTTCTATCGAGATCCAGGATACGCAGCCGCTGACTATTGAGGTCAATAAATATCGTCATATCTTTGAGCGTCATTGAGAGGAGTAGAAAGTCGTCCACGTCCTCTTCAGATGCAAGACTTCGGAGTCTCTGATGGATATCAAAACCAGCCTTGTTTTGCAAATCGTAAATCGTCCTGAAAGCCACAGAACTGGAGGTGAGAGCACACAATAGCTCATCATATACATTAATACCTGATAGACGTTCCATCTCGCTGCTGACTGTTCTTGCGTAACTCGCGACTTGCTCGGGATCCAACAACTGACACGAGCAACATATAAACTTCTCTTCCCGGCTCCGCAAAAGCGCCACATTTCGGCTCGACCGAAATCGCTCAGGCACATCGTAGAGCCACTTCGGCTTAAACTCATACAAAACGTAACTTCTTCCTACATGAAAGGCAATGTGCTTATTCAGTTTGTATGTCTTGTAGACGTCATCTTTGAAGAGGTTCTCCATTAGCAGTCCGTGCGAGTCCGTCCTGCTAAGGGGGACTCCGTACTTTTCTGCCAGTCTCTGGACAACCGATTCATGCACATGCACTATTTCCATAGGAACTATATGCTCAGCCAAGGCAGGGAACTTTGTCCTCACGTAGCTATGTATTTCCAGAGTTGAAATGCTAGCATTTATCAGTCGCAAGCGTAGCACCTTACCATGCAAGCCAGGTTCGGTCCCAATGTAATGGAATACACAGTTAGAGGAGCCTTTTCCCAGAAATTCCCAGCTTTCAGAGCTGGATATTTCATACATGCCTGTGTACTTCGTCTTTTTATCTTGGTGAGTTATCATGAGGGATCACAGATGGTGATCTTTTCTTTTTCTTGTTATTTGTATTACTTTTATTATTATTACTACTAGTGTTTTTCATGGTGATAACTGCAACCGGAAAAACTCTAAACAGAAGAGTAATGCAAGAGGGACGGACGAGCCCCAAAAGATGCAGACGACTGAACAATTATGCATATAATTATATGTACGTACGATCGTCACTGGAGAGATATAATATCCTGGTATATGTCGGCATAGGAGCTCTTACCCAGCTTTGCTATGACAGCTATTTTCTTGTCCTCGCTCAATGTTATGAACCTTTTGAACATGTTCAAATCAATGAAAGGCCGCTTCACCGTTGGTAAGAGCGAAGTGTGCCCTCCTACTGAGTTCTGCTTCGGATTCAGGCCCAGCCAATGAAGCTCCTTGTCGTTAATATAGTTCTGTATCGCGTATAAGCGACGATACTCGTACTCATTGACCGGAGATACCTTGTAAAGCGAACCGTCTGCATTGGAACCTATCACCTCATAACCGTAATCTGTCTCAGGGTCCATTGGTAACGTCTTGAGAGAGGAAAAAATCGATCTCTCTCTCGCCACGGACATCATTTTCGTCGTATAGGCATTCGTCTTGAATACCGATCTCCGTAAAAGTCTTGTTCCCTTCAGTGAGCTCGGATCATAAGGGTCGTACTCCAACAGGTGCAAAAAGGAGTCGTCGTCAGCAATTAATATGTACAGGTTCTCGTCATACACGATAAAATCGGTACTCAAAACGGGAACGTTATGCTCATCTTTTCCCAAGCTGATTATCCGATACGGTGAAGCCTCGAATCCGTGAAGTGATACACTCTGATATGCATCACCAATGAGAAGCAGATTCTCAAAAGACTTGACTTGGTTAGAGTAGATGTTTGTATCAGTAAATGCCACAGGATTAACGTTATCATCGCTCTTAATTGTTCTCACAAGAAGCCTTTGCCCCTGAATTGCAGCGAATCTGTCACTCAAGTCTGACATAGCAATAACAGGGCCTCTGGAAGTTTCACTTGATATCAACTTCAACTTGTGGTCCGCTTCTGGGCGTCCCGGCTCAGGTACAATGTCTATAACCTCGTATAACTTCCACGAGCCATTAGTGGAAAGATCTTCAACCCTGTATTTTGCCGTTCCAACTATGACAACATCTCTAGTTAGATTGGTCTCTGAGATTCTCAGATCCATAATCTTCATAGACGTAGCAACCTCATCGTCGTCCAGTTCAATGGTATCAATAACAGACCAGTTTACAGGGGAGACTAAGTGGATAGCACCACACAAGTTCATCGCCTTTATGGCCCTGTCCTCCTTTAGCCCAGAAAGCGCATTTCCATCCTCATCCACTGCCTTGTAAGGTGTTTCCTTCAATGTGCAGATAATATAAGTATTGGACTTCTCATGGTAACCCACTTTGCAAATTGTGTTATCGGTAACGGTCACCTTCCTGATTGGAACTCTATTGCTGTAGTCAAACAATCTATCGAGTTGACAAATACGACACGCCTTTTTGTCGTCAATCGAGATTATGCCATTGCTGCACTTTGATTCATTATTAAACTTTGCAAAGCATAAAGATGGGTTAGATGTGAGTTGGAAAAGCCGTGGAGGGGCCACATGATCCTTGATGATGACATGAGATGTGGATCCAGTAACTAAAACAGTTCTGTACCCGTTCCAATCGTCAATTGCAATCAAGTTTCTCTCAATTTTAATAGCAGTATAGTATGAATTCTCCGGGGCACCCACAATTGGAAACTGACAAAGCTCATTAATTTTCATCAGCTTATAAACTCCGAGAACCGGATCAAAGTACTTCTCATAAATTAAAACTTCTCCTCCGAAAGTAAGGATCAAGAGACAATCAACTGAACTAGCGCTGTCCCCCAGTTTGGTGAACATAGCTTGTTTAATGACTGGGTCAACATCTGCCTCATAGTTGGGGTCCATGTTCATAAGTTGCAAAGTCTCAGGGAACTTATAGATATCTCTAAATTCAAACACCTTTTCGTTATGGTCCTTTTTGAAGACTAATAAACGGTTGTCTGCTGTTACAAGCCAAAAAGTGGGCTCAGTAATTGGATTCTCCTCCTTGGGAATGAAGCCATCTACATAGCTTCGTTTGCGGGAGCCGTCTCCAACATGATTTAAAATTGACGACTCCTCAATCCAGCCATTGGTGAAGATTAAATAGTTCAGCTGAATTGGCAGATCCAGCTTCTTCAGTTCCTCCCCAGCGTAATCTAAAATTTCAATTTCACCATTTTTCATTATTATAATGACATAGCTGCCATGTATAGTAGCCGAATTGATTTCGTAGTCGTAATCCATGAAGCACTTCAAAGAAAACTTGAAGTTAAAAACAGATACCCTGTAAGGAGTCACTTGAACGATGTATCTATCTGGCTCAACTAATATCACCCCTAATTGAATAGTTAGCTGCTTGTTATTGAATCCCTTAGTATAAAGGTTTTTGTAGTTCTTATTGACCTGAAAGATCTCAGTCTTGAAGTTGGTAAAATCTGTGGTGACCAAGTACTCTGTTTGATCATTTGCGTTGCCTATAGTCCAAATTTTATCAACATTCGAGAACTTCAATGTAGATTTAATAATTGGCTTTATTGTTGGGGTGAAGATACAAAGCATGCTATTGGAATCAATGCCAGACGACCCCACAATAATATCTTCGTTTAGGTTCGGGTTTGGTAGGCCCATAATTTTGCTCTGCGTTGAGATTTTTCCTAATGTAAAGTCATTCAATGGACCGCAATTTACAAGAGTATCCAGTCTGCGAAACTTGCAGGCTAAAAGGGAGCTGCTATCATCTGTTTTCTCTTCCTTGTCGTCTTCTTCATATAACCAAGCGTCATCATCTCCTTGGACAGCTGCTGGTTTCGATTCTTTGCTACCCTCTGTTGAGGTGGTCATGGTTCCCCCTGTCCATCCGACCAGCAATGAGTCCTGACCTTGACAGCAAACAAAAAACAAATTAGATTTTTCAATGTTGGTTATCATTAGAGGGCTGTTTAAGAGAAGCTTTCCATAGTTTGTCTTGTCTATTTTCTGCAACTTGCTGATGGAAGATGAGCCACCAATTTTGTCAAAGGATAGAACATAGAGATCACCCACCTCGTTGATGATTAAAACATTGTCAGGCCGTATGAGCTCCAGCTTGCTGTTGTCAAGCTTCAACTCCAATCTCGACTGGTCTTTTAGTTTGAAACTGGACGTATCATTGTAGTACGAGTTTGTTGCAATACCTTTAACAGACCCTAGGGAATTCATATAAATGATTTCATTAGAACCAACAAGAAGAAACCCATTGGTAGGTGCTGGCAATGGATGGATGTAGTCCAGATCATAAGGTAAGCCATCTAGTTCCATAATTGTCGTTGCCTTTCGGCTTTCCAGATCTATTGACAAGACTATGACTTTCATATTATCCTTGGCTCTTGGAAGATACCCGGCCCAAGATAGCGTTTGAGGAGCATACAGTATGGCGATGGTGGGTTCCCTGTATGAGTATAGGAACTGATAGTCGACTATGTTTTTCAGGTCATCCGTGAGTGATGACGCATTCAAGATAAAACTTGGATTAAACAACTTTTTGTGTTTTTGGGGCTGATCGCTAACGTTTCCGTTGGTGACACCGTTCGTGGATGGGCCTGAGTCGCCATTTTGGGCGGATGTGGCGGGCCCCTGCTGTTCGTGTTCGTTATCTGTGAGTATGTCGTTCTCCTCTTCTTCGTCCAAGAAGTCTCTATAAAGGGGCAGGAAGGTGAAGAGGTTATCCACCAAAAGAGAGGTGCAGAGACTGCTAGGGTCTGTTCTGTGCAGTGCGGTGCACTTGGATGGTCTGTCTACCAGTAACGCTTCCAGCGCGGACTCGTAGAAATGCAGACTGACCGTGGAGATAGCGTGAAGCTGGGCGTCCCACTTGATAGTTGACAGCTTTGCGAATTTCGTAGAGACGACCAGGTAGTCGAGGTTCTCGTTCTCATTGGTTCTGATTCTGGACATGTTGACGATCTCGCCGTGGAGCCGGTACTCTGACACAAAGGAGAGCTTGAAGCTGGGCTGTTTGATTAGGCTTGTCAACATGCCGTCGCCCAGGAAAGACTCCACGTCGCCCACAAGCTGGTGCTCCTCTGCCGCTGCGGCGTCGTCTTCATCGTCCTGCAGCTCTGTCTCCAGCACTTCAAAGATCTGGAGAATCGTGCCCTTCGACACGATCAGGTTCCGTGCGGTGGAGGAGGTGAAGTTGCAGTAGACAGCGCTGGCGCAGGTCGTGGGGTCCACGATCTGGTTGTACACATCCATGGTGGCCGTGCTTCTGTGTGGTGCCGGGGCAGCTGAGGTAAGCCCTTGCTCTGGTCGGTGGAGAGAGCGGCTGGTGAGCACAGTGGGTGCGGTGGAAGAGGTCTCTGTCTCTGGTGGTGTTTTCCTGCTTTTATATATATGTGTGTGTATATATAAATATATGCTTGATCACTTGGAGCGAAAAAATCTACACGGAAAAATCTTCTCATGCCAGACGGCGGTGGTGCGCACGAACAGCGGCCACTGCCATGTGCCCCCAGACGCCCAGGCCCCTCCCTCAGCAGGAGGCCCGTCTACAAAGGACGCTCGCTGGGCGGACAGGCGGCAGGCCGTTTTTCGAAAATCATATTGAAAAAGGCAGGCTACCTAAGAGGAACAGCCGCATCTGCGCGCTGCCCCTGCGAACACTCCGCCCGGGCGCGCAGCAAGGAGTCAGGCCTTCTTGTCCCAGCCGTAGGTGGTGGCCAGCCGCTTTTCTAGGTGCTCGCCAGCAGTCTGGGACTGGCCGTGTTTCTCCAAATAGTGGGCCGCGCCGCGCCCCTTGATGTTGGATATGACACTCGAAGGAACGGGCTCAAGGAGCGTTTGGTCAGAAGGATGGGCGAAGAACACAATCGAGTAGCGCGAGCGGCCGTCTGCGAGCAGCTTGGGAGGGAATCTCACTCTGTGCACAGTGCTCTTCAGCAGCCCGTTCGTCCAGTAGCACATTTGGTCTGCGATGTTGATGATCAGAGGAGGGGCCTGGCCCTCGCCGGCAAACTGGTCCGAGGCTCCCACAAACGGAACAGGCTCCCACCTGCGGCTGATGGGCGACAGGATCTCCAGGCCGTCCTCGTCCTTTCTCTGGAACAGTAGCGTCACAGTGCCGTAGTCTGTGTGTGCACCCGCGACGTTGATGTTCTCGTAGTCCTTGCTTTCCTCCTCGGAGATGCCCAGCTTCCGAGGGGACGGGTAGTGCAAGAATCTGAAGGCCGAACCGCTTCGCAGCTGGGGATCGTGTCTGGTTGCGAACCACTCCCTGCCGCCGTCCTTCTCGTCTATGTGCAGTCCCATCGCTGTGAGCCGGAGGATGTTGAACAGCACCTCGCGAAGCTTCATCACAGTGCTGGCGATGAGCTCGCTGTTTTCCTTCTCTTCAAAGAGGGGTGGCACGTCCTGGACGCACGAGCCGTCCTTCAGGTTGAGAGAGGCAAAGTTGAAGGCTTCCTTCGGGTCGCCCTGCGGCTTTCCGAGGTCGTCCTCCTCCAGGTTCTCGATGCCAACGGCCGTGTAGCCTCTGTTGGTTTCGTCGATGCTGTACCTGGACTTCTCCACGAAGGGAAGCTCGAAGAAGCGCTGCGACAGCCCGAAAAGCGCGTCCACCTCCTTCTGGCTGAAGCCATGGCCCTCGACCATCAAAAACCCCTGTGTGGAGGCAGCCTTGAGAAGCCTGTCGGCTGTCGCCTGGTTGAGCTGCGAGATGTCCACGATCTCCAGCGGGTTCTCCACGGTTGGCGAAGGCATGTCGGCCGAGCGTGCTGTGTCTCTCACTGCCTCTCCGTTACCAAACGCACAGCGCTGCTGCTGTTGCTGTTGCTGTTGCTGCTGCTGCTGCTATGGCCGGGCGCGGAAGTGGAGGAGCCAGGCCACTCTTTTATGCAGCAGCAGTCTATCACCCCGGCCGTTTTTTTTTTTGCGACGGGATTATCATTGGGAATAGCCGTTGCAGGGCTGCATAGGCACGTTTGCGTGCATCCGAAGGACCCTGTCTTACCAGGCGCACCGACCTCCACTACACGAAGTGGCAGCACCATAACCGCTCACCACCAGCGTGGCCCTCCCGACTGCTCTACTTACTTGCTCACTACAGATACACTACAACAGCCCCCCATCAGCTGGAGAAAGACACCACATAAATTAGGTAAAATTAAGAGTTAACAAAAAAAGGAACATATGTGGCCATGTAAAAAAGAAAACACCAGTCGTAGAGAGCAGCGCTGAACTCAGCAAAAAGAGCAAGCTCAACCGCTTATTTCTTGGCAGCCTTCTGGGCAGCCTTGGTGACCTTACCGGCACCACCGGCAGCCTTCTCAA
>JAKTPG010000050.1:0-78607 GCA_030557505.1 Ogataea maris
TCATCAATTTCTCTTCACTTTGGTGTACGGGTTTTGAAGAATTCAAATTCTTCATTGAAGAAACAAACAAGCCCTCTCCAAAAAAAGACATTCAAATATATTACATAATCGTATTTTGAACCCGATCGCCTTTAGATGGTCATAAAGCGTTCCTAGACTGTGGAGGCTTGAATCTCGTGTCTAGAATATATTGTCCAATACCGATGAGAGCTTCTTGGATGGAGCCTTTGTGGCTCTGTTATCAGAAGAAGCTCCGGCCCGTTTAGTAACCACAGATCGCTGCTCAAACACTCGTCTTATTTCAGGTTCCTGGGCATCTGCACCCTTTTTCTTCTTCATCTTATCAATCATCTTCGACATCTCTACATTCTTAATGAAGCTCTTGTTGATTCTATTCGCCTGTAAGAGCTCGGCCTGCATCTTGCTCTCTCTGATCTCCAACTCCTTATTTAGAGCGTTCGTTAAATCTGACCACTTGAAGCCCTTCAAGTACTTCACATTCATAATATCATCGTAATAAAAAGACCCCTTTCGCCCACCTAGTTTGTTTCCATTCAGGGTTTGTGCCGCCAACTTAGCATCACGCTTGTGTTCGAACTCGCACCACCCTTCATCGAACTTCTTTTTCTTGTTTCCACCTGTTTTCACCCTTACTTTATACTGCTTTTCATCCTCTGGCTTTAGATACAGTCTCCCGACAGTTCCAAACCTGCTCAATATCTGTCTCAATTTTGCTGGTTTCATATAGGGAGGTATGCTAGAGAGGTATATTACTCCGGTGCGCTGTATTTTCTTCTGTTCTCTTTCAAGCTGCTCCGGAGAAAGCTTTTTAACTCGTTTTGTTTTCGACTGTTGTGATTCCTGATTTTTATCAGGCTCTTTTTCATCTGCTGTCGCATTTCTCAATTTCGCTGTGTCTGGACTATCCTCCTCTTCGTCTGATTGCAAATAGAACTCTGAATCCGAGTCAATATCTCCGCGGGAGGAAAAAATATCTACCTTTCCAGCTCCAGATTTGCTTCGGCTAGTCTTTACTTCCGAGAGATCCTCGTCTTCACTTTGATCACTTTCGTCGCTCTGTGAGTGCTCAAAAGCATCGTGGAAAGACCTTTTGGGGTCTCCTTTACTGTAGTAGACATCCCTTTTATCGTCATCTGAGCCGGAACTGCTGTGATCCGAGCTGTCTACTCCTTCATCATACTCCATGTTGATAATACCTTAGAGCTGGGGTTCGGCGCTATGATGACACCCGTTTCTTGGTGTTGACAAGATCTACTGATGTTGTTGCTGCTACTATAGAGATCAACTCTAGTCCTTCCAGAAAATTTCTCTTGCCCAAAATACAATAGGCCTCCCTCCCTCAAGACGATATCTTCAAAATCGACGCGTCGATCAAATCATAACTGTTTATACCGTCAAAACCCTACAACAATTATGCCTTGACACGATGAAGACAGGGTGCAGCGCCTTAGAGTGTCACTAAAGCTTCTTGGTCAAGTAAGGACCACACTTGATCGCCATCTCAACAGCACAGGCACCCCAGTCCTCGCCGTGGTTGTGATGCACCCCATCGTCCAAGATACCAGCGCGACTTTTGGCTTGGTTGAGGGACATACATGTCAAGACACCAAAAATCACAGGGATCCCCACTCTAGATTGCAATTGCATCAAGGCATGTGACACAGAGTCACAGATGTACTCAAAGTGTGCCGTCTCACCTTTGATCAAAACACCAATGGCGATGACGGCATCCAGCCCCTCTTTCTTGGCCAGGGCTTCTGCCGCCAGAGGAAGCTCGTAAGAGCCAGGGACTGACATCACAAAGATATTCTCCTCTTTAACTCCAAACTGCTTCAGTTTCAAGAGCGCGCCAGCAGTCAGACTACTAATGACCTCCTCGTTCCAGCGACCATGGACAATTCCAATTTTGAGCCGAGATCCGTCATAGTCTTGGTCAACAGCTCCTATTCCTTCCACAGCCATTATGTGAGGTACTCCTGCGCTACTTAAACCGAAAAATTGTTTGGTTGGATGAGCTGCCAATCCTTTGCTCCTCCGTCTTATCGTGAAGATCGGTCCTTCTGCTCGCGCTCTACCTTCCCCGCTCAGACGTACACTATATATACATATATATTGCCGTCCAAAAAAGTTTGTCGAGCTTACCTGAGGGCGCAAAGGACTAAAGTCGTAGCTGGTCGCTTCTAATATTGCCCAAAAAAAAGCCGACGCGTCGATTTCAGCAAAATCGACGTTTAGCTTTGATAATCACACGTGCAAAGAGGGTGTGATGCATTTTTCGTGTCAGATTCAAGATCGGCAAGGGCCAACATGACTCTGCATAATCACTGCTACACTCCCTCAGGCTCCACAAGCTCTTGAGGCGTTGCGAGAACAGGGCCACAATGGCGTCTGCTCAGAGCGAAGTGACTTCTCTGGCCAATATGGGCAGTGAGATGGCACTCTCCAGAAAACGTGGCGGTTCCAATGTTTCCTCAGAATCGCCAACATCAAGGTCCAAGAGGCCACACGCAGCACCGCCCGCACCGTCTGTCGTTGCCGTTATGTACAGCCTTGTCCCTGCATCTACAGGTTGCTGTCCAGCAAGAATAGAAATCAGCAGACATCAGACCTTAAAAATAGGCCGTTCAACATCAAAAAACAACGTTGTCATCAAGCCGCTAGATTGCTCAACAGTTCACTGTGAGCTCACTGTAGATACTTTAAACCAGCGAGATGTGGTGTATGTCAAGGATCTGAGCTCAAACGGAACGTGTGTCAACGGAACGCTTGTTGGAAAGTCTAACACTTGCCTGTTGCGCTCGGGCGATAAATTATCGTTTGCTTCTAGCTGCCACTACATCATTCAGTACGTCGTGGAATCAAGCCGAAGCCTGCAAGATGCGCAAACCAATAGGGAATCATTTTACAATCGCTACATACTGGGAGACTTATTGGGCTGTGGTCATTACGCTCAAGTGAAAAATGCGATCAGCAGGGCCACAGGCGAGGTTTATGCTGTCAAAATTTTCAATCCTACGAAAAGCGATGACCTAGACCAGTCGAAAGCTAGCAGCTTCAATCGCGAGTTAGACATTCTTATGCGTATGAATCACCCAAATATTGTGAAATCGTACGAGACATTCTTTGAGCCAATCGACGCTGGTACAATGACGACTTACCTGGTACTCGAGAAAGTCAATGGGGGAGAGCTGTTTAATAGAATTGTGTCTAAAGGCAAGCTTCGACAAGATGAGACTAGACACATGATGCTGCAACTTCTCGAGGGATTACGCTATCTACATTCAATGGATATCGCTCATAGAGACCTGAAGCCGGAAAACATTCTATTGGAAATTACCCCGCGATCATCCAAGATAGAGCCCCAGACAGGTCCATGGGACGCCAACGAGCTTGACATAAAAGTCAAAATTGCAGACTTTGGCTTGGCGAAAATCATTGGAAAGTTCAATTTCACAAATACCCTGTGTGGAACACCAGCTTATGTGGCTCCAGAAGTTTTAGTCAACAACACTGAGAGAAAATATACCAAGGCTGTTGACATGTGGTCAGTAGGTGTACTGCTGTATGTGTGTCTTTGTGGATTTCCTCCTTTCAGTGAAGAACTGGGCCCTCCTTCCATGCGTCAACAGATCATCAGTGGAAGGTATGCGTTTTTCTCTCCATATTGGGACGAAATAGCAGACTCTGCTCTTGACCTGATTGCACGACTTCTAGTGGTTGATGCTCAGGAACGGTTGGATGTTGAACGAGTTTTGTCGCATATGTGGCTGTCTGATGAACGACCAGCAACTATTTCACAGTTTCCAGAGGAAGTGAGCGATGCTGCTAATAAAATCCGGCAAATGTCCACCCGTATTCCTTCGTCCACTCGTGGATATTCCAGTCCCATTATTTTATCCCAGCGGGTTAAAAAAGGACTGAATGACAGGAAAATTGCCGAGAGCTTTTGTGGTGCTTCTTTAAAGGGTGACTCCATGGACACTGGGTCGTCTTCTATGGCCTGAGTCTCTCTACTCTACACAATCTTTATATGATGCTTACGTTATATTTCAATAATTATTTCTCCTTTCCCCTCCCCCCACTCTTTTGCTCTCCTATATCTAGACACATTTCACCGGGTGTGTTTTTTTCAGCCCTTACATCTAGAGTGGGGGAAGGAGGAAGAACTCCAACCGCTTTTAATTCAGACTCATTCACTATCAACAAGCAACGATATAGGACAATCGATTGGACTGAACCATGCTGGCACAACGAATGGTGTCCCTGCTGAGGCCCATTGCTAGCAGGAATTTCTCGAACTCCAAATCTTCATTGGTCGATTTTACTCATACTGTCATAGGGGCCGGAGTAGTTGGTCTAGCTGTCGGTGCAGAACTGTCCAAAGATCCATCAAATAAGGTACTTATTGTAGAGAAGAATGAGGAATATGGCCAGGAGACCTCCTCCAGAAATTCTGAGGTAGTACATGCTGGTCTCTATTACCCCCCCGACTCACTCAAGACAAAGCTGTGCATCCTAGGGAAACAACTTATTTATGAAGAGTGTGCAGCGAGCGGAGTGGAGGTCAGTCGGTGCGGAAAGTGGATCGTCGCTCAAGACGAGTTGCAAATTGAGTATTTGCACAAGATGCATGACAAGGCCAATCAGCTGGATATAGAGACCCGGTTTGTACCTCTGGCCAAGGAACGGACCCTCGAGCCCCAGATCCGAGCAAACGCGGGAGTGTTGGAGTCCCCAACTACTGGCATAATCTCTGCACATTCACTGATGGACTATCTTGCAGCAATTTTCACAAACAACGGTGGAGAGATTGCTTTGGGCACTGCTGTGCGGGCCATAGAGTATAACAATGCGAACCAAGAATATAAACTCACCACTGGCTCAGAAGACGATGAAGATTTCACTTTGTTGAGTAACAATGTCGTCAATTGCGCTGGACTGTATGCTCCTGAGATCTCAAACATGCTCCTACCGGAAGAAAGGCATGTCAACGCCTACTATGCAAAAGGAAACTACTTTTCATATTTGGGTAAAAGTGATATCAAAAGATTAATCTATCCATGTCCTACGGAGGGTATTGCATCTCTCGGGACGCATCTCACTTTGGATCTCGGGGGGCAGATAAAATTTGGTCCTGACATTGAATGGGTTGAGAGGCCAGATGATTTCAGTGTGAGTGCAGGTAACTTGGAAGCGGCGTACCATGAAGTGAAAAAGTACTTCCCGTCAGTAAAGTTAGAAAACCTAAATCCTACCTATGCGGGAATACGACCAAAACTCATTTCCGCTGGCGAGAAGAGGTTCCAAGACTTCATCATACGGGAAGAGGAAGGTTTTCCTGGATTCATTAATTTGCTTGGGATAGAGAGCCCTGGTTTGACGGCATCAATGGGCATAGCCAAACATGTGTCCCAGCTTTTCTAGAAATATATCCATATAGAGCTACTTTTTCCTTGGCAGATCACGCGGCAGCGTTGGTCGAGGCTGTTCTGTGAAGTAGCGATGCGTTAGTGATGCTGTAGAGTCGAAGCGCTTGTTTGGATCCAATGTAAGGAGAGATGTCATCAAGTCTAGGGCAACCTCTGTTGCTGCCGGGAATCTATTCCTCAATTCCTGTCGAGAAGGCTCTGGATACACTGTTAGATTATTGTAGTGCGGCAGATTGGATACCCCAGGCCAGTTCTGTTCCGTTGGTGTCCCAAGGGCGCGGAATGTGACCACTAGCTGGTCCATGTCGTCCTTGCCAGGCAAATATGGCATCCTCAGCATCATCTCGGCAAATATAACGCCCACCGCCCAGATGTCAACTGCCTCTGTATAGTGTCGAGCTCCAAAGAGCAACTCTGGCGCCCTGTACCATCTGGTTACCACGTTCGAGGTGAGCCTTTCATTGGGCGTACCAAGAGCTCTTGCCAACCCAAAATCGGCAATCTTCAAATCCCCATACGGAGAAATCAAAAGATTGTTTGGTTTTAGATCCCTATGCAATATGCTGTTTCTGTGGCAGTGGTGAACGCCCCGCAGCGTCATAAGCATCCACGACTTGATATCTGCAGGGACGATCATAATTTGCTTGTCGTTGATGACTGTCTCGAGATCTGACGGGAGAAACTCGAGGATCAGGTTCAGGTTTCCCTCCAGGTCGGAATACACGTCCACGAGCTCTATTATGTTCTCGTGCTGGAGTTCCTGTAGATACTTGACCTCCCGTATAGCAGACATATCCAGCCCATCTTTGAACGCTCCGGCCTTGATTTCTTTGACGGCAATGTCACGAGAATTCGACAACTGTTTCCCTAAGTATACAACAGCGTACGTCCCCTCTCCAACCTTTCTCTCCTTTGTGTACCTATCAGACATGTTGTCGGTGTTTGAGGCCTCAGGTGGCCGCGCCGTCCAGCTCAGTTGCAACTGGATCAGAAGACATTAACTTCCGTTCTTTTTTTGCCGGGGTTTACTTAAATCTTACATATCAAAGAGAACGGTAGTGCGCGTACCAAAAAATGAAATTTGCCTGCCTGCCTGCCTTGTCCCTCCTTCCCCTAATACAGTACAGAAAAAAGTATCACTAAAATAGATTTCACCAGAATGCGTCTTTCCAAGGAACGGTAGCCTTGCCGTCCGACGACTAGAGCGAGCGTTTGTTTCGCTTGTGCTTGTTCACGCGGGTGTCTTGTGTGTCAACCTTCTCTGTTTTCCATTAGAGCGAGTCACCACCGAGTGTGTGCTCAAACATCACTCCGCTACCCTCCCCCCCCGCGCCCTCCACTCACACCCTCAGAGCTCTTCTCACTCTTTCTTTTTTGTGCAACAAAAGTTGAAGCGTACCTTCACGAGCGGGCCACCATGGCAGGCGCAATCAGAACGCTGGGCACCCTTCTGTGGTCCCAGCTATGCTGCCTTCACATGCTCGCAGTGAACGCGATGCCCCTTCGAGAGCTAGGGGATAGTGGTTTTGAGGCGGGCCCCCCCTCAGAGTCAGCCACCCCCATTGTCGCCAACAAGAGTAAAACACAAGCAATAGACAACGTCCCACCCGAATTCATTATCATGATTGGTGTCGTGATTGGCTTTGGTCTCATGGTGTGCCTGTCCGCGCTGGTCTACCTTGTCCAGCACTGCTTTCGCAGGCGTATCAGGTTAACAAACGACCTTCCGGGATCGCTCGATGACGCAGCCCTCGAGGCCGAGGAAGATCGAAGAGCCCTAGACGAGCTGCTGCCAAACGAGCAGGAGTTGTATTTTCAGGCGAAAGATTTCCTCAAGTTGAATCCCATGAACAATCTTGAGTTATCCCTTTCTCAATCGCTTATCATCCAGGAGAAAGGTGTGAACGCCTGGGAGTTCAGAGCGACAACCGAAAGCGTGGACAATATAAAAGTGAACAATAAAACTGAACTAGAATTCCTTACCATGGGCCAGGAGGTTTCAATACAGACCAACTTCCCGGTACCAAAGCAAAACGAAGTTTACTACTTTGAAACCAAAATATACGAACTAGCCAATCCTCAAGATACATTAATTTCAGTTGGCTTGGCGACCAATCCTTACCCATTTTTCCGTCTTCCCGGTCGCTGCAGGCAGTCCTGCTGTTATGACTCCGATGGAACGAGACGTCACAATCAGCCATTTCCTTTGACCGCGAATACCGGCCTCCACTCATTTCCCGAAATGCAGCATGGCGATGTCATAGGCTGTGGTATAAGAACAAATAGCCGCACTATTTTTTGGACCCGCAACGGAAAAAAGGTGTCCGAGTCCAAAATTGGCGGGCACATAAGATTCCCTAAAAGCTTGCAGCTATATCCGACTGTTGGAGCCACTGGCGGTTGTCAGGTTCACGTTAACCTTGGCCAGGTTGGCTACGTTTTCATCGAAGGAAACGTCAAAAAATGGGGATTTGGACCCCTTGAAGGTAATGAAGTACCTCCGCCGCTTTACACAAAATTCAATAAGGACGTATTGCTGGAGAGCAGTGATTTGGATCCTAGCGACTTGAATTTACGAAATGGTGATTTCCCTCCTAATTTTTGGGACGTTATAGCTACGCCTGCAGAGTTCACCGACATTGATGATGAAGAAGATGAAGATATCACGCTACATAGCTTACCTGGTCAAGGACTTAGACCCGGTGATTTTATCATTCCATCCTCTGCGCCGCCAAAATATCTTGCCGACAACGAACAATTAGATTCTAGTACAACAGAAAGTGCAACAGAAAGTGTAACTGATCAAAGCGCAAACAATAGTGAAGATGGTCCTGACACAGAGCTTCAAGACTGAAGCGGGCCAATTGCTACTTATGACCGATAAACAGTGTAAACTTAATACAAATACTCGCTTAAAACTCATTTTATGTAAATCTAGATGTAAAAGATAAATGTAATTAAGTACACTTCCATTCGGCAATTATCTCAGGACGCTCGGTGCCTTCACTGACCATTCCCATGCGCCATAAGCCACGCTCTCTCATCTGGACTGATGCTTGCCATATTCCACTCTTGGCTTCTGAAAGCTCAAAGACTCTATGAGAAGGGGATATCAGGATCAGTTGATCAGTAGTTAGCCCACTCGCCGATATATTATTGTGCATCAAGATACAGAAATCATAGTGCTGGTTGCAACACAAATTGTACAACTGAGGTTCCTTGATATAGACATCACACCCCAACTTTGGCTGCATTTTTTTTGCCCATTGGATTTCTCTGTGCTTCCCACTATGAAAGCATGCTATGCTGGTAATTAAAGAACGGTCCAACGTGGGGTCTACCAGAGAAGACACAGAGACACATGCAAAGGCAACAGAACACATGTGCGGCATAATTGACTTGACTTTTGCCAATCTTCTATCTTTCTTCCAGTAAACCTGAACAAAGGCCGCAGTGCATTTCTCGGAATCAGCGGCTCTTACATCACATTTGATATCAAGGTCCATGGGCACTTCCAAATCAAACTCTATGAGCTCAAAATCCTTGAGTCTGAATAAGGATTGATTGAACTTATATAGTTTGACTTTATTAAGGAAGAAACCTGGATAGAGTGGTGGAAGCGAGACCTGTTCTTCCGGCTCTATTGGAGGAATAACATGTTGGTTTTCCACGTGCATTGGTACGTGTGTATATATGAGATCCAATGGCTTCGTCAAGAAGTAGAACCTCATCTCATGCCCGGCAATTTTTTCGTTTTTAGACAGATTCAAAAAGCCATAAATAGGATTGGTGCTGTTCCCTAATACCACATCAATGAATCGATACTCACCTCCGATATGCACGGACAACCACGAATGATTGATGTTTACCATCCGTTGGCGAGAATCATCAATATCAGCTTCATATGGTTTCTTGAAGTTACCAAGAATTATCTCCACCTCTAAATCTTGAAGGCAGGCCAGAATATAAAATAACCATACAAGCTGATGCTGAGAACACTTTTGATGATGGAGTATGTCGTTAAAATGCGTATCTATTGGCGGTGCTCTTGAACTCAGAGTCTCTTGTGGCTTGTCTAGCAGCTTTATTCTGGTGGTAAGATAAATGTAAATTGATCTCAGCTTTTCCACAGGAGACTCAAAGTTCGTGCCAAGTTTTCTTGCAAGCTTTTCTGGAGTGATGAACGGTTCATGAATGATTGTTCTGGCAAACTTGTCTACACTCCTCAGCGGGACAAGATCAATTGACTCCTTTCCATTGTAATTTGGCGAGGTCTTGTTCCGGTTCAAGTTTGTGATTGCTTTATGAGGTTGCAAAATTAAATAACTCTCATTTTGAACTGCCCTTGACTTTCTTCGACCTCTCTCCTCCGGGGTCAAAGATTTAACCCTCTGCAAGTCACACAGGTGAGACTCATACGAGACTGCTTTTGATATTTTCGGGCGTTCATGGCTTGCTATCTTGGAAACCATGTCAGGAGAACTAAAGATTTGATTGTCAAGTGAAAGATCTGTTGCACTCTTGCTCCCAAGCAGCCTTTTGAAAAATTTAGGGTGTTTCGACTTTTTATCATCATCCATAAATTGGCTCAGGAGCTCTAGTCTCTCAGTATAAGATCCCTCATCTTCTTGCAGACTATCTGACCTTGACTGTAATAATGAATTCTTGTGTCTCACCAACGAACCTGCAGAGGTTGCACTCAGATCAGAGTAACCAAAATAAGAAGATCTTTCGGTTTCTGTCGAAACAAGTGAGTTATCTAAGGCGGTGTGGGATCTAGTGGATTTGAGAGCATCCTTATATGACATAAACTTATGCTTTGGTGGCGGTGGCGGTGGCGCACCACGTCCCTCACAATCGACCTCTTCTTCAATTTTGGAGGTGAGGAAGAAACGATCAAAAAAGGAAGACTGCCTTGCTGCAAAACCTCGGGAGTTTGAAGAAACAGAAGAAGCTGAAGTATACAACTCTCCTCTGACGTTTGGGGCTGACACAGAAGAGATCATGCCTCTTGACCTGCTTGTGTTTCTTTCGTGGGGTTTCAAGCTTGAATTCAAGCTATGCGAGGACATCGAGGGGGTGACGGATAGCGCCTTCACATATTTGGTCGGAAACTTGCCGACAAGTTTAGTCCTTAAGGACTGGCCGTAATAGTACCGCTCATCCTCAAGGTGTTCAAGCACATCTATCAGATCACCTTCGATGAACCCAAGATCCCGGTCCTTCTGTTCTCCACCCCAACTCCAGATTGCCTGCACCCGGAATGGTGTCCCGCAATCTGTCGACATGACGTTGATCAAACCAGACCTTCTATATATTCTCAGCTGGAGCCTTTAGTTCATTGCAAACTTACTTAGCTGATCGAGAAAAAGGTAGTTGACGATCTGGAACGGGCCGCTTTGACAGAAACCACTGGTGCATGTTGAAGTTTAAGCCCAGCCATCTTCTTTGTATCGATTCACCCCAAGCCCGCAGGAGAGACCCTAAAGCGCACAGTTCTTCCAAATTAGGAAACATCACAATAATCAAGCTTTTTTCATGTCAGGAACCGTCCCTCCGACTAAGCGTCGTTGGTCGATCGACGCGGTTTGCAAAGTGTCTAGCCAACAAGCACCCCCCCCCCCCCCTTTCGTTTTCACTTCTGGGGGCTCTTTAGTGGTCTGGCGTGAAGTAGGAGCTTCACGTTGGTAAATCGTTTAGTAGCTTAATGATCTGTGGTAGCGAGTACGGTTGAGATGGTGAGCCTTGCTAGGTACAATTTTGCCCTGCCGGCGCGGTGTTAAAGGAGCGCGCCACTCCTTTGGACTACACAACTGGTCGCCACAATGAAGACATAGCTGCTTCTGTCAGATAGAAAGCTACAGCCACACGCTGATAGTATTGTATAGGTCTACCGTTCAAAAACCCTTGTGCAAAAACTCTCTGCGCTGAATTCTGTTCTGGCACTATGAAGTCCCGGAAAATCTGCTTTTTTGGAAATCAAATAAAATCATCTTTTGGTAATATCTACACTAGACGCTTCAAATATCAATTATCTCGCTAGCCCCTAACCAAAACGCTGGCGCATACCAGCAAACACCCTTAGTGATGGGGGATATGAAAGATCTAGACAAGCTGGCTGACTTATTGTGCGTGTTTTTTTTTGTATCCTTTGTGGGTTTCTGATCCTCTCTGCTAACATATTAAAAATTCATCTCAGTCTTCTGACTAGGTACCACCGAGTGTCACCAGATGAAACCATTGTACATAAAATGACAGGCATGCGGTCGAGGCTCAAATTTGCGGATGACTCGCATCGCTCAAAAGTCTGGTCGCAGGAGATGATGTTCTACTATATAAACCTGATTCTCGACAAGTTTGGAGAAGGCAGAAATTTAGCGTATGGCCTATTCAAATCAAACGACAGTTACGGACCCAAGGTCGCGGGTATAGAGCTGATCTTCCATCCATTTGTATGGGGAGGTGACTGGCATTTGGCTATAGGCTTCTACAGGCAACAGAAGCTGCTTTTGATCAACTGTTCGTCGCCTACTCTAGGACGTCAAGATCGGAGTTTCCCCTTGAAAGTAGTGCTGAAGTTAGAGAGTTTCATATACTTTTTTGGACACAAAATATCCAAGGAGGCTGTGCAGAAACCTTATCAGATATCAGAAATTGTTGAGCCTTGTTTCAAGATTAACGCAGTTAACATTCTGGCCTTGGTCTACTCGTTCTGCATTGATAGGGCATCATTAGTTAAAAGATTTGTGGACCCTGATTTTTCCCCACGATTGTTTTATGTGGACGAATTTTACAGCGACATCAAAGGCTTGGATCGCTATGGCCATACCAGAACGATATTAGGTGACGCCATTTTAGATCGCATGCTCATGAAGACAAAGGCAGAAGATGCTGGTTTAGGCGAGAAAGGCGACTCTGATCAGGATCTACTTCCCGACGAGCTGTTCCCCAAGAGCACCGCTGAAAATTTTATTGAGGAGATTACTGGTGATCTGACAAGCATCCCTGATAACATCGATGTGTTTGATGAAGTGATTGAGATGATAGAAAACTGGTGCCACAATGGAGACAAAGATTCGTCGAGTTCCGACCCGAACTACGCAAACTGGTCAATCTTGGCAAGAGAGGTTGTCGTCTCGTATTACTCACGAAAAAGTAAGTTGGAGTTTGATGAAGACGAGTTAAGAGAGATTCTCAGGACTGCAAGTCACAAGAATCAAATATTCCCTTTGTTGCTAGAAAATGGAGTCGCGTACTTAATCAACATTAGGGCAAAGGATGCTGGTGGAGAGGCGAGCGTACTTGAGATTTCAACGAAGCAGACGAAGAATGAAAAAGACATATACAAGTCTTACTCTGTGAAAAGACTCATTGAACTTTGCGGCTGGGAAAACAAGTGGCTGTTTAATTCTGTCAATGTTGCCCGATATTCCGTGAAGGATTCCAACCTATACAACGTGCTGATATCTCTCCTATACCATATTCATTACTTTGTGCTTCACGGTGACTTTGATCTAAGCTTCAAAGCTTCACCACTGGACATCGACAACTATGGAGTGATTCTCCAAAAGCTCATGCATGATGTCAAAGAAGGTAACCGTGCGCTGAGAGACGCCGACTTCAAGAACCTACTCAAATACGTACAATAGAAGGAGAGGCCAGCTAAATAATTTTTAATTTGCATACAGAATTCATAAAGAGAGGATATGCTTTCAATGTGGTTTAGCACATTCGAGCGTAATTCTATCATACTCCTAAGCCGCTATCCCATCGACATTGGAAGCACTTTTAAACGAAAAAGCTTCTTTAGATTTGGAACTGGAACCACGGTATATAGAGCATCATGAGACTAAACATCATATCCAGACAGTATGGCCGAGTGGTTAAGGCGTTTGACTCGAATTGCCTAAGTTCGTGTTATCAAATGGATTTTGTCCGCACAGGTTCAAATCCTGTTGCTGTCGTCTTTTTTTTAAAAAAAAAATTAAAACGCGTAGTAGTATGAATTGCATAATAATAAAATGCGTAGTAAGCTGAACGCGCATTTACAATATAGTAAGAAGAACTATACTTTCGAACGTATTCTGTGTGGACTTCAGCTAATGCGAGCTAAAGAGCCTCGGGAACTAGAAGCTGCAGTATGAGTAAGCGAGGTGTTCTCATCGCCATCGAAGGGCTTGACAGAACGGGCAAGTCGACACAAACCCAGCTTCTGCTGGATCGTCTTACTGAGCTGGAGAGACCGCACGTGCTCCTCAAGTTTCCCGATAGAACAACGCCGATTGGACAGCTGATCAACAGGTATCTTGTTGATCGTGATTTTAGTCTCAGCGACCAGAGTATACACTTGTTGTTTTCTGCCAACCGATGGGAGCTGTCACAGAGGATTCGGTCGGCTCTCCAGGAAGGAAAAATCATAGTATTGGACAGGTACGTGTACTCAGGCGTGGCTTATTCCGCGTCCAAAGGACTAGACTTTGACTGGTGTTTGTCACCAGACAAAGGACTCCCGAAACCAGATTTGACAGTGTTCATGAAATTCAGGGAGGATGGGAACGTTAAGAGAGACGGGTTCGGAGACGAAAGGTATGAGATGGCGGAGTTTCAGCAGAAAGTGAAGGCTACGTTTGAGAAGTTCAATACTGAGACGGGGTGGCGTGAGATTTACGTCGACGGGAAGGGTATCGAACAGGTGTCGAAGGAAGTGGCCGATATGGTGGACCCACTGGTAGCTGGAACTACAGAGCCTTTACAGTATTTTTGAAAAATTGCTCAATTGAGAGGCTAAAAGTACAGCAATATCGGAAAATAAAACACAGGTACAAAAACGCAACGGAAAGCCGAAGAAGGGAAAATAAAGTACCAGGTGTTTCGGCCCTTAACATAATAAACAAACAGATAGGATAAGCGTTCACATCACACTCAGAATCCTGAAGAGGTCTTCGCAGTTGGTGCCATATAGTCTAAAGTACGAATCAGGGTAAAACAAAATTGGTTGTAAGCTTTTTTGCTCCTTGATTTCTCTTTCCACTTATATTCACGTAGCCTGGATCGCAGGTGTAGCAGGGTTGATCTATATTAAAGACAGAGCAGCATAAAGTGCAACGAAGGTGGTGAAAAAATCGCCAATCAAAACCCAGTTGCCAAAAAACGCTCTTAGCGAAACTGTCGCCTTAAGCAAAAAGTGTTTCACAAACAAGGTGATGTAGGTGCAACTCAGCTCTCCGGAAAACAACTGGAACTTCAGTTCACTCTGAATATCTGATACTGCAATCTCTTTCTTGAATAATATTAACCCGAAAAGGAGCTTTGACAAGCTGCAGATAAATGGATCATGCGTGAAACCGTAAGTGAAGTTCACGTAGTAGGATGTTACCAATGGCAGCAGGTACGATATAAAGAACCACAAGATAACGGTCGAGTAGAAAGAAGCATCGGTAAACATTCTGAGATCCAAAAGTGGAAAATATTCCAGCGCGTCTGGTGCCATATCTTTGATTGCGGCAGGAACAAATGGAGCCTCGCTCAGGGAAACAAAGCTTGTCAAGTGCAAAACCAGCAGGGTTGACTCAGCAGCGAAGACCAGATCGTTAATGGAAAAAGGATCACTGAGGTAGTTTCTGAGTTCCATGTTCTTGGTGGACGCAAGATCACGAACGTCAGACCAGCTTCTGCAGCTCAAAACTCCCTTTATCAGAGATGGAGATTCTTCCTCAAATGAATCGTCGCCTAGTCTGAATTTGGCAATGGCATCAAACTCTTCATCAAGCTCGGCGTCTTCAGAAGAAGATTCGGGGACCTCAGCGGCTGGCGCTTTCGAAGGAGAGCTTGGCATCGACTCCTCACCAGACTTCAATGTCTTAATTATGTCATAGTAGGGATGCTTTTCATCATACTCCGAAATGTGCTCGGTCAGATACTCCGAAATTTTGTCCGCGATGTCTTTCTTGACCTTGCAGGCCTTAATGTTGACGCCTAGTTCGCCAGCCATCTCTTCGAGCTGCGCCTTTGTTTTCTTTGTCAAACTGGTCATTATGTATCACTAGGAGTTCCGAAATGTGAAAGGAAGACGCTGTCGAAAACGCTACTGCAAATAGAGCTCGGCACACTCAGCACCAACACAACGCAACCTAGTCAATTACCCTGATAAAACACATTTATGTGCTTTTTTCCGCCAGAATCAAAACATTCCCTCCATATTTTATAGTAGCATATCTCGACGCAAATATTTAAGGACGGCGACTCTATTTACATATTACCGTAAGCGGAAACCGTATTCTCTGGGGTACGGGTGAGGTAAAAAAAACACCCTGAAAGTCACCCTGTGTGGTGGTGCATGCGCACACACACCCACACACATTAGACATCACAGAGATGAGCCAAAGGAGCCTCACACAGCACGTTTCTTCCGTTTGGCGGTGCAATCATCGCAGTACCACTCGCCACGAGGCAGCTCCTTTAGGCCAGTGCAGGGTAGGTGAAACCACTCGCGCTCGCAGTTCTCGCCATCGCACCCCACCATCTCGCCATAAGAAACTTGTTGACAGTAGCAGTAGAGAGGCTCACCATCGGCTGATTTTCTTTGCGTCGGCACCACCTCCACCTTCACCCCTAGAGGCAGCCTGGGCGTTGGAGGATGGTCTGCATGATTTTCAGAAGGCTCAAACGTCTTCTTTTCCTTCTTTGGCTTGGCTAGCTTGCCGCGCTTGGGAGCAACGTCAGGCTCTGGTGACGTCTGAACGACAACGCCTGGTTTCCTTCTCTTATTTCCGTTCGAGGCGGTAGGCGGCAGCTTTGTCGCGTTGGCGTCGCTGTCACCGTTGACGGGCAAGACGTCCTTTTCCTTTTTGGGCTTCTTCCCAGTTGTAGACCCGTTACCGGCCCCCGCCCCCGAGTTAGGTGCGGGGGCCGGCACGTTTCGCGAACCCTGATTGTTTTCAGCGTGGTCCTCCTCGTCCGCGTGGCGCCCTCCTTTGTGTGCCTTTTTGGCCGCAAGTGCCTCTCTTCTACTCTCGCTGCGCTGCGATTGCGCTGACTTCGGCTCTGCGACCTTCATACAGGGGTGCACGAGAGGTCCCACCCTCACTGACTCTGGTATTTCGTGGTCAAGGACAATCTGGTAGTTTTGTTCGATTCTGCAAAGGTGCTTGCTGACACTCTCGGATGCAATGGTAGCGACGTGCATCTTTTCTTCCAGGCATGGCATGAGCTCCTTAATGAGCTCTTTGATACGCTCCAGAAGCAGCTCACGCTTTGGGTGCGTCTTCTTCATCTGCAGGAACCTCTGGATGTAAGCCTTCAGATAAGGCACGGCTGTCACGCATTTGGCATCAATCTCCTTCAGGAGCGTGAAGTACCGGATGAGATCAAAAGGAAACGCCTCAAAGGCGTCGGACAGCTCGTTGAGCCCCGTGTAGAGATCCGTCGGGGTGGGTTTCGCAATAGGCTTTTGCTGTTGCAGTCTCTGGAGTTGCTGCTTCGTCGACTTCTCCCGGTTGGCCCGGTCCACCAGCCGCTGCGACTTGATGCGCGGCGGGAGGTTATCGTACGTTGTCATTCTCACACACCGACGACTGTGCCACTCAGCGACACGACTGGGGGGCCTCTCTTCTCTGCTCAGCAAGCCATCACAGCCTTTTTATAGCAAGGGCTAATATAATTTTAGCGCTTCTTGGGCAAGAAAGAAGAAGCACAACCCTCACGAAAATTATTCACTATCCGCCTGTCCTAAAGAGGAAGGAAGGCCTGCATGATATATCCAGCGCAGTAGTATGAGCAAAAAAAAAAAAAGAGAGAATGAGCAAAGAACAGGAACGTGCCACTTATGTAATCGGAGCATTATTCTGCTTATGTAAGTTTTTTATGCTTTTTTGCCCGTTTGAAAAAATCCCTGGTGTATGGGTGTACGTTTCAGTGACTCACCCCCCCCCCACACTAACGGTCTCTGCCTGCTTCATTTTTGAAAGTCAACGGCCGCTGACGGGGTTCACAGGCTGCGGAGTTCGCAGTACGTACACAGATCGCGGAGCCAGCGCCAGGACGAAGCCCGAGTCTGCCAAGCTTGATTCTAACAATGCGGCAGCGGCCGGATCCATTATGGCGAAATATGCAGTGCAGACACACTGGCCCGCGCCGCGGGGGTCTGTCTCCACTACAACCGCCGGGCCGTTGAGGCTGCTCCGGAGTTGCGAGGGTTCTCAAAGTGAGATAATTTATTAGTAATGCCTGAGCCAAAGGATTTCGGCTCCAAGGCCCGCTTTGTAATTTTTTCGGACCGAGACTGCTTTTTCTCGAAGCCCTTATCGCAGATGCAAAAACAGGTTTATAAGAAAGGGCCTCGCTTGGCGGGAGCTGGTCACCCACCAGCCAATACAGAGCCTCGAGGAGGGCCTTCTGTACAGCAACATCAAACGACATAAATGTCAGAAGAAAAGAACAAGAAGAAGGTCGTCGTCATAGGCGGAGGGGCCTTTGGCCTCGCTGCGGCAGCGGAGCTTTCCAAACAGCCAAACTTAGATATCACTGTAATCTCGCTCAAAGACCACTATGTCTTGATCCCTGCAGTCACACGGCTGCTGATAACCAGAAACATCGATGAGCACTCGATGCTACTCAAGGATCTGCTGCCAAAGTCTGTGACCATCATCACCGATGAGTGCACTTCTTTTGACTCGAGCAAGGTGACGACAAAAGCTAACGGAGACATTAATTTCGATCTGCTTGTCCTTGCTACTGGGTACAAGTGGCCAGATCCATTTAGTATCAACCTGAGCAACTGTAAGACCACAGAAGATGTTGTCTCCTATCTAGAAACTGAGTACCAAAAGCTGGAGAAAGCTAAAAACATAGCCTTGATAGGCGGAGGAATCAATGGCTGTGAGTTGGCCGGCGAAATCGCTAGCAAATTCAACTCAGAATTGGCATCAGGAGCAAAAACGATACAGCTCTTTCACTCTCGTAACATGTTGATGGACGATTCTCTTGTCCCAAGGCTCAGACGCTCTGTGCAGAATCAACTTAAGCAGTTACATGTTGATGTCAAGTTAGGAAACAAGGCAGTACTCGAAAATGACAGCATTGTTTTTGGAAACGAGAAATACCATTATGACTTGATTTATTGGTGTAACGGTGGTGAGGCTCCCGTTATTCCTAATACATTTGGCAGTTCGCTAACAAACAGTCAGGGAGAAATTTTAGTGAAGCCTTCTTTGCAAGCTGCAGCAGTACCAAGGGGAAATATCTTTGCTGTTGGTGATGCTGTCGCCTGTCAGCCAAAGACCCTCCATCACATAAACACTTGGATGCCTGTTTTGGCGCACAATATCCAAGTTTTCCTTTCTGGGGAGGGTTCTTTCAAGGACGCAGACTTGCCTGCCCCAGGAACACCAGCAGTTGCCTGTGGTGTCAGCATGGGTCCGGATCATGGTGCTGGCCAAATCACGTTGCCAATTCTTGGACCTTCATATGCTCCAAAGTTTTTGGTAGTGCGTGTGAAGTCAAAAAAGATGTTTGCTGGAAAGCTGAAAGAGTTTTTGACTCATTGATCCATATTTTGAAAGGTTGTCGCTCCAGCTTGGTCTGCCCTTCTAAATCATAATATAGACGACATCTAATACATTTTAACCACTGTTCAAACGGAAGTAGTCTTCTGCATTTCTGATGTATGTAAAGTGGCTTCTAAGCAAGTTGCTTTTGCGTGGTCTTGAAGTCCTGCAGAACAGCTATAGTTGGTCTAAAGTCATTACTTTAGCCTGAATTGCTGCTTCAATAATCACTACGCTGCGCAATACCCCAGAATATTTGATGAGTGGGGCACACTTATGGACCTTCACATTCAGGATCTTGGAGAAATTAAAAAAAAAAAATCATTAAAAGTTAATAACAGTAACAGTAAACTAAGCTTCACAGCCTATTCCCAGTCCAGAATTAGCTTCTCTCGAAGCAACACTGCAAAGAAACAGGTTTTCTTCGGAAAACATCCAGATCCCTTGGGGTGAAAAGCAGAAATTTGCCGTGAGTCGCCCTGCCGATATCTTTCCAATGAGAATACCATCGCGATTCCAGACATGTAGGCCCTTTCCACACCCAGCATAAACGTTCCCCAGTACATCACATTTTATTCCATCTGGAGTCCAGTCGTCGCAGTAAGCGAAAACTCTTCTGTTGGCCAGTTGTGTTTTACTGACCACATCATACTGGTAGATCGTACTTGGATTATTTCCAAACATGCCAAACTGATTTGTAGATTTGTCAAGCTTAATGGCTCCTGTATCAGTGACATAGAGAGTGTTGAAATCGTGACTGAATGCTAGTCCATTGCACATGTCAAAATCATCAGCCACCACGCACAGTGTCCCATTGTCAGGGTCCAATCTGTATACATGAGCTGGAAGAACAGGAGTCTTTCGGAATCCCTGTTCATACCCGTAAGATGGATCAGTAAACCAAATGTCTCCCGTCTCCTGATGAACGACAACGTCGTTAATGGAAGAAAATTCGCGTCCATAAAAGTTATTAAGCAGTGTTCTTGATTCTCCCGTAATTGGATCTACTTCCTCAAGAGTCGAAGGATGTGCCAGGTCACCCTGGCAGCAATATAGAATGTGGTCGTTGTGCAAACATGCACCATTTCCCTGAATCACTTTCGGATAATGAAGCTCTTCCACAACATGAGATTGGCAATCAACCCTGTACAACTTAATGGGGTCAAACGATGCAAAGTTTGAAGTGAAATAAATGGCGTTGGTTGCGCGATGGTACACCCCAGCCTCGTGAGCAAAGCGAGCGTCTTGATGCAAGATTAATTCAAGCTTGGGATTTGGTCCAAGGACATTTTCGAATTCTTTCTCGAAAACATAAAAGCCCACTTCGGTGCCCACTGCTCTTGCATACTCGGCGTCAATGAGACATCGCTTCTTGTCGACAATCTCGATTTTTGTAAAGACGCTCCCATTTTGCATGTTTGATCGCTCCTATACATGAGAACGATAAGAAACAACTCGTTTTCATTCAAGAGTCTGTTTCTACTAATCTTCTCTCCTAGATACAATTCTGTACGAAGTGCAAAAAAAAAAATAATTACAATGTTGCATCGGGCACCTGTATAATACGGAATCCTAAAGGAAAAAAGCCAAGGTATAGAAGCATTTCGTACTGTACAGTTGATTGACGAGGGCTTACGAAGTGGAAACTATGCATATCTAATAGCAAGAGTTTTGAAGTGGTTCAGTACAATTTAAAAAAAGCTATAAATAAAAAGTAGCATCAACATCAGCCAACAGAAGACAAAGCTGCCAGGGTCTGGCTTACACAGCCAGCTTAGGCTTGCGGTAGCGGTCGCGGTTATCAATCAGGGAACTGTCAGGAAGAATCTTGTCTTTCTGTGACAACATGAAGCTCTTGAAAAAAGCAGATATTTTTTGCACGCCAGGTTTGCCAACTTCCGTAACTAAAGAAACGTAACCATCTGGTCTCAGCACCACATAGCAGCCCTTCTCAGGATCAATACCATATTTGGTATAGGCATCAGCGACACCATCATGAAACGTCTCACCAATTCCGGCAAAGATCTTCCAATAGTCTCTACGCCCGTGACTATCCTTCGGCCACAAGAAATCTGGGAACTCGTCCTGTTCTGTCTTATCAACAGGGGATGAGTGGATAGTGAGAATTTCAATCACGGAGTCAACAGCAGCATTCACTGGGGTGAATTCCGCAATTGTCTCACAAAGCTCTCCAAGGTTATTTTGAGCAGATAGTTGCTTTGGGTCTTTAATATCCCCTGCAAAGTTAAGGACCCTCCATCTTCCATCACTTGGTAACTGTTTTGCTAGGGTCACCGGTCTTCCATCACACTGTTGCATGATTAGTGTATCGTCCATCCGCTTCCCGAGGTCAAGCTTAGAAGCAAAAGAATTTTCTGTCCCAATTATCACAGATGGAGTGTATTCCACGATGGTTCCTGAGGTGAATTGCCCTCCAATCTTGAAAGCCTCGACAAACTGGTCCATATCCACCCCATCTTGATCACCGACCTTCGGTTTACCGCTAAACATTTTTGCGTATTTGCGATCCAACTCAATCAAATCTCTTGCGACTTTGAGACGCTCACCTTCATAAGTTTCTAAAATCTTACTAGAAGCCAGGCCCTTACATACTTGAGCAATCTTCCATCCCAGGTTGTAAGTATCCATCATCGAAACATTCATTCCCTGACCGGCTTTTGGAGAGTGAGTATGGCACGCGTCTCCCGCAATGAAGATTCTGTTGTAAAGCTGGAACTTTGGGGTCACTCTCTGTCCGATCTGATATCCCGTGAACCAGTCAATATCAGTTATATCAAATTTGTACGGTTTGAGAATTTCCTGAGCATTCTTTAAAATGAACTCTGGAGTAATTTTGGTTCTGTCAGCTCTAGTAGGGTCGTCGCTCATCATTGGAACTTCCTTGAGCTGAATATATAGTCTCACCAAATCTCTCTCCCTTGGAATAATCATGATTGACCCACTATCTTTAGAATGAATAGCACTCCGGGATCTGATATCAGGAAAATCAGTGATCGGAACACTATCAAGCACGCCCCAAATATAGTCGGTTAATTCGCCCTCCATTTCAACACCCATCTGCTTTCTGACCCAGGAATGAGCTCCGTCGCATCCAATAACGTACTTGGCCCTGATTAGCTCCACCTTATCTTCGGGCCCAACATTTTCGTAGAATCTGGATTCGTCACCTTGAAATTGGCGGTAAAGACCATTAGCAACTTTGTTCCCATATGTGATAGGCTCGTTTTCCTCCAGTGTCTTGCAGAGGACAGCCACTGGGTATGCGTCTGGATCATCAGCCTTGTCTTCATCCACCGATATACTCAAAGGAAGAATAGGTCTCTCGACGTGGCGCACGCCCTGTGACCACTTGCTGATGCTATCCATGAGGAACCCTTCTATCTCTCCTTGATGCAATACCAGCTGTCTGTATCTTGAAATTCCAGGAATTGTATCTGGAATTCTGGCGTGTCTTGAAAGGACTCCCTTCTCGTTTGGTGCCCAAAACGACATGTAGTTGAAGCTGTTACCGCCCTTTACGGCCCTGTCAGCAAAGCCAAAGCTCTCAAACACTTCCAAGGTTCTTGACTGCAGCCCATCGGCCTGTCCAGAAAAGACTTTGTTTGACCGCCGGTCGATGATGCGAAATGACGTGCCTGTGCGCGCCAGCCAGGTTGCGGCCATGAGCCCAGCAGGGCCCGCGCCAATAATTAACACATCAGTCTTGGATTCTTTGCCGATGTTATATGTCATCTTCTTAATGCGTCACAAATCTCAGTAATCTTTGAGCTACAAAACCACCCCCCTCATGGAGGACTGGCCAGCACTAGGAAGAGCAATGAACGACTTCTTAAATAAACCATTCCCTCCCTTGGGCTGGTAGAGATACATAACCGGGGGATCATCAATTCTATGATGCCTATTGTGCTGGGAGGAGGGGCAGCGGCGTATAATCTACATGTGTGCAAAGAGAGGCATACAAGCAGTATTCTCTCAATACTAAGAAAACGAGGGGGAAGGAGGGAGGGGCAGTGTCATATTTCCGTTTTTATTGAAAGCAGGGTTTCCCCGCGTTTTGCTTTTTAATTTTTCAGCTATAGGGGAAATGACGTTTCTTACTAACAAAACGAGGAAAAAAAGTTTTTCTAGTAGTCCCAAAAGCTATATTTGGCGATTATCCGCCATGCCGCTAGCCATGACCCAGAGGAGCCCGGATATACATGCATCTGGGCTCAAGCTAATGATGGCAGGTGTGGCAGATTTCCGACGTGTCCCATGATCTCCAAGAGGCCCAGTGAGGGAACATAATATACTGTAAAAGAATAAGCAAGCTTTGACTGCAAAATCACGACAATACTCGCCGAAGTGTAGTAGATCCTCCCGACTTAATCCTGGTGACAATTATCCGCACTGAGCAGAGGGATAGGCATAACACCCAGCTTGTTCGATCTCTCTTAGCTTCATATCCGCGAGCTGGAACCAGCATTCGCTGCTAGCGATCACTATGACAATTATCCGTAGTGCAGTTTCACGGAATAGCTGCTAACACATTGATCTCAATGCAGCCAACAGCAATGTTGTACACCCCTATGGCTGTCCAGCAAGGCTTGTAGTCGCCAAATACCTTCTTCGAACATTCGGTTATTTTCAGCCCCATTTCGTGAGTAATGCCCCCGTACTCCTTGCTATGGTAGCTTGTCAGTTGGTAGATCGAGCGGAATGCTTCCTCTCTGGAAAACTCGGGAACAGCATGCGTGATCGCTTTCCCCACGTTCTGCTCTCTCAGGTACGTCGTTAGTAGCCAGGTATAACAGAGCCTGTCGAAAGCAAAAAATGAAAAAGGCAAAAAAGACAACTCACTTCCAGTGCAAGAGAAATCATCTCTTCAGGTGTTTCGCCCACCTTGTTGTTTTCGTCAACTCCGATCTGGCCAGAAATCGCTAACGTTCGTAGCCCGGCAGGGACAATGCATGCAGAAGAGATATGATAGTCCTCTGATGTCTGTTCGTACCCGGGGTAGACAAAAGACTCGCAAACTGGAAATCTACTCATTTTCCAACTGTTTTGGTTAATTTCAAGCTCCCGGCAGGGGATCTTTGATGGTAAATAGAGATGTTTGATCCTGTTGTACCTTTTGTACTGTTGCCCCGCCCACTGCTATCAGTAATCAGCTGCACACAGCCCCAATAGGCAATTCTACTTTTTACCCGATTTGGAACACCTCAACACATGGGAGAGACTTATCAAAGCACTATGACTCGAGAGGCGGACCGCGACTGAATCCGGCAGACAGCGGCCGGAGTGCTTCTTTTATATTGCAAGCTCTACAGACAGGCATAATAGCCAAGGCTGATTATGAAAGAAAGCTGACGGCTGGAGCAACATAGCTCAGAATAGAAATCACAAAAAAAATCATTGGCTGCTTTATATCGCAAACAGACAAATTATCAATCTACACCGCAGCAACACTACTCAAGTACAGATACATAGTCTGAGAAGTACCTCTGGGTTCTATTCATATAGCGACCTGGAACTTGATTTACGCAATAGTTAACCTGTACTTAAAACATTTGCGCTTATTATTTAAATTGAACGAACCGCCTAAAAAGATAAGGAATCAAAGACTGTGTTAGCAAACAAACACATAAATAAAGTATTTCAAAAGAAAGGCATCTTATTGGTGGGTGTCTAAAAGTTGTTTGGCCATTATTTCACTGAATGGCCATGTTTTCAACCTTGACGATTGAGAAAACACGGCGAGAGTATTTTAAAAGGGAAAAACAGCACCGGCTCGACTCCAAGAATTGCAATTGCCTTGATTCGGAGCATGACCGAGTCTTCAAGGCATGTTCAAGATGTTCGCAAAATGACAGAAGCTGTTCAGATTCTATTAGACCATTGAAATGGATTCCTATACAGCTAGATGGAAAAAGACGTAAAATTTCCAAACTCAAGAACACAGAAATAACGAGGCAACGAGTCAACCATAAGTGTACCTTCAAAGAGAGACAGGAAAATGAAAAGACGTTGGCCGCTTGCCGTCAAGTTTCAAAGATTGTAGCTTCCTCGAGTTCTGAAACAGCTTCATACTCTCAATCGCTATCTCCGGATATCATGGAACATCCAGCTCTTGAAAAAGAGTGCGCTCCATGGTTTGGAGATGAATTAATTACTACGCCCTTCATTGAATTTGAATCTCCTTCATCATTATGGACGGCCCAAACGTCACATAACGACCTGGAATGCACAATTTCGGAGGGTGTGGAGATTTTGGAAGCTGAGGGTTTGGATTTTCTCACAAACAAATTAGATTTGTCTATTGGCCTTCCAAGATTGTCTGAGATGGCTTCATTAGGGCATAATACCGCTTTAGCGACATCCACATTCCAAGCTTCAGGTACAGTTTTAATCAAGTACTTTGAGACCACACTATCTGGTATTCCACTGACATTCAGCTCAAAAGGCCGAAATCCTTTCAGAACATTGTCTCAGTTATCTTTCGGTTTTGAACCTCTATTTCACGCCATAGCTTGTATTTCAACTTCACATTTAAAAAATGTATCAATCAAAGCCATCAAAATGTCTGAGGACGTACACCGCAAGTCTTCATCCCTCTTTAATATATCAAACTCAATCAGTCTGATCACAGAAATAATGGGAACCGTTTTTTGTTTCCTTAATATGGACTTGCTCTCATCTTGCTACTCTTCAACTTATCATTCCTACCTGGTAATTGTCAACAATGTACTGAACAGTTTCATACTAAATTACGGTATGCAAGCATTTCAAGAAAAGTTGACAAATGATATAACATTCCGTTGCATACTATTCTGTTTGAGCTATTATGATATTACCGGCAGCTTGATGAATTTCAGAGACCCAGTTCTAGACAGTGATATTGTGATTGCTATCAGCAAAAGCAGTTGGAATGCTTCTAACATCTATTTAAGTGACAGCTATAATTTGTTTGGTTGCTCTGGTGAAGTTTTTACTGTCTTATATATTCTATCTCGTGGAAATTTACAGCAAGCTAGTGCTTTGGTGCAGAACATGAATTTCAATCATTTGAAAGAAGATGCACATAGTCCTAATCTAACTGAAGAAGAGGTTTGTGACTTTAAGCATCTTCAGGAAACTTGGAGATACGGGATATTAATATATCTGACGAATTTGAAAGCTTATAAAGCAGGGAGGCATGCCGTCAATTTACATGAACAGCTATTTCTTGATTCATGTGTATCCAGTATCTTCAGGCATGGTGGACAGATAAGTCCAGATTCTGATGCTCAAAAGCAGTTGTTCTTTGGATATCTGATGGCAGGGCTAACTACAAACCTTCTGTCAGAGCAAAAGAAGGTTTTAGAATATTTGACTAAAATGCAAGACCTCTCTGGATATCATCTTTTTGTGTCTGTACATGAACTGTTGACGGATTATTGGACTGCGAGTTTTGAGTCGGTGACAAACTGGATTGAATTCTTGAAGGAGAGAGCGACAGGAGGAGTTAACATTTACTTCTGATGTGTCAGAAACGAGAACTCTATTTGACATTATTTACAACTAATTGTGTTTTCTCAACGCCTCCAATTCTTTTAAGTCGATTTTAGGACCTGTGAAGACCTTCCGCTTGATCAACACCCAATAACACAACACATAGATTAATAGTCCGCTGCAGACAACAACTGCATAGTTCATACTAGCTGGACTGACTGGCATTTCTGAGGGCAAGCAAAATATCACAGTGAATAATATGATAAAAAGCACTGACAACCAGTTTGCGATAAGCCCCAACTTACCTAATTTAAAACTGCGATCATCAGGCAAAATTTCTCTTCCCCTTATTAAAAGTATCGCTTGAGGAAGAACATAACTTTGAAACATAAATATGCCAACACATGTAAGCATAGCATAGAATGCGGTAGTAGAGCCAATAAATATGACGCCAAATAGTGATATGAATAACCCGCAAAATACGAGAGCCCAGAAAGGTACGTGGAACCGCTCACTTATTTTTTTGAAAAAACTGGAGTATACGAAGCCATCATCGCATGCAAAGGACCAAACTATTCTTGAAGTGCCTTGAACAGCACCAACTAGGGCTGAGAGAAGACAATAGATACACAGAACTGATAGTGCTGTGGTTCCGGATTTAGATCCAGTGGCATTGTAAAAAATCTGGAGTACCGCTAGTCCGGTCGAGGTGTCTAAGACTCTGTCTATATCCCCCATTGTATATGTGAACATTATCGCAAAAGGCCAAGCAGTTACAAATGCAAGTACAGCTGGTAGGATGACGGCCAAAGGAACGTTTCTTCCAGGATCTGGAATTTCATCCGACATATGTGGTGCAGCATCCAGTCCAATAAGCGCATAAAAACTATTGGCAACACCAAGCAAAAAGGCAACGCCTATTGAACTCCAACCTGTGGTATTCATGTCCTTGCTGAAGACAAAAGAGCCACTGTGGAACCCGGCCTTATGTGTGGCACCTAATGTAATAAATGTAATGAGGAAAAAGAACACATTGGCGTAGAAGTTAAAGGTAAACAGCTTTGGAAGCCATTTATGGCCCAAAACACAGACAGCCACAACAAACCAAATGACAATTAAGAAAACCAAATAGACTTGCCATTGTTCAAGCACATAGTCTGGGTGCCACAAGACGGAAATTCCCAAAATAAAGCTTGCTATGTAATTGGCTATACTTGCAGCTCCCATAAGCCATGCAAAAATGGACATCCAGCCGACAATAAATGCAGCGAATGCGGCTTGTGATGGCTTGGACACACAGTACATCCAATGATATTGACCTCCAGAAGAAGGGTAGGCAGAAGAAAGCTCAGCCATCCCAAGGGACATTACCTCAGCAATAAAGCATGCAACAGGAAAGCACCAAATGGAGCCTGCTGGACCGGCGCATGCCAGCGAGGTCGAGACGCTCGTTATTAGACCCACCCAAGCAGCTCCAATATCAAACGAAAGGGCAAAGATGGAGAACTTGCTGAAGTTTTTCTCAAGTCCGTCATGCCCATGAAGACGCTGAGAGTCTTCATGTTGTTCTTCATTACTGTATGAGCTTACTCGTACAACTGCGTTATCTTTTTCTTCATTCATGGTGATCACGATCCCCGGCTATAATATTTTTGTCGAAGCAGAAGTTATAATTTTGGGAGTCTGTATATACTATTGCATTACTGTAACTACATCCCTTTATATAGCTCCTGTCTGCTGATCTATGCGAAAAAAGGCCTCTAACTACAGACATCCGAAAGAGATCAAATGTCTACTTTTTCTTAGATTGATACATGATATCAGGGCGCGGACAGTAAAAGATAACGCATCATGTGCCAAATACGAAAAAATGTAGATTTATTCAAATCGGGAAGTAGTCAGAATTAACTAGATCGGGAAAATCCCTTAGTTATCCTGTTTTGAAAGAATATGAAGCGCAGGGAAAGTGAAAGTATATATACATATATTGGAGGTGATAAATCTTTGAAGATATCTTCAGGCCAGACAGTTTATGAATATTGTACAAAAACTATCTATTTCAAAGTTAAAGGTTAGCATATGAAAAATGACGATGGAGGTAACCGGTGGAGGATGGAAGCGGCATCCCGCAAAAATTATTGATGCCAAAGAGCCAAGCTACGAGGTCCCAGAAGTTAAGGTATTTGATATGAATGCAGATATCAATGATGTTGTTGCGGCCATGAAAGAAGCAGGAGGTTGCATCATTCGAAATGTGGCCTCGCTAGATACTCTCAAGACTATCGAAAAAGATCTTAGGCCAGTAATTGATGCGGATGTTGTTTGGGACGGTGATTTCTTCCCACCTCAGACAAAAAGAGCTACTGGGATTGTGGGACATTCGCCAGCTGCAGCAAAGATGCTCCTTGAAAATAGGATATACAGACAGACATGTGATGCTTTCTTGACTCATACCAGTCTCTATTACGTTGACGGGAACATTAGGGAAGGTATTTCACATCCACAACTCAATAATTCCATTTGCTTTAGTGTCGGTCCTGGGGCTTCGGACCAGCCTTTACATAGAGACGATGGTGGGCATCATTCCAACTACGATACTATTGAAGAGTATCCCAATGATCTTAACAACTTCCAGCGGGATGATAGCATTGGATTTTTTGTTGCAGCAACCAGAGTGACAAAAGAGAATGGGGCCACACGCTTCATTCCCGGATCTCATAAGTGGGGAACGTCTATTCCACCAAAAAAAGATTTAGTTTATTATGCAGAAATGGAACCAGGAGATGCCTTTATGATGCTTGCTTCCTGTTACCATGGTGGCTCTGCTAATATAACCACAAACGAGCGGCGAGAATTATATAGTTGCTTCATTACAAGGGGGTATCTTAGGCAAGAAGAAAATCAGTATCTTGCTATTCCCTTGGAGAAGGTCAAATCCTTTCCTGTGGACTTGAGGCGGCTCATTGGATACCAGATAAGTGATCCTGCAATGGGTTGGCTTGATCACAGAGACCCTATATTTGTGGTTGCGCCTGAGCTCAAACAGAATAATTTGAGTATCTAGGAGAGTCATTGCATTTGTCTATAATGGAATAAAGTTTAGTAAAGCGGCCCCTTTTTTGTTGTTTTTTAGTCACCTTATAGAAACTGATAGAATGCAGTTGTTATCAATGCTCCCTTTTTCCTTATGACTCTTTGCTTGCTTCCCTGCTTGATTCGCCATATATCTTAGATAGGATATATGCATAGTTGTTTATTTGGTACCAGCTGTACCTCCCTTTTTGGAAAAAACTTAGATTTCCATATTGGTCAACATCGGTGTATATTAATTAAGCTATCCCCAAATTAGTGAACATATGAAAGCCGCTTTATATAAAAGTTTGTGTCTTTTGCTCTCAATCTCTTTAGCGTGGCTCCCCAAGACACATTCACGCCATACATTTTATTAGTCATGACATCTGCTGTATTGCAACCCTGTAACAAGATGGTGATTCCATCGTGTCCTTCTGAAATAAAAAGCACTCCCTTGGTCAAGGAATTCACTATGGAATCACCAATAGAGGATATTATTGAGGCAATGAAAGACGCTGGAGGGTGCGTCATTAGAAATATCTGTGATCTATCTTTATTGAATCAAGTTAATAAGGATATTACACCGTTTGTAGACGAGGATATCAAGTGGGAGGGTAACTTTTTTCCTGAGCAGACGAAAAAGGCCACAGGCTTTATTGGTAAAGCTCCTTTAGCAGCAAAGGTCCTCTTGGAAAACAAAGTCTACAACCAGATATGTGACGCCTTCTTAAGTCATAGAATGCAATGGTGGGTTGGTAAAGAACTGCACACTGGAGTTTCAAAACCCCAACTTAATAATTCAGTATGTATTAGAGTTGGTCCCGGAGCCGCTGAGCAGCCTTTGCACAGGGATGATGCCCTACACCATCCTAGCTACACCGCTATCGATGAATATCCTGCTGATCTCGGAACCATTACAAGAGATGACAGCATTGGCTTCTTTGTTGCATGCACCAAGTCAACTAAAGCTAATGGTGCAACTCGGTTTATACCTGGTTCTCACAAGTGGGACGTTCTCACTCCTCCAAATGAAGATCTCGTACATTATGCCGAACTCAATGAAGGTGATGCATTTATTATGCTTGCTTCATGCTATCATGGAGGCTCGGCAAATACCACCAAAGATGAATATCGAACATTGTTCAGCTGTTTTATGACAAGAGGTTACCTCAGACAGGAAGAAAACCAATATCTGGCAATTCCCTTCGAAGTGGCTAAAACCCTTCCAGAAAAGCATGCCAGAACCATTGGATATGACGTGAGCACACCATACGGCGGCTGGGTAGAAAGCAGAGATCCTTATTTCTTGATCGACCCAAACACTAAGACAAACATTGATATTTAGTACTTCTTGCTAATCTGATGTACTCATATTGAACTTTTCTATAAGCAAAGTGATAGCCACTGCACTGAGCATTTATGTATTTCTGTAACCGACGTATTACCAAAACTTCCAATCATCCCTTCCGGTGCAGCCGACAGCTTTCTCTATTTGTGTGACGGATTCAAAATTCTTGAACTGTTCCACAGTCAAATATCCATCTTCTTTTGCAAGTAGCATTCCAACACCTTTTCCTCCCAGAGTAGTATTAAATGTTTCGAATCCTTGCATGGCAAGTTTTTCAGTCAGTTTGGCTAATTCTTCTGTTGTGGCAGCTTCTTCATCTATCAGAGTAATCGCGCAGCCCCCACCTCCTGCACCAGTCAGCTTTGTCTCACCAATCTTAGATTCATCACAGCACAGCTTGATTCTCTCTAAGTTGGGATGGGAAACGCCAATTGCCACTAGCAGCCCATGGTTGAGGCGAACTAATTTCAAGAGTTTTTCCTTCGTCTCCTTATCCAGAAACGGCCTCAGCAGCAAATTATAGGCTTCTCTGGCAATTGATTCCATGGACTCCAAAATAAGTCCTGTTGTTTTTGGATATTCCGACAGTAATTGAGACACGTTGGCTACTAGATCTGCAGTCCTTCTTGAGGTCTTTGAATTTGTCAGCAGGAGCTTTAATGGTGGGAGATTTCTCATAGACGTACGTACACTTGGTACTGAATTATCCATCCTCTGAAACATTACAGCTCCGCCATGAGTGGCCACAGCATTATCAATCCCGCTGGGATTCCCATGTATGCATTTTTCACCCATGAAGGACCATGCGTCAATGAAAAGACAATCTTCCGAGTCTTTAGTTACAAGATCAAGCTGGCTGATAAGAGGGCACTTGATGTGCCCTCCAACGTAACTCAACGCACTAGTCAAACAGACAGATATTGAGGCAGAAGATCCTAAGCCAGCACCAATTGGGAGCGTTGAACGAACGGTAAATACCAGACCCCCCGGCGCCGACTGCGGACAAAGCGAAAGATAGAGGTACAGAAACGCATAGGCAGAGCTGTAATGCAAAGGAGAGTTGATCTGCAATAACAATGGTGCTAACCCATTGACCAACTCAGGGTTAAGCTCCTCTCCTGGAGAGGGTTGATGCTGGTGCTGCTCACCGCCAACTACATGCCAGGGAAAATCGGCCTTGTTCCATTTGTATCTAAACGCAATATCGGGAAATTCCAAAGATACTGATCCGTCATCAACGGACTCTCTGGAGACAAGTAAATAGGTTCGAAGTGAAAGAGAGGCGGCAATTGCAGGCTGGGAAGAACGGTCAGTAGTCAGTATCCGTCGTCATATTTTAATAGCTCCCCAAAAGAGCCCACTTACTTTGCTGTAAACGGCGGAGTGCTCGCCGAAAAGAATCACCTTCCCTGGAGCAGATGTTACAAAGGGAAACTGAGCCTCCATCCTAGCAGACACACACACACAAAAAAGGAGAGGGAGAGCTGCGTTCTCACTCTTTGGAGGAAAGAAGAAGAGATTTGTCGTGAAGCTTTTGAGCGAAACCCTCGTTTCCTTTCAAGTTTTTTTGGTCAGTTTTATATTTGATGTTTGAAGTCTTTCTTTTTATCTCCCTTTCCTATGTATGCACTTCATGCGTGTGCAACCCATAAAATTTTTTTTTTCCTGAATATATTTTTCAACTTCAAATTCAAGCTTCGATACGGGAGGAGTCTTGGTGAAGATGCCCAGACATTGCTTCTTGAGTCCGAGTCAAGCTCTCTAAAACACACGAAATGAGCGACGAAACGTCTGGGAATCCCAAGCAGCAGTTGCGAGTGAAGTTTTTCACCAGAGATGAGGATGCTTCCTTACACTGCTCGCCGAACCCTGTGTTTGTTCCGGTCGAGCTAAAGCGGTTTGGACTCTCAGAAATTGTGAACCATTTGATCGAAGCCGAAAACAGGATCCCCTTCGATTTCCTAATAAACGGTACACTATTGAAGACGAGCCTTCAGGACTACCTGATTGCAAATGGGCTCTCTTCCGAGGCATTCTTGACCCTGGAATATACCCGCGCGGTTCTTCCACCCAAGTTTCTGGCTAACTTCAACAACGAGGACTGGATTTCGTCCATTGATTCTGCAGGCTCCATGTCGCTTCCTGGGCCCCAGGGAGAACTCGTCTCTCCACCGAAAATTTTAACTGGTTCGTATGACGGGGTTGTCAGAGTGTGGAATAGTGTCGGAAAGATTGAAACGCAACTTGTTGGACACTCGCAGCCCGTCAAGGCTGTCAAATTTATTAGTCCGACAAGATTCCTATCTGCAGGAATGGACCTAAATATACGCTTATGGAGGGCCGGTGTGATCTCGGATGAACACATGGATACTGATACCCAGGGTGGGAGAACTGTTGCTTTGCTAGAGTATCACAAAGCTCCCGTCTCTACTCTAGACGTTGACACAAAAACTAATAGGGTTCTCTCTGGGTCATATGATAATTCTATTGCAGTGTGGTCCACTAACCCCAAAGAAATGCAAACCATGAAGGCGCACGAGCAGCAAGCGGGTATGTCTTCCGCATCTAGAAAAAGACTGAAATTAGCCACAGAAGATTCTACTATAAAGAGAAAGTCGCCGCTTGCTGTCTTGGACGCACACCAGGCCCCTGTGGAGGGGATTGTGTTCGATCCCAATGATAGTACCGTTGCTTATTCAGTATCACAGGATCATAGCATAAGAACATGGGATCTTGTAACCAGTCGATGTGTGGACACCAGAAATACAGGCTTCTCGCTGTTGTCTGTTGCTGTACTTCCTAAGCTTCATATCCTTGCCTGTGGATCCTCAGCTAGACACATCACTATTCATGACCCCAGAGCAGATAGTTCCACTTCCAGCCAGTTGGTCGGTCATACAAACTTTGTTTCCTCACTGGCCACTACAGATAATGATTACATGCTGCTTTCTGGTTCTCATGATGGTACAGTAAAAGTGTGGGATGTGAGAGCGAATAAGAGTATATACACTATAAACAGGCAGTCAGAACAAAAGAAGTCCAAAGTGTTTGCTGTCAACTGGGAGAAGGAAATTGGAATACTTAGTGGGGGAGACGACCGAAAGTTGCAAATAAACTCAAGCGCAGAGTTTAAATGAAGGTTTTATATAGACTAGCACCCGCGCATATTAATTTTTAATGCAAGTCCACATTGTAACACCATAGTAGCCCTGCCACAAGCTCTTCGTGTCAGTCAGATATCCCAGAATTGCCGGCTCGTTTAATTCATCGACAATTTTCCAACCCATAAGTTTTAATAGCTTCTTCAACTCATCATAATTAAATTCAACTTTGGCTGCAGTTCCATACTTCAATGGGCCAACATTTACCCATTTTACTTTCCCTGTACATGAATCCACAGCTCTGTTAATGCTGTCCACATAATCAATTAGGTTTTCTGCAGTATCGAGGAAAAAGCAGGTGACAATTACTAGATCTCGAGGTTTATCTGAATATACGCTTTCAAGCTTGAAGCTAGTAAAATCCTGTTTCAATATGGTCAGATTTGTGGGCTGCTTTAGAATACGAGAGAAATCGATACCTCTGAACTGCAAGTCTTTAGATTTCTGATTGGAATAACTGTGAATATGAGGATAAATCGTGTAAGTTTTCTTGGATCCATAAACAAATTCGTTGAATAGTGCCATTAGGTATGAATATTCAATGGAATATACGTGTTTGAATTTCATCAGCGACAGCTCATGAGATATTCTTCCAAGGCCCGAACCAGGGACAACGGCCACTGCGTTCGCAAAATCAATTCCTGTCAAATTTTTCCGAATATACATCAGCAAAGGCTCAATTTCCACTGCACCAGCATCAGTCCAGTCTCTGCAGTAGTGACAGAGAGACTCCACGACCCTGTAGTAATCGTTATGTTTTGAAGTCCTGGCTTCTTCAGTAGCAATCCTCAATTCCAGTGGTGAGACCTCATAGGTATTCATTGCACCATCTAGTAGATCTTTGAGTAGCTGGTTATTCTTGCCAAAAGTGATTTCCATTTGGTTCAGTCTTTTTATATAGCCAGCCTCTATAGCAAGGTTCTGGTGCCGTCGACTCATGGTTTTGAACAAAGAGCGTCTTCTGTCAATTGTCGACTTTGCACGCTTTGGATAGTTTTGAATGTCAATCAAAGACTGAAGCAATCTTTCACGACTATCATCCTTGGCGAGGTGGCTCGATCCGCCTCCAATACGTGCCCCCAGAAACTGTCGCAATCTCGCAAACAGCGGGCTTTGGCTCATAGTAGAAGCAGCAAGAAAGGACACAAGGTACAACGGCAATCGACTATCTGCTGCAACTATGAGGCTCAAAAAGTAATACAAAACACCCAGGACCCCAATTCTGCTGCATAGTACTACCAATTCGCCTGGCTGCTCCATTGCATGGCTCTAGGTTGATGATATGGAACAAAGCAAACAGCACAGCTTAGCACGATTCCGTTGAAAATATTGTTCAGTTTTTTCAAATGTGTTCGAAAAAAGTGTAGAACTTGAAATATACTCTTCAATAATGTGCATGCCAAGATTTAACTTATATCGGTGTTTCCTTTCAAAGCATCGATAACAGCGGTTATTCTCGCTATAATTATGTCGCGAGTCCTTGCCATTGGAGTTGACCTCCATAAGCTGACTCGCTTTCCCAGAATCCTGGAACGCAACGGGCTGGCTTCAACGAGGACAAGATTGCTGGGAAGAAGAATCCTAAATCGACCGCACGAGATGGTTCCTTTCGAACGTGCAGTCAGCTCGCAGAGCTTGAAAGAGTGTAGCTCCATACTGGAGCATGCGTGGTGTATCAAAGAGGCAGTATATAAAACATTAGACCCTGCCGATCAGCGAAATTTTGTGATGTCTGAGTGGTACTACGTCAAGGACAGCAATGGGAGGCCCCTTGTACAAAACGATCGATATTGCCAAACAGAAACAGGCTCGCGGGAGCAATTTCTTGTTAGCATTAGCCACGATAACGGTTACATGATATCCACAGTTTTACGGCAAAAATTGCGGTGATAGTTCAAATAACGATACAAAGACAGTCATTCTATTCCCACTCCACGGTAGCTGGTGGTTTCGAAGTAATGTCGTAAGTCACTCTCGCAACACCATCGACCTCATTCACAATTCTAGAAGCAACCCGCTTCAAAAATGAGGCTTCGAACACAAACCAATCCGCAGTCATGAAGTCGGTTGTCTCAATAGCTCTCAGAGCTATAACTTGCTCGTAAGTTCTTTGATCACCCATAACACCAACCGACTTGACTGGAAGAAGGGCGGCAAAGGCCTGAGATATTTGACGATACAAGCCTGCTTTTTTGATCTCTTCGATGAAAATATAATCAGCCTCTCTTGCAATTTTCACCTGTGCGGGAGTGACTTCTCCCAAAACTCTGATAGCAATTCCTGGTCCAGGGAAAGGATGTCTCCAGACTAGATCTTCAGATAGACCGAGGATTTCACCGAGGTGTCTGACTTCATCTTTGAATAGTTCTCTTAATGGCTCTATTAGTTTCAGTTTCATATTTTCCAAAAGCCCACCGACATTATGGTGAGTCTTGATTGTCTGCGATGGCCCTTTGAAAGAAATGGATTCTATCACATCAGGGTACAAGGTTCCCTGCAATAAATATTCAATTTCGGATCCATCCTTTGGCTTTATCTCCGCGGCGACTCTTTCGAACACATGAATGAAAGTGTTTCCAATGATCTTTCTCTTCTTCTCTGGGTCGGTGACACCCTTTAGTTTTCCTAAGAATTCCTCTGATGCGTCTACCACAGTGAGGTTGATACCAAGCCCTTCATCTAAAGTCTTTTTCACTTGCTCGGTCTCGTTCTTTCTCATCACACCATTATCAACATATATAGCGTGGAAACGGTCTCCGATGGCCTCTCTCATGAGCTTTGCCCCCACAGTAGAATCAACTCCTCCAGAAACAGCGCCAATCACCTCTGCAGTAGGTCCAACTAATTGTCTTATCCGCTTGATTTCTGTTTCAATGAAGTTTTCCATTGTCCAATTTTGAGATGCTTTACAAATCTTCACCGCAAAGTTCTTCAATAAAACCTTACCTTGGACAGAATGTGTCACCTCTGGATGGAACTGAATACCATAGATTGGTTTGGTGGTGCTAGCAATTCCTGCATATGGAGAATTGCCAGAAGTAGCGACTGTCTTGAAGCCAGTAGGCAGAGACTGCAATTTGTCGTGATGAGACATCCAGACTTGAGAGTGGTCCATTCCTTCGAAAAGCGGGCAGCCAGGATCTTCTACATTCACCATGGCGGGTCCGTACTCTCTCTTTTCACCTCTACCAACACCTTTTCCATTAATCCAAGCTAGCTCCTGCATTCCGTAACAAATCCCCAGGATGGGCACGTCAAGATCAAACACGTCTGTGTCCACATGTGGAGCGCCTTCAGCATATACCGAGAACGGCCCTCCGGAGAGGATCACACCAACTGGCTTGAATGGGAGTTCGGCGATCTTCTGAGTGCAAGGAAGCATCTCAGCATAGACGTTGAACTCTCTCAATCTTCTGATGATGAGATGCGAGTACTGCGACCCAAAGTCCAGGACCAGGATCGTGTTGAAAACACTAGAAACTTCCTCTACCTCTGCTGTCATTTTGCTTGGTCAAGTGCCCTTCTGTGCTAATAAACGTCAGTGTCAGCAAATTCGGCTGGGCCCTTTCCAGTTTGAGTGTGCCTCTCTAAAAGCGTTTGTCAATTAAAGAGATGCACTTTATTGAAATCAATAAAAATTTTTTTTTTATTTTTCTTTTGGTTTATTTTCCTCTATTTTATGACTTCTTCACCCAGTCTTTGTTCCTTTTTTGGCTGCGTGAAAAAGATCTCGATACCATTCTTTTGACCTACATTCTTATCAGCATTTCATCTCCTGGATTTTAAATTAGTATGCAACCCTATATTATAAGAGCATCAGCCAAAAAAAAGCCTTGTGTGAGCGTGCAAGATGAAAAACGGCTATTTGCCATAAATAGTGGCTGGGCCTATAGCCTCATAGGGGTGTTCGCGCGACTCTTCCCAGATTTCGCTAAAGGCAGCCTTTAATGCGTCAATCGACTGTCTAGAGTTCTGAAACGTAAAAGCCAACCTGTTTCCCCTCGCTGTGACGCCATGTTTTTCGCTTAATTCACGCACTAGAGCAGGGTTCACCTTAGATGCCGCTAAATCGAGAAACACAAAGTTGGTATCGCATGGAACCTCAAGCTCGAAGCCAAGATGCTCAAGATACTGCCCAACCTCCTTTGCCATCGAATGAGCCTCGGCCAATTTGCTCCAGTTTTCATCAATCGCAATACTTCCCATCCGGGCAAGCAGACCGGCCTGTCTAATCCCTCCACCATTTTGCTTTTTAAAGTGGTTTGCAATCTGAATCAGCCGCTTCGAACCCACTAAGACACTTCCTATCGGAGCACCCAGTGATTTAGAGAGACATAGTGAAATGGAATCAAATAATTCACCGTATTGAAGCATTCTCACGCCAGTCTCGGTGCTTGCATTCCATAGCCTTGCACCATCGCAGTGAAGAGGGATCTTATTAGACTTGCACCAAGCACTTATCCTCTTCAGCTCTTCGTAGGGGAACACTATGCCGTGTAGGGTATTTTCCAGAGATACCAGCTTGGTAGGCGCCTCATGAATATCTTCCCTGTCTGGGGTGTAATTATCGATTATATCTTCCAATGTGAGATATAGGCCGTTCGATGGAATGACCGGTTTAACCATTGCTTGTGACAAAGTTGCCAGCCCACCAGCCTCAGCGGTATATATATGGGCTCTATAGTCACACAGGACCGAGTACGGAGGTTGTTTAAGGTGTGCACGGATTGCAATTTGGTTCGAGAGAGTCCCCGACACACAAAACAGACCAGCCTCGTAACCTGTCAGCCGAGAAACTTTCTCCTCCAGTGCCAGGCAGTCTTCATCTTCGTTGTAGACAGAATCTCCTGCAGAGGACAAGGCGACCGACGCAATCATTGAAGCAGATGGAGTGGTGAAGGTATCGCTTCGGAACTCATTACTGCTTCTCGGAATCGTGGAAGACATATCTCGGCCAGCAATACTTATTACGTAGCGTTGCACCTGTATCTTCAAACACAGAAATAAAGCCAGCTTGTTGAGTTCCAAGCTTTCAATCCGTCTCTGCGAGTGCTTACAAGTAGTACGACCTGTTAGCACCACATAGCTTTTATGTATTTTTTTCTTTTGCCCTAGCGTGTTTGAGTACTTTTATTTAATTAATCATCAGTACTGAATTCTGCCCCACACGAAATTTCAAAATAGGAAGGAGAAACGACAGTTTTTTATGGCCTGTCTGTCACGGGAAGACCCTTCACTGAGATCCGAAAATGATGTGGTTCACCCGTTTATCTCTCTTCGAGCCTGAATGGCTAGTGGCACAGCGTGAGCAACTTTGAATGAACTTCCAAAAAGAGTAAGTTCCTCAAAAGAGGTGCTGTTCTCGAGATAACTAACTTAGACTAGCGAGTCTGTTTTTTAAAAAATTGTGCTAGATACCAGTAAAGGGAGAGCTAACTGAACTCTCATTAGTCGCAACAAGAAATGTACATTTGGCCGCATCATTTGGATCACGTAGTGTTGATGAATATCAATTACAATAGACGGCAAGCGGATGAGCGAAGTAGAAAAAAAGATATTTGGATGCCAATCAATGAACAGATTTCAAGTATTTAATAGTGGTGAAGTCAGCAAATTGGAATTTGCTTTCCTAACATGCAAGACATCTGGGAGGGCTTTGTGGGCATTGCTATTCAACATTCGATATGGCCTATGTTGACTACATTGTTAGCAAGCATAAAGATCAGGAACAGGGGAAAGATTTATCAAAAAAAGGAGTTCTCTCTGGAAACGATCTTTCAAACTCTTCATTAGATATGGTAATCCACAAAGGGTGATTTTCTGATTATAATCCTCAATGAAGAATCTCTCATGGATTGGGAAAATCACATCCTAATTTCTTAACTACCTGTTTATGGCTCTGTCAATAAAGGTCTAATTTTTTTGAGCAAAAGAACTGCTTTCTTCAAAATATACGTTAGCTCTTCATTAGCTAGTCCGTTAGTTATCTCGAGACCAATCACTCTTTGTGTCATTTAAAAAATTTAGCAGCTGTTTGACAGAATTACCTTTCAACATTGGAAGAGCTGTGAACTGCATCTTTTCTGATTCCCTCACAACAGTGTTTTTTTGTGGGCGCGCTGATTTTTGCGCAGTGTGACCAAAGCAACAATGTGTCGACCTGAACTCAGTAGTTTAAAACAATTAACGCTTGAATTAAAAGAGAACATACCATACTTGCTATCATCTTGACTCAAGTAACTGTGATGGGCATATAGTTTATAGACAGAGAAGGAAAACTATACCAGAACAATTTCTCTCAAGCCAACAAAGTCCCCAATATTCTCGCAGGCTGATTAATCTTTTGATATTCAAATATTTAAATACACTGAGGGGAGCTTCTCATAGGTATTATGCGCTAGACCGAAAGGCATCTCTTCATGCAGACAGATCTTTTGCAGAGGTCCCGACACACGGCTGGTTTGTCTCTGGGGAAAAGCTGCATCCTAAATAGCTTTCGGAGAAAAATGGGATCAATTACTATCTCGTTTTAAAAAATTACTGTCAAATCTGGGATGACTTGAGCAATAAGCATCTGTTATTTTTTCTGAGTCTAATACTCAAATTGGCTTTCCAACATATTCAAACCATTCCTATCATAGTATCATAAATGCTTTTTTGGAAGGTTTGAACGTAAAAAAGCTGGAATGCAAGCAAACAAACGTTGTCAACGACAGAAAAAGTTTCAAAAACAAAATTTGTGCTTGAGGTCTTCCTCTCAGTATTAGTGCTATAAGGAATTGAGCTTGTGGGCCCTTTTGGACTTGATTGAAAAAAACATTGGCAATCTTTTCTATACAGCAACCTTCAAATTGCGCCCAACGTCGTGGTGTCACGAAACAGCCCTTTTTCATGTTCCATAGCAGCCCAGTTTTTAATAAGCCGTAGTCATAAAATAATTTCCATTTCAAGTATTTTATTTGACAAGCAAAAAAAAAGAATAACCAAAAAGAATTAACAATATGTCTCAAAAAACCATAATGTATATGTTACCACTCTGAGTTAATAACAAGACTGGAAACATCTTTGTGGCTGCATTTCAATGTGTCACAGCTGTTTGCACCGGCATTAGTTCCCCACCAACTGTAGTTGTCGCTGCCACCAGTATATACAACACAAAAGTAAATTATTATTGCAGCTATTGCAACACCAACATCTAGTGAAATCGCAAGTACAAGGTTATACTTTTTCCACCATGGTCTGTATTTTCTGTGGATGATAAAGTTGAAAACAAATATAGTAAGAGCCCATGTTGAATAGTTGATGCCAGTGACAGATGGAACTTCTCCAGCCCCACCTAGTAATAAAGTGGGGTCTACCTTCAACCAAAAGCTAGTTGGCCACTTTAATTTAATTAGGTGAATGACAAGAGCCACCAAAAATCCGACCAAGAAAAAGTAGAGAATCCAATCATATCTGCCACCTTTAGCAAAAACGTGCTCCCCGAACAGACCCCAAATTAAATGAGTGTTGTAAGACGATCTAACCTTCTTACAGTTCATGTTATTTTTGGCATCCGTCTGGCATACATCATCAATGTGTGACAAAATATAACCCACAACCACTGAATTAACAACAGAACACCAAACAGCTCCAATTAGTATAATGGCAGTGCAAACATATGGTGGTACCTTCATATAGTGACCGACCTTTGCCATTTGAGAAAAATGCAGAGCTCCTGACGTCGCTCCAGCTCCAACACCATAGAAATACATCAAACCCATTGGTGATTTAAGCCAGAATGCTGCAATAATATCGTAAAACGAGTCCACAGATACCTGAAAATTTGAACGGGACTCAATTAGCGATAGTGGAATGTAAAGACAAAACCCAATGATCACAGAAACTATGAATGCCCCTCCATTAAATTGGATATCATCGTATGCCTCTGAAAAGACGAAACCAAGACCCAAAGCAATCACAAACGCAGCAATGTAAATCCACATTGGAGGATGTCTATATGCCGACATCAGTTTTTGATGAATATCAGGAGGGGATAATCCCTTCCATGGCTTGTAAACATCTCTTTTGAAGCGGAAACAAAATGAGGTTATCATCGAGGCAAATGTTGCCAGTCCAAGCGCAATATTCAGCAATAAGGCTATTGGAGCCATCACAGGTGAGTAAGTCTCGTATTTATCCATATCGATTTTCCAAGTATCAAGATTTACAACCTTTGAAGCTTTGTATGAACCGCCACTTGTCGTGAATAAGGAGTTCGAAATAATTGGAAAATATGCTGTGTTGGATACGTTCTGGTAATACAGCGCTGGTAAAACGATCCATATCCAAAAAACAAAAGAAACAAATATGGTGAGACCAGCCCAGAATGGAGTTAAAAGAGGGTTTGTGAGGGATGAAATTTCTGACCAGTCGAAAGTTAACGGGAACAATCCTAGGCCCGACTTGACACCAAATACCTGACCGAGAGTTGCCGAAGAAGGTTTACACCACGATATCCAGGCTCCAATTGTACTTAAAAATGGAAGTATCAAATCCGGGAACCAGTACCAGACAAAAGAAGCCAAGGATGCCAGTAGCGCAAAGTTAAAAGTGGAGATCTTCCAGCCGTTGGCTACTCTGTTCTCACCAGAGTGTAATGCTTTAAATAAGGCACATGATCCAAGGGTTGCGGGCCATACTGCTTCTTCAGCTGAAACAAGAACTTTGTATCCAATTCCTGTCCATGCAAACGATAAAAGATGAGCCACCAGGTGATAAAGTATATATCTTCCCGTACCGATACTGATGTCAAAGAATTTCTTTTGCTCGATTTGCATCTTGCGATACATGTTTGCATTGACGACGATAGCGCAAAACATGTATATGCCCGCATGTTCTTTGCGATTGAAGACTCCAGAATTTAGACTTAGACCAAATATTTTCCAGTTAGGAACGGTATATTCCCATGCTTTACCCATTGGGAATGCAACTACCTGAGCCACAATAGCACCTATAGACACCGAAGGATATCTCATGATAAAGAAAGAGTCAATACCGGCGATCAAGGTTGATAAAATAAAACTGAGGACCCACATTCGGATAGTAGAACATGGCATTGAAGGATCATCTACAGTAGGTAAGATCTCCTCCGCGTCGGCGACTGTGAGATCAACGGCTTTTTCCAACGACACTGTGGATTCAGAATCTGGATTTTCAACATCCCATGTCTGGCTTTTGTCAATGTCTTTCTTTTCAGACAGCTGTGTTTCATGAAGTGCGGATCCTGAGCTTGAAGCAGCTGGGTTTTCTTTCTCATGTAGGGAGTGACCCATTGAGAAGTTATCTTGCACAGCGTTCGTCGACATCTTCAAGAAAAAAAAAGGTCGCTGCTCGTCTGGCCTCTTCTTCTATCCTAGTTTGCTGGGTGAGATGGCGGCATTGGTGTTGTCAGTGGAAAGACATTAGAAAGTGGAGCCCTTTTTATCTAGAAAGCAGTAGCCTCTCCCTGCTGAACTGAGTTCGAAATTGTCAGGCTAAATCCCCGGTTGCTCGCGACTATTTAGTTAATACCCCGGCATATAGAGTTATTTAAGCACCAAGGTGCATAAATCTATTGTTCTTTCGGCTTAGAAAAATTCTCTTGACCGAGAGACATTATTTGATGTGTCGCTTCCGATCTTTGAGCACAGTCCTGGGGGAGCGTTGGTGAGCAATTATCAGATCAATCAGTAACTTGAGCTGTGGGTTACTAGCTTGGTACACATTTCCGCTCGAAGTGCTTTGTGAACCAAGAGAAATACGAGCTCCTCTACGGCTTGAGGCGGCATCCTGCCTCGCTCATCAAACAGTTTTTCACTATAATTGCCTGATTTGAACCACATGCTGCACTTATTTACTCGTCTCCTATTTTTCAAACAACCTCTCTCATGTTGTCTTCTCCTCCGCACTCAGGTGCAACTGTTAGAAAGCTTGTCGCCGATAACTCCACATCAAGAGCATGAAAAATAGTTGACTTTTCCTTGCCGTCTCATCTTCCAATGGCATTATTTTCACCCCCTTCCCCTATACGGCCAGGGAAAAATCAAGTGCTACGAGGGAATTTTGGCGACGAGACACGAAATTTTTATGTCATACCCTTTTGAAGTTAATTCCCCGAAAAACAATATCCTGGAGTTGCATGACATTGTCCAGAGCTGGACCCGGCCTCAAGCACACCATTAAGATGAAAAAATTCAGGGTCCACAGCTGGTCAAACCAATACTATTCACCCATAACCAGCTCCTTCACCTCCCTCCCCCCTCCCCGCACTTTCCGAAACATCCGCTCCCCCAGAGAGTTTGAGTTTTCTTTGGTTGCTACATCCGAGAAACGTCAGTCCCTCTAAGTAAAGAAGTCAAGAGAACTGGGTAATGGATTAAATATTTCCGAAATGGGTGAGTTCCTCAAGTTCGTTTAGACCGTAGTAATCGTCGAACCCACGAACTGCAGTTTGCAAATACTCAAGCATGTCTGGCCCATTGTTAGATGACTCTCTTTCGTCAATTCCTTTGCTTGGATAGCTATTGTTCTCATCCGTAGAAATAGAAGTTAGCAGCGAATGGCTCAAATCTGCTGACTGCTCAAAATTGATTTTCCATAAGAATTTGCAAGAATTGAGTCGCGTGAAACAATCCTTCTCAAGAAATAGCTGCAGCATGGTCTTAAATTGGAGTAACGTTTCATATGATAAGTTCACAATCAGATTGCTCGTTTGACCTAAAGCAGGATTATCAAAATTGTACATGGGCTTGCCTCCGTTAGCAATACACTCTGTCATATACCCAAACTGCCCATACGTACGATATGGGACGTAGTAATGGTGACCGATCACAGAGAATATCCTAACACCAAGCCTCAGAACCTGAACAATCATATTCACAAGTTGTTCTAAAAGAGGCGAAAACGAGGAATCACGGCCTAATTGTGATATATGTAGCATATGCTTCCACAAAAGTAGTCTTACCGAAAAGAATGCAAAAAAATACATTACCTTCCTCAAAGTGTTGATCACAGGATATACTAGCACCACAATAAAATTGGATAGTTCATTTGAAGATTTCCAAACAACTGAAAAGGATAAATCCATCAATTCCAACCCTAAAGAGAGTAATTTGGCTAAAGAGGTTTGAAAGGCGCTTGAATTTTTCTTTCTTTCATATTCTACCACAAGATAATTGTGAATGGAAAACTCCATCATTCCGATCTTCAGTTGCCATCTCACTGAGTTCACAATACCAACGGTTGTCGTCTCTAATGAAAGGTACTTCAAATCAGAGTCCATAAAACTGAATAGCTTATGGCGGGCCCTTTCGACCTCTTCTAAGTCAGTAAGAAGATCCACAACTCTCATGTGTCCGTCTACACCATGCAGCGCTGTCATTATGCGATGCAGCAACGGATATATCACTGCTACCTTTCTGTATCTGTCAATCATAAACTTGTCTAGATCTAAACTGTGTGGCTTCGTAATGGTAGAGTCCCATATTGGAATTCCATTATCACTGTTACTTAAACTCAAGCGAGGTGCTTTTCCAAATTGCATGGCAACATCAAGATCAAGTTCAAGGGTCCCCCACCAAAGTTTTTTCCACATAGAGCTAACTCTTATGGTGTTGGGAGTAACAACTAAAGGATCTTTTGTTCGATACACAGGATGGCGAAGAGCGCGATTCAGCCCCATACTCAATGCCGTCTCACAGACAACTCCATTGAAGATAAATCCGTCTGTTGCATCTCCACCATCACCGTCTTCTTGAGCCATTGTATGATAATGTCTCATCAGCATCAATAGTTGCATCACTTCAAGGTTAGACTTCCTCAAAAAATTCACGTTATTTAAAGCTGCATTCACCAAACTGAAAACATCGGCTTCTATTGGGTAATCCAACAGTATCCGTTCTTCATTATCTGGTAGCAATTCGCGGGCTTCATTGCCAATGTACACGGAACTAAAAGAGAACCGCATTATTAAAATTAAAATGGCCATGAGGATAAAATCTGATTTATCCTCTACCTTCAATGAAACCTTAGAATCCTCGGCACCGAATATTACAATTCTGGCAATTGATTGTCTGAAATAATTTTCGTCCAGAACTGGCATGAATGGGTATATATAACGGAAGAATCTGTTCAGATGCAAGTTCATCAAATGCTGAGGGGGTATAACGGATGCCATATGGTACAATAATACATCTCTCTCGTTTTCAAAAATGAAACCATTGCTTCCAACGTCCTTGGGCATAAATTGAAATCTGGTGGAATGTTTTCTCAAACTCACCTGACGCACAATGGGCTTTGAAGACGCCAAGCTGTCCGTACCCCGATGTGATCCATGACTCATCGAAAGAAGTTGCTTTTCAATTCTCTTTTGAGCTTTGCTGAAGTCCTCCATTATAATAGACATAAGCGGATCTCGTTTCCAGTGTGCATTCTTGTGAAACGAACCCATGCACATAAATCTACTCTTCTTCAATCTGTGCATCATAGAACTGTGTCCTAAATCATCTTCTATTAGGCTAATCGTGTCTGATGTCTCTGGGCTAGTGCGGACAAGCTTTGTTTCGAGTTGCCGAACTCTTTTGCGTAGGCTGGACAGCTCTTTAATCGTCTCATCTTTTTCCGTGGTACTTGCAGGACTCAATCTGTTCCAGTGGTTTTCCATGGAGTTTGTAGGAGCACCTATCGCTGGCAGCTTTCTCAGTTCTTGTTCTTCCTGAGACAAGAGAGTTCCATGTACCAGCTTAAGTTCTTGCACCAAAGGCATGGCCTGGGGTTGGCTCACGGAACTGCTTTCGTTGAAATACATGAGTCCAATAGGTGCTGTTCCATAATCATAAAGACCGGGTACACATGCAGAGCTATCCGTTTCCAAGTTTGCAGGTTCAGCCCAAATCCCGGGCCCATCGTATACACATGGCAAATTGCTTTTTAGACATTGCTGACATGATGGTCTGCCGTGGTCACACTTAACTTTTCGTTTGCGACAACTAATGCATGAACGAGGAGTCCTTCTTCTCTTCTTCGAAGCTTCCGATGCCATCAAGACAGCCTAGAGTAGCTCCGCTAAACAGGTGCTGATTTTTGAATCCTGAGTGGTCTCCGTTGTTAACGATAGGCCCTGTTATCTTCCGGATCATAACCTTGAAATCGGAAACGGGCTTTTACCCTTTTTCGGCCCTCAATATCAAACTTAAAAAATCACAGTTAATGCGTTAAAGCCTTTTTCTACGCCAACATACCAGAATTTGATTGGGTATTACCCGGCCGAAGATGACAAGTCAGAATGTGAAAAATAAATATTAGTGGATCAATGTGAGGCTCCGAGAGAAATGAAAAACATCTCTACCCCTCCTCCACAGACTCACAAAACCATCGTCCCTTCTCGTCGATCGACTACAAGTTAAGAGGACTATTCAGAAAGAGGGAAGAAGTATTATCGGTTAGTGCCTAGTGCCCGCACAAGAGTCCTTGCCCTTTGCAATCTTTGTCCTTGAAAATATTTTGCTATGCTACCTTAGAATTGATCTGCACCGGGGCCGGCTACTGACCCACACTGACAATATGAGTGCTTTCCAAATCATACAGTCAATCTCTTGAGGGACATCTGATAAGACGACCACGGTTTTGCGACTCCTACAGAAACGATTTTCAGCGGCAGCTCATAAAATAGAGGCAATACATACCTGGGGACCAGTAGTCATCTTTAGCACAAGATTGCCTTGCGCTTTGAGTTCTACGAATTACTACTATTCAGTACCGTAATTCCCAAAAATCAATCCATTATTTGGTACATGGATACTTATCGCACAGACAGACAAGTCAATGATAGCTGACGAAATTGCATTATCTATTGTTCAACCTGGGCACGGGAATCTTAGTTCCTAATCTTCGCTTTGAGTTATCGGCTCCCAGCGGAGAGCGATGTGTAAAGAGGGCGCGCGACACGACGAGCCAGTAGTACAGTCCAATTCAGAAAAATTAAATGACTCTAGTGAAAGTATTGATAGTCACGTGATATTTTACATAATAAATAGCACATGACACCCAATTTTTTCGGGTGTGAGGCTCAATTTTTCTGATTTGGACTGTATTTGAAAAAAAAGATATCAAGACTCCACTAACAGGATAGTGGGCCGAGACGCAAAATCAATAATCGATATCTTCTAATTTGCAGGCCGTTAATTTATGCAAAAGATAAAGCAAAGTGGAGTAAGAGTATTTTTCCTCAGCTCTCCGCTCCAGCATGATGGCGGGGTCAGGTCAGATCAGATCAGGTGAAAGCAAGAGAGAAAATCGAATGACATTTTGAGGAACATCATAGTATCGGTCTTATAAATATTCGATTTGTGATTCCAAAGCTGGGAGAAAGAGTCGTCAATCGTTGTCTTCAGAACTACTGTAAACAACATCAAACAAAAATGCCCTCAAAAGAAATTGTACAAGAATCTGTGAACATTGATTCATTGCCTCTAATTGACTTCCAGGACTTCCTGAATGGTAACAAAGAAGAGAGACTAGCGGTTGCCAAAAAGATATTCACGGCAATGAAAGATGTTGGTTTTCTTTACTTGAAGAACCATGGTGTTCCCCAAGATAAGGTAGATGAATGCTTCAAGTGGAGTAAAAAGTTTTTTGAAATGCCTCTGGAAAATAAGATGAAGTGTCCTCATCCACCTTCCGGAAATCATCACACAGGATATTCTGGAATTGGCAGAGAGAAGGTCGGACAGATCATGAAGTTCGATGAAAATAAAGTGAAAGAAATGAGAAAGCATCCTGATGTCAAGGAGTCATTTGAAATGAATAAGGACACTGACGATCTCTACTGCAATTTTTGGCCTGAAGAAAATGATATTCCAGGGTTTAAAGAGTTTATGCTAGAGTTTTGGGATCGCTGCAATATGGCGAGCAAAGATATACTGAGAGCCATAGCTCTGGGTATGGACCTTGAAGAAGACTTTTTTGAGCCTTACCATTCTGACGACATCAATCAGTTACGATTACTGCATTACCCAGAAACAGAGGAGTCGGAGCTTAGAGCCGGAGAAAAAGAAAGAATTGGCGCTCACACTGACTTTGGTACTCTAACCATGCTCTTCCAGGATGAATGCGGTGGCCTGGAAGTGGAAGACCCACATACTCCTGGAAACTTTCTGCCTGGATACTACGTTCCTGGAGCTATTGTTGTGAATATTGGCGATTTTTTGATGAGATGGTCAAATGACCGACTAAAGAGCACTTTGCACCGTGTGGGGGCTCCATTCACGAAATCTGAGGGCATTTTATCTAAAGAGCGCTTTTCAATCCCTTATTTTGTTACAACCAATCGCGATGTGGTGATCGATTGCTTACCAGGTTGCTGGGACGAGGAGCATCCTAAACTTTACCCTCCTATTAATTCTCATGAATACATTGAAGCAAGATTAAACGCAACTTATTGAATAGTTCTGTCCTATGTACAGGCTCGAAGTTGACTGACTATATTACCTCCTACATACAACCTCCGTTTTTAATACTGATTTTGACTCATGTGTAATAATGTCCTTAATCCCACTAATACAGAAATCACTTAATACTCCAGTCGTTCATCTCCCAATATGCAGGGGATAGGCTTTTCGGAATACAGATTTTCTTTTAAGGATACCAAAAATCCAGTTTTCTCCACCAGCAAATCCAGTATTATGCTGGTGCCCACCAAATGGTCTCAGGTGTATCTTATCTTGTGATAGTAAAAAAGGTAATTCTGTCAACCCCAAAGAACCTTTCAAATCGAAATATCTCGAGGGCACCACCAAGAAACCTTTGAACTGTCATATAGCATATCAAGGTTAATATATCTCTATATATATGTCCCATTTTTCCAACTTTTAAGTAAGATCTTGTGTCTACTTGTATTATTTTTTTCCAATTCCCATCAAGCGATACAATGGTACAGCAAGACTATAAGATTTCAGACCTTGGGTTTGCTAATCCCTTTAAAGACCCTTGGATTGTTCGGGTTATAAGAAACCCTGAAAAAAAGCCACTATCAGAGCTCCTTGAAGTTCCTAATCATGGAGATTCTGAGTACGAAAATGACCGCTGGACCAATAGAGATTTAATTCCAATACCAAAAGATAGACAGACGTGGACCGCACTTTCGTATTTCGGATATTGGACAGTGACTGGTATGGGTGTCTCAACATGGTCTTTAGGGTCTACCGCTATATCTTATGGTCTTAACTGTAAACAAGCCTTAGGTGCCATTGCCGCCGGTGCTATGATTGTTGGTCTGATTGCAGTGGCAATAGGGGTGATTGGTCAAAAATGTAAGATCGGATACACTGTGTCTTCCAGAGCTGCTTTCGGTTTCTATGGATGCTATTTACCCATTGCCATAAAGTCGTTTATTGCCTGCATTTGGCAGGGACTTCACTTTTATTATATCGGACAAGGACTTGTTGGAACTTTGGGTTCACTTTCTCCCGTATTTATTACTGGCACCATGGGCACAGAGTTTTCTGATTGGAGTCCTCTCACTAGAGGCGAACTTGTCGGTGTATTCTTAGGTCTCATTCTTTTCTGCTTTGTGATGACGGTCCCTCCAGAAAAGATGCAGCCTTTAGTTCATATATCTTTTATTCTACAGACTGGATCGTTTTTCGGCCTTATGGGGTGGGCTATTCATGCAAATGGAGGAGTTCTTGGACCACTATGGAATGAACCTTCGACAAAAAGCGGCAGCCCAGTCTGGTTTGCATTTTACATGATTACGGATATTTGCGGTTCAAACAGTGGTGTTCTTGGTCAAAGTGACTGGACTCGTTATAGCAAAACCAGATTTGCTCCAAATTTCAGTCAAATTGTCACTGCTCCAGTTACATTATTTCTTACGGCTGCTATGGGCATATTTGCTTCAGCAGCAATGGAACCTGTGCTGGGTGAAATATATTGGAATCCAGTTACACTGCTACCTGCGATCTTAAAACACTACGAATTTTCTTCTGCTGCAAGAGCTGGTATCTTCTTCGCTTCATTTGGTATTGTGTCCGGCCAATTGTGGCAGGCTGTGTTGTTAACCGCCTGCAGTACTGGTATGGATATTGCTGGTTTTTGGCCAAAGTATATCAATATTCGCAGGGGAAGTTACATCATGTCTGTAATTGGAATCTGCTGCCAGCCTTGGAAACTCCTTGCAACTTCAAATACTTTCTTGACCGTATTATCAGGATTCTCGGTCTTTGTTGGGCCCCTGGTTGGTTGCGCTATCGCTGATTTCTTTGTTGTCCGCCGCATGAAATATCGTCTGCCCGATCTTTATCGCACAGAAAACTCTATTTATTGGACCAAATGGGGTTTAAACTGGAGAGGGTTACTGTCTATTACTGTGGGTACCCTTCCTACACTTCCTGGCCTCATCTGTACTGCAGGTAATTATTCCATGAACTCTGGTTATGAAAAATTTTACAATTTGACCTATCTTGTTGGTGCTGTAATCACATTCGTGGTACACAGTTTGATAGGCTATTTCTTCCCACCACCTGGAATAGGGGAAGAGGCTTCATTCTTAGAAGATGATGAGGGAATGGTTGCCAGCGGGGAATCAACCTATGAAAAACAAAATTTTGTTACCGAGGTTAGCGAGATAAACTCGGACAAGAGATTAGCCTAAGTCCTGTTGTTTTGAGCTATGGCTTGGTAGCCGTTTTGAGGAAACTCAAGCATTTCTTAACCATATTTTTGCCCCAATATAATCGCGATCTATTAACCACATAAAAGAGCAATGACAAGTTGTGAAATAAAATCAAAAGGTTCCGCAGTTGGCAAACGCCTCAAAAAAGTCTTTTCAATGCCAATCCTTGTAGCAAATCGCATATGCTATCCATTCCAACCCACTCATTATCCTTTAAAAGGGACCCGCAGTAGCATAGCAATCCTAAAATATACTGTTGCCTTTTGGCAAACTCCTCACGGTTCCCCGATATTGTGTCACATCCCGAAAAAACCACATAGTCACTAGCTTCTAAAACCATATCCACATATATCATCGCGTCCTCCCTGGCAAGATCTTTGTTGATGTCACTATTCGGATGCTCCAAATACTTGAGAGGATTCGGAAGTTCTTTTAAAGAAAGCTTAACCGGTAGATCTTCCCTATAGGCCTCAAAACACCATAATGTCAGACATGCTAATTTCATATAATTAGACAAATGAGGGATTACTGAAATCATTTCAGTGTTGGAAAAGGCCGTTCCTAATAGTCTGCATGCTACAACAAGAGCCTTCTGAGCATTTTTTGTTCTTGTCCACGTATGAAAGTCTGAACCCAGTTTTGTTTTTGGAAAAGGGTTAGACTTGGACACACGAGAATGAAATTCAACAGCAAGCGATTGTATAGAATAAGTATCAACGTATAGCAGAAGAAGACCAAACTGATATTGTGTCAAATTGTTCCAAAATATTGGCGAAGTGTCATAACTGTTAAGGATCCCAGAATCGAAATCGTCTGTTTTGCTTCGATTCATCACCATGCTATTTGTGGTGTAGATTTGATGATCAAAATATTCCCTCCAACAGAAAAAAGCATCTTCAAGTTTAGTTGACAAGCTCTCCAGTCGTTTCTTTGAAGCTATGCCCAAGTTTTTTATCTCTCTCTGTTTCAGTGTCCAGGAGATACTGATGAGACCCTGCAAAAACACAAGTCTCGAAAACTGAGAAAAACAATTCAGCGAATATTCCTTTTGAGATTCTTTGTAAGGCTGCATGAGTCTCCGTAGACTAAACAAAAGGTTGGGCCATTTTCCATCATCTCTTATATAAGGCATTACATTGATCCAGCTCAATGAATCAGCTGATGTTTTTGATGCTGCCACAGGTGCCCGGGGTCGGGTTTCTTTTGGTTGTTTCAAAAGTTCGTCTACAAATGTAAGAGCATCCGGTGCATTCCATACAGCATCACTAGAAGGCAACTCAAACCGCAGATCAAAAACAGATACCATTGCTCGCTCTCCTTTCAAAAGTGAGTGTTGTGAGTCGCAGATATAGCCAAAAAATGCTGCTCGTTTGTACGATTCATACTTTATCCACTCTTTCCAATATAAGTCTAGTTGAGCTTTTGTCATTGTGCAGTCTTCTTTCGCAACAGGTTCATGGAGTATGCTTGCTAGTTTTGGCAGATTAAGCGCGCGAATAACAGCACCATGAAAGATTACTGATAACTTAGAGAGCGTTGAATCCCCTATACTGGTGCAAACATAACTGGAAAGCAGCAAGCTTTGCAGGAAGCCAAGCTCCAGTTCATCTGCATCACACATCTCACTTAATTGGCATGATATTAGCTTTCTTTCCATTAAAAATGCATGCAATATATGTTGGGGATCTTTTGAATAGATCATTCCAATAATTATAACAGCAGCGACCAAAAAGGGGTGTGCAACATTCACGTCAAATGAGAACTTATGTATAATGGGATAGCTGGCATTAAAATTAGTCCAAAACAGCTCTGTGAATATGGTAAGCTGACTGGGACACAAGCGCTCTGCCAGATATTCAACACCCAATAGATTCAAAATCTTTAGTGCGGCTTCACTTGTAAATTGTGAACAAGGATATGAAACTGTGTAAGCCAACTGATTCTCCAGTGAAACCGGACTACTTGAATGTAGAGAGTGTGGTTCCATAGATGAGGAAAAAACGTTCGGTTCGGCGTATATATTATTAGATACTGGCCAGTCAGTATGAACAGCTGATGTTACACGATTCAAAAGCTTAGGCGGTGGCGAGGCCGGTAAATGAGCCAAAAGTGTATTTTCTGGTGAATCGGACTCTGCCGAAGGAACGCCCTCTGGAAACAATGAAAGATTCATAAATTCCTGATTTCTTAACTCTTCAATACGTCTCTTATGTGTCTTGGACCTGTAATGTTTTTCAAGTAAGTCTTTTCGTGCAAATCCTATGTTACATTGGACGCACCTGAATGGCTTAATAGCATCATGATTAGCGAGGTGTCGATGCAGGTAGTCCAAGCGCGAAAAAGCCTTGTTGCACTTGGGGCATTTGAAAGGCTTTTCTTTGGGACCCATACGATAGATATTGTCGTATCTTTGAAAATGAAATAGAAAGTCAGAGGCCGCTTCCAGGAAGACGGCCGATATCAGTAATAGCTATATAGTGAAATGATTTCAAAGTTTAATGAAGAAGCAGACAATCGCAGGTTGCGAAGCTAATTTTCAACTGAAAAAAACAGAGAAGATTGAGATTTACACGACTAAGTTGAGAAATACAGACCCGTATCTTGCGCGTAGTATCGAAAAGCATTGTATTGTACTCTTACAGTTAAGTTACATGATAAATATCGTGATTAGCTCTGGTGAGTCAGAAACGAAAAATTTAAATATGGACGACTATTATGAACTATGCATCTACTGTTTTTTCAGGAGCTTTTCCAGGACATTCTAAATCACAGTAGTAGCGGTAGCCGACAAATGGTCCAAAGTCAGAATAACGCTTAGAATAACCCAGGTCAGATAGGAGCTCCATGTCTTCATCCGAAAGAGATACGGTTGTACCACCTAAGTTTTCCGAGATTCTGGATGGGGTGACCGACTTCGGAATTATCGACGTGCCACGAGTCAAAGCCCAGGCCACTAGAATTTGGGCTGGAGTCTTACCAAGTTTTTCAGATACTTGCAAAACTTTAGGGTGTGACAGTATTCTTGGCTCGCCTTCAAGGGCATATGTGGAATTTTGATTTCCGAACCCAGAGTAAGCCGTGACATGGATATCGTTATTTTTGTGAAACTCTAAAAAGCTGTCCTGCTTCAAGTATGGATGTAATTCCATTTGGTGGACTTGTGGCTTCACAGTGCAATTCTCCAGCAACTTTTCCAATTCACATTTTGCGAAATTGCTCACACCAATTGCCTTGACTTTACCTGTATCCAACAGTTTCTCCATTGCTTTCCATGTGTCCACGTAGTCAATGTCTGCCTTCACGTACGTTCCTTTATCTGCCGCCTCCCTGTCATTAGCACATGGGTAATGCATCAGATAAAGATCCACGTAGTCAAGTCCCAATTTTTTTAAGCTCTCATCCAGGGCTTCGGAAACGTCCTCTGGTTTATGCATTGTGTTCCAGAGCTTTGTGGTGACAAATATGTTGTCCCTTGGGACGCCGCTTTCCTTTATTCCCTGCCCAACAGCTTCCTCATTACCATATATAGCAGCAGTGTCAATGTGTGTATATCCATTCTGCAATGCATATTTCACCGCTTCTCTGACAGTCTCAGGCTCAGAAAGCTGTATGTGGGTTAGTGAATGGTTAAACAAATTGTAAATATTATGATATTCCGCTCAACTTACCCATGTGCCGAGGCCAAAAAGAGGCATGGTAACACCGTTGTTCAACTCTACAGACATTTTTGCTTTAAATTAGTCAACACTGCTGCTTCCTTTCTTACAAGGTAGTCTTTGTGGATCTTTGATTGTAATTGCTGGAGACAGATTTTAATTCATGATGAGGCCACTAGTGGGCCTATCCTCGGGTACATATACTCAAAAAAAAATTAGTTTTTAATTTTCGAGGGAATGGTATAGTGAAAACCGATAAGAAACCCTTTTTTTTCAGGACGGTGGGCACAACTAAACACACAGCGAGGTCAGGTTTCAAAAATTTCCGGTAAAGATTTCTTCAGTAGAGACAACGATGAATAAGAAAGAACTTTGTAATGCAGTGTCGCTGACCACCGATAAACTTCCTCGGCAAGATATGATGGTGGGGAAATTCATCTTCAGGGCTAAAATGGCAGCGAGAGCATAATCTGACTCTTTTTCAACGTTCAATCAAACTTGAAAATCGTCAGCGGCGAATGTTCCAATTCTGACGATTAACTGTTTAAAATAATTTTCTCCAGAGCCCCATGAATATATAACAGAAGTGTCTATTATGCTCAGGTACAGGCCCATAAAACACCGAAGAGGTATGAGCGTTCAAATATGGAACAATAATACATCTCTATAATTTCCAAAAGTGCTGTTTTCCAATCGTCTTTGGAGATAAAGTGAAATCCAGTTGAATGCTTTTTTATAGCTCACCTGACTCAATCTGAGCTTTGCAAATTGGAAGTCTCCCTGTGCCCTAAATAATCCACTGAATTATGAGTGGAAGTTAATTATCAGTTATCTTTGAAGTTTTGCCTAAAATCTCCGTCATGATAGGCATAAATGAATCTAGTTTCCAAGTATGTGGGATTGGCCCAAATCTCTGGCCTATCATATGTACACGGTAGATTGCTCTATAAAGAATGCTGACACGAGTGTCTTCCGTAGTCACACTAGCCTTTTTGTTTGTGACAACCAAAGAGAACGGGGTCACCTCTTTTTCTCAGCAGCCTGCAAAGTCATTATAAAAAATCAGTTTGAATAGGCTTCGCCAAAACTCGCCTCCTAAATGTCAATATTACGTGATCGGTCCGCCACTTGATACCGATTTTTCTTCTCCTATCATAGCTTAGGTAAGCGGGATTTTATTGTCAACCAAAGAAGTACCAAAAAGTGAACTTTCCGTCCTTACAAACCTTAATTGTTGTTTGTTGCATGGTGAAGAGTTTGTACAAAGTATGTGAGAAACTTATTGTGACTAAGCAACTACGTTGGGCATCGATAGTAGTTAACCGAGTACTGTTTAAATATCATGGAACAAGTAGTCATATTACTGTGCCATGCAGATGGTAGCACTTGAGCAATCCATCTCTTGCTTTGATTTGGAGCTGAAGTTCGAATTTTGGACACAGCTCCCCATTTTTTCTTTCAAAAGGTAGATCAAATTTTGCAGAATCCACAATGTTCTTGTAGTTTTAAGGACCTGTTGAAAGCCAAAAAGCAAGCACCTTCGTTTAGTTGAAGTTTCACCGTTTTTCTCAAAATGAAGACAAAAAAATCATGGCACATCAGAATTACATGCTATCGCGTTGATAAAGCATAGCGGCTCTGTTCTGTAGGGAGGCTAGTTTTCTTAATTTCCTAAAGTCGTTATCTTTTATCGGAGTTACCTGATATGAGAGTAGTGGTGGTGCCAAAACCCACCTGCTCTCCAGTTCGAAGAAAAATTAAAAAAAAGATAAGGTCTTTACTAACTGGATAGTGACTAGAGAACATGCACAGCCATCTTCTGGCGATACATTGAGTCCCACGGCGGACAAACAGTCAGAACGTACTATTGAATGACGGGATCTGGTCACTCTGGCACAAAGAATCCAAATGAGCAGGGAGCGAGTGACAGTAAAAGTACCTCGAATTTCAGGAGTTGGAAAACCACCTCAATGTATCTAAAATGTTCGCCTTCTGTTGTCTTGCGAAACAGATTAGCGTGGTTTCTTTACGTTAGGTTGACTGCACGCAAATTAAACAAATTTTGACAAACCGAATAATTCCACAACTTGTGTGAACAGGCTAACTTGATTACATAAAAATCCTTGAATGCTTGAAGCAGATGCGCTTAGCTTGGATCTTTGCAACGACTTTTCGAAAATCTGCACCCAAATAACAATCGGCCATGCTGACAAAATCCTCAATTATTGAAAAAAAAGAAATTCATAAGCCAAAGAAAGAGAAGAACTAGAGCCCAAGCTGATTCCGTGCTAATTGTCTATGTTCTTACAAAAACAATTGCGAAAATGTAGGAGTAGATGAAGATCTTGCACCCAACAAAATATCCACAAAAGTACTACCTGTTTGGAACTATTGCTGTGCTTATTGTTTAGCTTTTTGAAGCTTTAATGAGATTAAGCAATGAATAGAACAAAAGCACTTTGTATTGCATGAACTCTATTTGCCACTTCGCAGAATTCTTTATTTAAAGTTTGTTTTTTTTTGTTAACTTCGTTCTTTACCACTAATCGCATTGTTGTAACTGGCTCGCTTCTTGGTCGCGGAATGTCAACCGCACTAACTTTTTTATTTTACGACTAACTACCCTTAATGTATAAAGTGATGGCTGGGTTTAACTAGTTGGATAATGATGTGTTTTATTGCGGGTTCAAGTGAAATATATATCATCATATATGATTCAAGTCAGGTAGAGCACGTATATATTTTTTACCGCAGTAAGAAAAAAGCTAAATAGGTACAGTTTTCTTTCTAAACGCTTAATCATCTTATGTGAAATGCTTTGAAGATAATTCTCCGCAAACTGCTGTGCACAGCCCCACAACCTATTAGTTCACTAAATCATCTCCACCAAAATTGCCAATATCCGTGCTCGTGCCCACCCACTAGGTGCAACGAGTAGCTTATCTTCCAATAGTTGTGAAGAAAGATAACTTTTCAGCCTGGCTAAACCTTTCAAACGTGATTATCTTGAAATTTGATTACAGGATACCTCCATAAAATGGCATATCGTACATCTTGATCACTGTTCAAATATATATGGCTCTTTCCACAGTTTCAAGATGCACCCTTCTGCTCGTTGATTTTCCGACAAGTTGTTAGGCTGACACTTACAATGGTTCAACAAGATTACAAGGTAACAGACCTCGGCCTTGCCAACCCCTTCAAAGACCCATGGATTATTAGAGTTATAAGAAATCCTGAAAAGAAGCGACTATCAGAGCTACTCCAAGTTCCTGATCATGGGGACACTCATTACGAAAATGACCGCTGGACCAATAGAGATCTAATTCCAATTCCGGAAAATAGGCAGACATGGACTGTACTGTCTTACTTTGGCTACTGGACTGTGACGGGTATGGGTGTCGCCAATTGGTCTATAGGATCTACCGCGCTTTCAGATGGTCTCAACTGTAAACAAGCCTTAGGTGCCATAGCAGCTGGCGCTATTACTGTTGGACTGATTGCTGTGGCAATAGGGGTGATTGGTCAAAAATGTAGGATTGGATACACAGTGTCATCTAGAGCAACATTTGGTTTCTATGGGTGTTATCTGCCGATTGCCATTAAATCTTTCATCGCGTGTCTTTGGCAAGGACTACACTTCTATTATATTGGTCAGGGATTTGTTGGAACTTTGGGTTCACTTTCACCCGTATTTATTACTGGCACTATGGGCAGAGAGTTTTCTGATTGGAGCCCTCTCACTAGAGGCGAGCTTCTCGGAGTATTTTTGGGTCTCATACTTTTTTGCTTTGCTATGACTGTCCCTCCAGAAAAGATGCAGCCTTTAGTTCATATATCCTTTGTTTTTCAAACTGGGACATTGTTTGGCCTCTTGGGTTGGGCCATCCATTTAAATGGAGGGGTTCTTGGACCCCTATGGAATAAACCTGCAACCAAGAGCGGAAGTCCTGTCTGGTTCGCATTTTTTTTGATTACCTCCATGTGTGGTTCAAAAAGTGGTGTGCTCGGTCAGAGTGACTGGACCCGGTACAGCAAAACAAGATTTGCTCCAAACTTCAGCCAGCTTATTACCGCTCCGGTAACCATATTTCTTACGGCTGCTATGGGTATATTTGCTTCTGCCGCGATGGAGCCAGTTATGGGCGAAATCTATTGGAATCCGGTAACACTCTTACCTGCAATCCTGAAGTTCTACAACTTTTCTCCCGCATCAAGAGCTGGGGTTTTTTTTGCGTCATTCGGCATTGTGTCTGGACAATTGTGGCAGGCCGTATTACTAACTGCCTGTAGCACTGGAATGGATGTTACTGGCTTTTGGCCGAAGTATATTAACATTCGCAGAGGAAGTTACCTCATGTCTATCATTGGAATTTGTTGTCAGCCTTGGAAATTGCTTGAAACTTCAAGTACTTTTTTAACTGTTCTCTCTGGTTTTTCTGTCTTTGTTGGACCACTGGTAGGTTGTGCAATTGCTGATTTCTTTGTTGTCCGCCGCATGAAGTATCGCATATGTGACCTCTATCGTACAGAAAACTCTATATACTGGACCAAATGGGGTTTGAACTGGAGAGGGTTACTTTCAATCACTGTGGGGACTATTCCTACACTTCCAGGCCTTATATGCAAAGCAGGAAATTATTACATGTCCAGCAGCTATGAGAACTTTTACAATTTGACTTACCTTGCTGGGGCCGTGATAGCATTTTTAGTGCACAGTTTTGTTGGTTATTTTTTTCCTCCACCTGGCATAGGGCTGGAAGCGCCATACTTAGAAGACGAAAAAGCGGCTTCTGGTAGTGGGGTGTCTATCTATGAAAAGCAAGGGTTCATCACAGAGGTAAATGAGGTTTAACTCCAATAAATTTCCATCTTATTCGTTATGATCATAAGGTATGGTAAGTTATTCTTAAGCATTTAAACACAGTGTGGGTACGCGCTTACGCTTAGGCCTCGTTTTCAACCCACTCTACTGTATTCAAAGTAATCAAACCATCAACAAGTACAAATAGCACATTTAAAGGTGCCGCTTCAAAGCCAAGCCTTGTAGTAAATCACATATATTTTCCATCCCCACCCACTCATTATGTTTTAGAAGAGCCCCGGTGTAGCACATCAGCCCTATAATGTACTGTTGCCTCTTTATAAATTGCTGGCGGCCCTTGACAACAGCAATGTCATCAGGAGAAGTGGCATTCTCACTTGCCTCTATAACAATTTCAATGTATGCCAATGCGTCCTGCCTCGCAATATCTTCATTGATGACAATGCTTGGATGATCCAAATATTTGATGGGGTTAGGAATTTCTTCCATTGATAATTTTTCTGGTAGATCTTCCCTATAAGCCTCAAAGCACCATAATGCCAGAGATGCTAATTTCAGATAATTTGACAAATGAGGGATTACTGAAATCATCTCTGTGTTGGTAAATGCCGTTCCCAATATCCTACAGGCTACAACGAGAGCCTTCTGAGCATTTTTTGTTCTTGTCCACGCTTGAAAGTCTGAACCCAGTTTTGTTTTTGGAAAAGGGTTAGACTTGGACACGCGAGAATGAAATTCAACAGCAAGCAATTGTATAGAATAAGTATCAACGTATAGCAGAAGAAGACCAAACTGATATTGTGTCAAATTGTTCCAAAATATTGGTGAAACATCGTAACTGTTAAGAATTCCAAAGCTAAAGTCGTCTGATTTGCCTCGATTCATCACCATGCTATTTGTAGTATGGATTTGATGATCGAAATATTCCCTCCAACAAAAAAAAGCATCTTCAAGTTTAGTTGACAAGCTATCCAATCTCTTCTTTGAGGTTATGCCAAAATTTTTGAGGTCTCTCCATTTAACTGTCCAAGAAATGCCAATGAGTCCCTGAAGAAACACAAGCCTCGAAAACTGAGAAAAGCAGTTCAGTGAATAAGCTTTGTGGGATTCTTCGTACGGTTGCATAAGTCGCCGTAAACTGAATAAAAGATTGGGCCACTTTCCCTCATCCCGTATATTTGGAATTACATTGACCGAGCTCGACGGATCAGCTGAAGCCTTTGAAGCAATTGAAGGCAAACGAGGTCGGGTTTCCTTTGGTTGCTTGAAAAGCTCAAAAACAAACGTGACAGCGTCTGATGCATTCCAAACAGCGTCGCTGGAAGGCAACTCAAACTGCAGATCAAAAACAGATACCATCGCCCGCCTTCCCTTTAAAACAGCGAGTTGAGAATCGCAAATATACCCAAAAAATGCTGCTCGTTTATAGGATTCATACCTTATCCACTCTCTCCAATATAAGTCTAATTGATCTTTCGTCATTGTGCGGTTTCCTCTTGCAGCAGGTTCGCGGATTTTGCTAGCTAGTTTTGGCAAATCTAGAGCAGTAATAGCAGCACTATGAAAGATAACTGACAGCTGAGAAAGCCGGGATTCACCTATACACGTACAAATATAAGTGGAAAGCAGCAAACTTTGCAAAAACCCGAGCTCTAGCTCATTAGCCTGACTAATCTCGTTCAGTTGATACGTTATCAGTTTCTTCTCCATTGAAATAGCGTTTGAAATATTCTCGGGATCTTTTGAATATACCATCCCGGTAATAATGATTGCAGACACCAAGAACGGGTGCTCAGTATTAACGTCAAATGAAAACTCGTGCACTATGGGATAACTGGCATTGAAATTTATCCAAAATAACTCTGTAAATCTTGAGAGCTGACTAGTAAGCCAGCTTTCAGCCAAATTCTCAACATTTAAAATGTTCCAGATATTGAGTGCAGTGTCATTAGTGAACTGTAGACATGGGTAAGATGGAGAATAAGCCAAGTGGTCCCTTGATCCTGGGCTGTTTGATTCCAAGGTCCCTGCTGCTGACCAAAATGATAAGAACTGCTGTCCAACATGTACACTGTTAGTGTCTGTCCAATAGTTTTGACCGGATGGTGGAAGGTTGTTCGAGAGGGGAGGTTGTGGTGACGCAGGGTGCTCACGCAGAAAAATAACATTATCTGGTGCTGGTGAATCAGAATCCACCGAGACAACGCCCTCTGGAAACAATAAATGATTCAGAAACTCCTGGCTTCTTAATTTTTCAATACATCTCTTATGTGTCTTGGACTTGTAATGTTTTTCGAGTAAGTCTTTCCGTGCGAACCCTATATTGCATTGGACGCACCTAAATGGCTTAACGGCATCATGATTAGCGAGGTGTCGATGCAGGTAGTCCAAGCGCGAAAAAGCCTTATCACACTTGGGGCATTTGAAGGGTTTTTCTTTAGGAGCCATATGCTAAATAGCGTATCAATTTTTGATGATTTCAAAGGACTTCAGCACCTTCGAAACAATAAGAGATGCGGTTTATAAACTATTTTATTTATCGATAACGATTGGGAAATGCAAGGAAAAAGAAAAAGCAGGCGAACGATCGCTTGTTCCGAAAACGATCCTGGATTTTTTTTTGATCCTAAACACTTGACATTCACACTACCCAGACAGAAAACAAACTAGGATAAGTGAGTAACGCAAAAGGAAAGTGTAAGATCGATATCTGTGCACATCATTAGTTATGATGCAATTGAGTTACTAAAATCGTAACCAAAGAAACTGTTTATTTGACCTACCACTCCACAAAGCCAAGGGTATTTATCATTTTGCACCAACCTGGATTCCGATGAGACTCTTGATTATCTGAGTCGCGCTCTTGAAGAGATCTACTTCTCAGGAAAATGATTTTTTTACCCCACAATTTTCCAATTATTGTTTTCGTCATCTTCCGTATTGTAAATGATGTATAAAATGTATGCAAAGAACTGCATCCTTGTAAAATGAGTGCTTTTTGCAATAGTTCAGGTTAGAAAGATCAGAGAGCAAACTGTCAACTTTCAAAATGTTCACCAGAATATATGCTCTTGAGGAAAATTCCTACAATGAATCTCTCAGCATGTATTTAGGATCAGATGATTGCTATTAGGACAACAATATCGGAGTGGGTCTCTTAAATTTCACAAAAAATGTGGTTGACAAACATCTCCAAGAATGAAAAAAGAGCTATTCTGTATGCAATAACCCGAACTTGGCTCAGAACTGGGGGGAAGAAACATATTCGAAGATCCACATCAGATCAACGACAATAAAATAACTCTAATGTACGGCTGGCATTTGGAGCGACCATCTACAACCCACAATTCTTTTTATGTTGTAGACCCTGACGTCTTGGCCAGTAGTGCCCTTATTTTCTCAGGCTCATTAAAGGATGTTCAGTTTGTGGTACGATGGGTAGATCGGTATAGGACTCGTAAGGGATGTCGTTCCATTATATTCATATCCTTGGAGCAGAATATTGGTTTTTGGAGGGTCGGCCCAAAGGATTCCCAGAGAAGTGCTTCTACATTTGGGACGTAACGTGCATAAGATTTTAAAACTTAATGGTGACATTGCCAGTTGTCTTCTTGATCCTGGCGTCTAATATTTTGCACCGTATGAGGTTACCCAAAAAAATTGCTTCCTCTTTTGATTGACACACCAGATCGAGGTGTTTGTTATGTGATGGGGTACACTCTATATCGTGGTCCTGGGTATCCACCATTTAAACGACCATTCCAGCCGCCACTTCTAGAATGGAAATTGTCTTGCCTGGTGGATCATCAATCCAGGCAGGACTAGGTGCTTTACTTGGATCAGATGTAACCCATACTACGAGAAACTTTGACTGACAATCATATTTGTCCACGCATTTGGACTTTATATTAACGGAATGTTTTGTCAAAGCAGTATGGGGATCGTTACTAGAAAAAGTTCCAATTAATTCCAGCGCCCCCAGAGCATCAATCTCATTGGACTGCAAACAACCGTGGCTCTCTACGCTACCCGCTCCAACAGTCAGAGTAATCCTTTGTCCATAAAACGAAGTTCTTTGCTTTTGGATCACCGAAGGAAATCTCTTGTCAATGTGTTCTGACTCAAAATCCAGGAAGGAAAATGCAAAATTGATATCTGTTGGGAATGTACTAAACGGAATATTATACGAAAAAATCAAATAATAACAAACAGTTAAAATTAATAGTGATTAAATGTAAATAAATGCCATCAAAATTGTGAGGCTAAGTCAATATTGATCAAACGAATGCGATTTTACTGACAATTTCCGTGTAATTCATAACATCTGTGCTGATCAGGAACATCATAATGTCCCTGGTTCCATTTACAGCGTGTTATGGGGGGTCTTGAATGCCGGTGCAGAGTTGTATATATGACATTTTAGTTGTTGCAATAAACACAGATTATTTTTTGTGAGCTGATGCATGTCATCTTGTCGATGTTGAAAGAAAACAACAAAACCGCCGAACGAGATAGTGAGAGGGGGGTGCGGGCGTTGCACACCCACCTTCAAGAGGCCTACCTGCGGTGAAGTAAACCCATCAACATTTCTCTCAAAGATTTTCGCATTTTTCATTCGGGCCATGCACCACCACGTGGGCCACATGAATCAACTAAATCTACACGCCATGTTTTCTAATAATAAATGCGCCTAAAGAAGTCGAATGCTTTCCAGTTTGAGCATCAGCTTAAGGAGCTTTAGCTAATTTCACTTTTGTTCCTTCTCATCGCATAGACCACCTAATAAGTCATATCTCTACTGTTAGCCCTAGAACAATTACAGTTCTGAGAAACATCTTATTGCAAAAAAAATTGCATGCACTAATTTCAGTTCAACAAAGAAGAAAGATCGGTATCTCAGCCTCCTAGTAACTCAATCCAAAATTTTCTAAGTAAAGGCAGCGGCCATATTCTATCTCCCTGACTAGCTCCACTCCAGCCTCCTGATGCCCCAGCTGAACAGTAATTTTTCTCACAAAGTGTTTGTTCTGTTGCGTGTTTACTCCGTTCTCGCCATTTGCAACAGACACAGAAACTTGTCTAATGACCTCTCTCAATGAAAATCCTCTAATTACAAATGCAAGTTCACTGTTTTGGACCTAATCTCATACAGATCATTTTTTTTGTAGGGCACATGGCTTGTACTGTGGTACCATCCAGGATATATAAATTGATGAAGAAGACCTTCATCTTCGTAGAAAAAACAGACACTAAAATTCAGGAATCTCTTGTCATCGTGGCACAATGCTGACTCAAACCGCTATCGCTTTTCTCTCTTTCATCATTAGCGAGGTGGTCGCCACGCTGTATTCTGGAGGATTTCCATATCCTGATAAGCAGTTTTCCCAAACATTTTATGATAACTTCAATACACTCAAATATTTGGGAGGCGAAGGGCCGTATTCTGATGGAAGAGGGTATGGTATTAGTCGTGATCCGCCAGCCACCTGTGAAGTTGATCAGGTAATTTTCTTGGGCCGCCACGGCGAAAGGTTCCCTAGCAAGGGAAGCTACAGCAAAATTTACTCCTCATTAGAAAAGTTATGGAAGTATAATCAAAATCAGTCGTTTGTTGGCGACCTCTCATTTTTCAACTCTTGGGAATTTTGGATTACTGATACTGCATATATTGAGCAAGAGACAACAACAGGTCCATATTCGGGCTGGTTAGATGCTTTTAACCGGGGATCTATATATAGAGCACGCTATGGGCATTTGTGGGATGGTGAGTCACAGGTTCCCATTTTTTGCAGTGGCTATCAACGGATCATTGAGACGGCGCGCAAATTTGGTGAAGGTTTTTTTGGACGCAATTACAGTGAAGTGGTGAACCTCAACATTATCTCAGAGAGCGAGGAACAAGGAGCTGACAGCTTGACTCCTACTTGTTATGCTCGTCCTTCAAACTCAGTTTGCAAAAATCTCACCAATATCATGCCTGAGTTTTACAACTGTGCGAGTCGCCTAAACAGCCAGAATCCAGGATTGAACCTGACGGCCTCTGATGTTTATAACTTGATGCAGATGGTTGGGTTTGAGCTAAATGCAAAACCTTTTTCACCATGGGCTGGTGTTTTTACTCCTGAGGAATGGATCTCTTTTGCATACACCCGAGACCTATCATACTACTATTGTTCCGGGCCAGGAAATGATGGCTCTATTGCAACCGGGGCATTGTACGCCAATGCGACTCTGTCATTACTCAATGAAGGTCCCAAAAATGCTGGATCAATGTTTTTTAGCTTTGTGCATGATACCAATATTACTCCCGTTCTCGCTGCATTAGGAGTTTTCTACCCTGATGAAGAGCTCCCTGTGGACAAAGTTCCATTTGTTCACACTTATCACAGCACTGACTTTGTTCCAATGGGCGGACACCTTGTATTCGAGCGCCTTTCTTGCAATGAGACCGCTGTTAATCCAGCCGGTCAATATGTCAGAATAGTTGTCAACGAGGCTATAATTCCTCTGGACAATTGCAGCACAGGACCAGGGTTTTCATGTTCCTTGTCAAACTACACTTCTTATCTGGAAGACTCCCTGGTTGATTTCAATGCTTACTGTGATACACCAAGCGCTTATCCTCAAGAACTCACATTTTTCTGGGATTGGAACATAACCAAGCAAAATAATTCTCAGAAGGGGAATGTAACCTATCAGTTGGAAGAGACAAATTCTTGATTGATAGTCAGTACCGAAATCACGAATTGAACATATTCATCTCACTTGATTTTGAAATCTCTCGTACCCATAAAACTTAAAAAAATTAAAGACATTGACTTTATTTTTATTGATAGCAGATAACCGAATTTATTATTTTCTCATCTTCTGCTGTCTTCTGCTCTATTCATTTTCGTAGTGGCTGGGGCACATTTTCTCGAGAAATAGAATTTAAAATTTTATATTCTACTTTATAGGACCGATGCTCGTTTACAACTTGATTTTGCTCGACTAAAAAAAAAAAGTTTCCATGGAACTGAGAACAGATTTTAAAAATACCACGAGAAGCCGCATCAAATTGTCGTGTAAATATCCACTTTTGGGATTCAATCCATCGAAAATGAGTCAGTGATTGCGTAAATGAACTCCCGAATTAGATGCATTTTAGAGTTGGAAGGCGCTTACTAACAATTCAAGGAGATAGTCTGGATTAAAAACTAAAATCCTGTAAAAATGTTCTCCCATAATTTAACAGAGAATCTATTGAGTATTTTTTTTATTTTCGATTCAATGAAACGGTACAGAATAACTCACAACGCAGTTGCGGCCTGAAAAAAAGTCATGGAAAAGTGCCATCACCAATGGGAAACAAAAAAGCAAAAATCATAGATACTAAAAGTGTTTTGGTACTACGCAGACTAAAAGCGTCCCATTTGAAAAGAATCATGCCTTAGGTGTAACGAGATAAGTGATAAACTTGCAAAAACTACTTGGGATTTCAATTTGGTTGATTGAACAACTGAAAAATGTTTATGACATGACTAACGACTTACAACCATTTTATACAGTTTGATTGAGTAACATTTGTGCTGTTATCGGCTCACATTCTGTTCATGAATAGTACCATCCCACTTGCCACACATGACAGCCAAGACCAAGCTGTCACACCTCAAATACAAGTGCTGAGGATGAAGGAAAGGGGGGGGGGGGGGGGGTAAAAGAAAGGGTGAGAGGTGAATGGAACCACGCAGCTGCAGGCGCCAGATATCCTTATAGAAAAGATACTTTGGATATCAAAATAAGCTTGAGGTTGCAAGATGCGGATAAGAGATTTTAGTACACTTCCTGATGCTAATTTTTTTAAATCCTTCTGTGCTACTCTTCGAGGTAAATAGAGAGACACTGTAAGCGGAATGCATACAGCATTGTAAAAGTCTCATGATGCCATCAAATCTTAAAACTTCTTTGAATCCCTTTTGTCACTTATATTCTAGGAAATGAAATTCAGTAACACCGGGAATGTCTGATTTTTCCATAGAAGGCAAATCTTTGCAGCATTGCTCAAATGCCATGAGTGCAACACCTATTTGCTCTTTTGTCACAGCCAAAGGCGGACACAACCGCAGAGTAGTGCTATGTACATTTCGACAGGCAATACCTTGAGCTCTTAAGTACATGCTCACATGCCAGATTGTCATTCCGCGCTCTTCCAGTAGTGGAACATTTATGTCGACCCCAAAAATCAGTCCAGCGCGTCTAACCTCAGTAATAAGATCATACTTCTGCTGTAAAGTCTTCAAGCCCTCCAGTAGCACAGGGCCTACAGCTGCAACATTTTTACCAAGCATTTCCTCATCATAAACCTTTGTAGCTGCAATAACTGCTGCACATGCTATAGGCGATCCACTGAAAGTTGCACCGTGAGAGTTTGGCTCAATTGAGTCCAAGATTTCTCCTGAACTGCAGACCACAGAGCAAGGGTACACGCCACCGGTGATAGACTTCGCAGTAATCAAGACATCAGGTTTGACAGAGCTCAAGTTCTCGTATGCCCATCTTTTGGGACCAGTTCTATAGGATCCCATTTGAACTTCATCAGCACACCATAGAACATTATACTTGTCACAGAGTTCTCTCACTTTTTCAAGATACCCTGGTTCTGGTATCACTACTCCAGCATCGCCTTGTATACTCTCAATTATGATGCCTGCGATCTTGAAGCCTTCTAGTTGGAAGCATTGCTCAAGAGATTCAATGTCATTAAATTTGACCATCTTGCCATTATCTCCATACCTTGGGCCTACACCAGGAACAAACGGCCCATAGTTGATTCTTGCTTTTGGATTAGTGGAACCAGAAGTGACGCCAAGCTGCCGCCCGTGGTAATTGTTTGCTGCCATAACTACTTTCGCTTCATCCGGCGGAATTCCTTTCTTGACGTAACCCCAAGCCCTGCAGAGCTTTATTGCAAACTCAACCGCCTCACCACCACCATTAAGGGTCAACACCTTTTCATAGCCAAAACGGTTACAAACGAGTTCGCAAAACTCTGCATATAAGGGATGAGTAAACCCTCTAGCTGGTAGTGCCACCAAATCATACTGCTCTTTCACAGCTTGAATGATTTTTGGGTGATTGTGGCCAGTGTTAGTTGCGCCATAGGAGGCACAGAAGTCTAAGTAGTGATTCCCGTCGACATCTTCAATATCGATACCTGACGCTCTTTCAAAAACAATTGGAAGAGGAGTATAATTATGGGCTGAATACTTCTTCTCTTTCAGCAAAAACTCTTTTGATTTTGGAGCAGACAAAACTTTGAATGATGAGGGCATTTTTAGTGTGTTTGCCAAAGGGTGTATCTGATTGTTTGAACTTATCACTCTTTTCCAAGATTTGCTTCACTCAGGTGTACGCGTCACCACTAAAGTATATACACAGTGCGAGAAGTTTTTACGCATAAACCCCGTATCCCGTATCCCATACAAGAAATATGCGCAAGCAATCGGCAATAGCCATAAGTGGAAACATGTTTTTATGTTGACGATATCTTTGAACCTTACCAAAAGGGCAGAAAATAATCTTTGGGGCGCTTTATCTGAAAGTACTGCATATTTTTGTAGTGTATGGGTCAAGATCAATATTAATACGACCAATCGGAAAAAAGCTCAGGTGCAAGCATGCATATATCGATAACGCGATAAGATATGATCGCCTCTTCGAAAAAAAACCCCGGAAGTTCCTTAAATATTTTTGCAAACCCGAAATTCTTGAAAGAATCCAGAAACGCATAGAAGACCAAGGGTGTTTAGATATAATCAGAAGGTGCATCTCTCAATACCATATGACATCAGAGGTTGAAAAGGACCGCGTGTCCGTAAGGGTCGAGTCCGACTACCAAGATGAGGTCGACGACACAACCACGCAGGGGAACCATCATCTCCTTGCAAATGGTCATACTGAACGTAGATTGAAGCGTCGGCATATTGACCTGATTGCTATTGGTGGCTCTATTGGAACTGGACTTTTTGTTACCATCGGCACTGGTCTAGCTCACGGGGGCCCAGGTAATCTCCTTATTTCCTTTATCATTCATGCATCTTTGATGTACATGGTGACTGTCACAATTGGTGAACTCATTTGCTATCTTCCTGTTGATTCACCCTTCATCACCCATGCGGGACGGCTTGTGGATCCTGCTTTTGAGGTGGTATTTGGCTACAACTTCTTTTTGATGGTGTCCTTATTTATTCCATTTGAGCTGACTTCAGTTAACTCTATGATCCACTTCTGGAGAGATGATTATTCACCGGCTGCTGCCCTTATGCCAATGCTTCTCGTCTATTTACTCATCAATGTTTTTGCTGTTAAGTTTTATGGTGAAACCGAATTTTACCTTGCAATAGGTAAATTGATTCTGGCGACCGGTCTCATTTTTTTCACTTTCGTTACCATGGTTGGTGGAAATCCGCAGCATGACGCCTACGGTTTTCGTAACTTTTCAGGACTTTCTAATGCCTTTCCCTCATACCTTGGTCGGCCTGCTTGCGCTTTTTTTGCTGCCTACGCGAAAGCCATTTTCACTATGGGTGGACCTGAATACCTTAGTATGGCTGCCGGAGAGGCAGAAAATCCGCGTAAGACAATGTCTACCGCCTACCGCACTGTTATTTTTCGCTTGTGGTTTTTCTATGTTTTTGGGGCTCTTGGGACTGGTATAGTGCTCAAGCACAATAATGAAGCTCTTTTGACTGCAATTGCTGAAGGGGCTGCTGGTGCCAATGTTTCCCCATATGTCATTGCAATGAAGCAAATGAACATAAAAGTACTTCCCCATATTGTCAATGTGCTTTGCATCTCCTCTTCATTTTCCGCTGGCAATTCTTACATGTACTGCGCCTCCCGTGCATTGTTTGCGTTGGCTAAGAGAGGCCACGCTCCAAAGTTCTTTCGATTCACAACCAGTAACGGTGTCCCAATCTTCTGTCTGGCAATAGCAATGGCGTTTGCATGCCTTTGTCTACTTTCCCTCGGAGATACAGCAGAGTCCGTCCTTGACTGGCTGGTGAACCTTTCTACAGGTTGTCAATGTCTCAACTATTTCTACATGTGCATTGTTTACCTTGGGTTCTACAGAGCTTGCAAAGCACAAGGCATTGATAGAAGCACTTTAGCCTTGCAGACTTGGGTAACAAAGTGTCAACCATACGCAGCAATCATTGTAGGGTTGTGCTTTTTCCTTATTATAATGTTCTTGGGAATATTTGCTTTCATCCCAACCTTTGATGTTGACTCCTTCCTTTACTATTATCTTTCGGTATTTGTCAATATTGCTGTTTTTGTGGGGTATAAGTTGATTTGGAGAACTAAGTTCGTCAAACCAGCAGAGGCTGATCTCATAACAGACCTTGCTGAGATTGAACTGCACGAGAAAGAATACGCTTTGAGACATCAGGAAACAATAAGCAAAATCAAAGGCAAGGGCGTTTTTACATGGGTTTTTGCATGGCTGCTATAACGTTACTTGATTTTTATATCATTACACTTGACGCATAGTTTGTGATAGACCGTTTACTTCTAAAGTTTATCTTCAAGAAAGTAGCTCATTTTTCTTTGCTTTTTTCAAAAAAAGCAACCATAATTAGTCTGCAGGTAACATAAGATGTCAATACATGTCTAGGTAGTGTGCTCCATTTTTAGGGCTGTTGGCTCCGTGTCATAGAGCAAGATTTTCTCATGAGTTTTTTTATTTTGTGCAGCATATATGTGGATTTTTTTTTCAGAGGAGGTGAGACGGGGAGATGAAGTTTAGAAGAAAAAGAGTAATTAGCAGTCCTCTCCGAAGATATAATCAGTAAGTGAAATCCAAATTTTTGGATTATTGCAGTTAACAGAGTCCCGTGAATAAAAAATTCCTCTCTTACCTCTTGGGCCTCTATGCATACCACAGACCAAGAAATTACTTGTCACACTTTTTGACAAACTAACTCCATTAATGAAAGTTTACTCAAGTTTTATTGGACAGCTGTAGGGGCATGCATACTAGTTAAAAAAATCACACCACCAAGGCTGAGAAATTGCTTCTTTTATAATAGTGAGAGGTGAGACTCGAGGTTGGATCATTTATCAGTGACCAAGGCCTCCATAAATTTGGCAATACTGGCTTACTTGTAAAAAAATCAATTTTCAACTGCTAAACAGAACTTTGACCTTCTGGCAGGCATAGACTGACTAGACTGAACATATCTATGACTTTTTCTTCAGAGAAAAATGCAGAGTTTTATATATATTTGAAATGGATGTTTACACAAAGGAGAATAGAATGGCAACTCTAACTGGTACATTTTCAGATATAAATTTAGTCTCGCGAGGAAATGTGTTAAGCTTGGAATTTGCGTGGCGGACACTAGAATAAGTACAAGAGACTCAAGTTTAATTGCTTCAAGTCAAGATAGCTTTTTAGGTTCGTTTGGACAGCAGAGAGAAATTGATATTATTCGGCGCTCCTCTTATGACTTGAAAAAGCAGTATTTGAGTTCAATTAGCGATGTTTGACGGCACATCGAGCCTACACATGGATGGGACCCAAAAATAAAAAAAAAACGTTGCTCACAAGATACTAATAGCGTCTTTTGGGAGCAAACACGTCTGAGCGCCACATCCATAATTTACTTGGTGACTTAGTCCGTGTATAGCCACGCGGAATCCATATTGGGTCCGCTGGTATACTGCATGATCTGTTGTCCTTGAAGTTCTCCGTTGTAATACTGCAATACTTGGAAGGTTTCTCCTGTAGCTGAGAATGTCTTCAAAAGGGGAAGATCACCCGAATTTTCCTCATAATGAATCCACTCAATTTGAGCTTCCTGTGCAGAAGTCATTTGGTTGGGAATAAAAGCAGACACATTTTGATACGCAAAAACCTTCCCATGGACAATTGCTGCAGTCACAACAATCCCCATCTCTTCATCTATTACCAAACTGGTTCTTGCATTCAAATCGACTGGTCTATTGTCAGGCCAGCTGCAACCAATTGGATCTGTAGAACTATTTGACCAAGTTCCTGTATCGACCACTTTCCATCCCTCCTCAATAAACATACAGTCTGAGGCCAATGTAACATCAAAGGTGTAATTTGGATTGAAAGTTGCCTTGCTTAATGAAATAAGTTCATTCCGTGTTGCCACCATCCTATCAGACGGAGGTGACATCCATACCTTATAGTTATCAGGAAGCTCTCTCGCGGAGAAGGAAAAACCATGATCGCCGCGCGCACGGTTGACAAAAAGCTCCAACTCGCTAATCAAGCCGGCTTCATCCACCTTGACGCGACCCCATAGAACTGACCGCCTTTCATCGTTACCCTCACTGATATCCAAAGCAAAAAAGGCTGAACTATTTGTTACATCCACCGCCAGCATATTTGGCACTTCGACCTTAGTAACAGTGCGCCATAGCTCCATCATTCCAAGCGCTGCCGGATGAGAATTTTCAGTGGCTTTGTAAGTCTCTGCCATTGGTAAAGTGTATGGGTTTTGAGCAACCATAGAGTCCAATACTTCAGTGACAATAGACGCCAAATAATCACGTGAATACGCAGAGTCTGATGAGGTATTGTTGTATGCTACGCTTGTCCTAACTGGAGATCCAGACGCTAACAAGGCAATCCATAATGCAATTGTTGCATGGCACCAATTGAGTAACATCTTAACTAGTAAAATGAAAATGACGTTCGAATCTCAAGTGAAGAATCCCCGAATCTTTCGATGTTGAATTTAACTGCAAAATAAAAGAAATAGCGGCTTTAGGATAAATGGTATGATAAAGAGCTTTTATATCACTCCAGGAAGGAATTAAACTTTGAATCTTAATGCCCAGCAGATCTGGTTTTCTTTAAAGCAGTACTGCGGGGAATCCATGACCTAGAGTCACAGTACGGGAGAATTTCATCAGAATAGAAAATATGTGTCAAAAGGTCAATAGTTTCCCACATTTTGTGGCCAAATACCGCTAAAAATTGAGAAAAAGCTATTTTCGGTTTACAGTTTACATGTATTGACTTGACGTAAAAAAGCAACACGACATAAAGTGACCATAATGCTGTGATCTGCAGCATGCTCAACAGTTTAACCCGCAACATGCCTAATCCAATCTAAGTTTAAAATGACAAAAAAGCAATATTGAAGATCTTTGTGAGGATTGGCGTGACGTACCCTCATAATTACGTAATTGACTGACCCTATTAACCCGAGTATACCTGACATATATTGAGAGGACAGGCCCACGCGAGGGGTTATTTGACCTGCAGGTGCAAATGTGCGTTATTTTTTTTGCTCTTTAGAATCTTCCGTCTTCTCTGGACATTCAATTCAGTCTTCAATAAAGCCTGCCAATGAGGCCCAGAAAGATATCGCCACAAAATGATCTTAAAACAATTACGTCTTCCTTTAAGTTAACGGAGAGTTTTTTTTATTAACTAGAAGTTATTTTAAGGGCTCAATCTTTTTCATTGCCCTGAAAGGAGGTGGGGCCAAAATACTAAGTTGAAGTTTTCAGGTACTGAGCCGCAAAACTTCAAAAGTGATTTGCGTTCTCTCTTAATTTTTAGACAAAATAGGCAATTGCGGAAACTTAAAGGAAAAGTGAGAAGATGCCCGAGATGCCTGCAGTTCTAATGCAATAAGTGGGGTACTGCGAGATGTCTCCTATGAGAAAATTTAAATTTCAAAAGGGCACTGCTTCAGTATTGATGCAAAGGCTACCCCACATCAACCGAACATGAATAAAGAGCTTCAAGGAACTTGAGGAGCTAATAACGCAAGATGACGAGAAAATCAATTGTACAAATAGTTACGCTCATTCCAAACCTTCTATGCATTCTTCAGCATGAAATGGAAAGAGAAGGCTCAATAGGAGACTAAGTAATAGGTCAAATTATCTCAGCTGTTAAAAGAACATCCCCATTCGCATAAACCTGACAATGGTATGTTTCTACATGCTCTGTGGCACTACTCCTCAAGATACGATATGCCTCTGCCAGACACTGGAGTGCTTCATATAATTTGTCATCACTGCTGCCATTCTCAACTCTCTGTTCCTTCGTTTTTCTCTTGAATACCTTCAAACGACAAATACTCAAAAAAACAGCAGCTTAATCGGAAAGCAATCGGGGTGCGGCAAATCTGCCCCCAGAGACATAACATTGCCGCAGTGGCTGCTCACCTCACGACTGTTGCCTTGTTTAGGAGAGCCTCTTTACTCAAATAAACAGACCAGTTCATAATAATTTTCCGATTACTCCCTGCCTGGCGGTGCGCAAAGCACGCGGAATGGAGTAAAACAAAGATCTGTTTTCAAAAAGGGTGCCTATATTTGATAAATTTCACTCGAAATTGCGGTTCAAATCAAACAGTACATCTTATTTGCTTCGGATAAGGGAACACATCGCACAGTACGGCCTCAATGCAGCTAAACGTCATTCAAAAACTCTTGTAGCTCGCCACTCGTAGCTTCTAGATTGATATCGCAATCTCCTTGCAAATATACGTCCTCCCAAAATTTGGAATCAAGTTCAGATGGGACTTCAAATTTATTGGGAGGACTAATCAAGTAAATAGAATCGTAATCACTATTTGGAGCTTTCACACTCTCACTATTGTCCGCAAAAACAAAAGAGTTGCCATTTTGCTTCAGCTTCAAAATCAAGTCCTTCAGAATCATGTACTTCTGAGATGCACGCTCGTTACCGCTCAAAGACATTATTTTTGCAAGCCGCAGGGCAGCCGAAACATAAGACCCTGTTGCAAGCTTGTCATCAATGCCCAAAATGAGGCACATACAAAACGTTAGGGAAGCTGCAAATAAGTGGTTAAGCTCCATAGGACCAAACGATGCAATTAGCAAGTCATTATTCAGCTTCGTCAAAATGTTGACAGTCACACACGCTGACTGATAACAGATCGTCAAAAGGTCCTTGATGGTAGAAGAAAGTTCGAGATGTTGAAAGACTTGTCCTTTAAGTTCTGCCTCCTGCTTGTGTTCCACGACTCGAAAAAGTATAGGCACGGTTGTTAAATGAATCAAGAAGCAGTAAACCAAGTTCAGTGAGCTTATGTATCTTTCGTTCGCATAAAAGGAAGTTGACTTTAAACCGAGCAAAATATTTTTCCAGTTAATAAGATTTCTGATTAGCGTCCAGATTGATTTGACAAAAGTTCTCGGCCCATTATCTCTCCCACGTTTAAGGTAAATGACGTTAATTATATCCTCAGCAAGAATTCCAAGCTCAAGATAAGCACGAATGTATCCAGCCGGCGGCGAGTTGGGGCTCTTGTAAAGCCATTTTGGTTGGTCTCTCTTGATGATGTCTTTATCAAAAAAAAAACTGGCTGCCCTTGTTTCAGTGCAGTCAGCCTATTAGTAGTGTACATCATCCAAAAAAGGCAGCTGCGATACTCCGTTTGTTCACACTATTGTGCATCCGGAAGATGAAGCTGGTGATGCACGGCAAGATGTAACCCAAGATTGGAAAAAAGGAGTGCGTTTGCCTCGTCCTCACTCGCGCGAAAATAGTAACTAGCACAGCAAAATACCTCAACCATCCGGTGGTCTTGCTGGTGACAGAAATCTAAAGAGTGCAAAGACAAAAGAAAGAGCTCATAGCCCGGGTATATCATATTCATGTCATGCTTCGGACCTACGTATAGCTGGCCCAGAGCTAAAACCATTAGCATTAGATGCACCCAATAGTCATGTCTAGAGTTTTAAACATAGCCTGTTTTGCGGCAATAGCAGCGAATTTGCCTCTTCAAGGCATCAGGGTCAAACGGGATCGAAAGGTAAAACAGTGTTTTGTCGATCAGAAAGTCAGCGTATTCGGGAGTTATTCGTTCCATATTTCTGGCGTCGACTTCAATATTGGGCGCAAAAGAACTTCGATTCCCAGAGTATGTTTGGATCTTCTGCACTTCCACCAACTTTTCCACAACAAGCTCCGACGATCCTGATTGCAGCAAGGCATCGATCGTCCCCAGATCCCGTAGCTCGTAATCTGGGGCTGTCTGAATTTTTCCAAAAGTACCTGTCTCATGCGCATCTGTTGAGTGCAAGTTCTTTGTGGGTGGATCAGTCGTCTGAGTATCGGCAGCCCGTGACTCTGCAAGCATGTCGTAGGCGTTCGCCTTTGCCTTCAATTCCATAAATGTCGACTCAGAAACAGTGATCGTCCTTTTTCTTTCACTGTGGTGGCATGGTTTGCCAACCTTCTTACAATAAGTACAAGGATTCCCTCCAGAGCATTTGGTACGTCGGATTTGACAGCGCTCGCAACTATTGTTTGTGTTAATTATCGTACATTAGCTTTCCAGTCTTCGCATGTTACTTACGCAGCACGAGATTCGGCTTATAATCACCTCCAGAGCCGCATAACTGTACACTACCCAATGCAGGCTCAGAAAGCTGCTCCTTCACTTTCGTCGGGCTCATTGCAGTGCAATATTGCTACAGTTTTCGCTTGACTCCCAATAACTTATCACCTTTAAATCTCAAATGTCCTACAGTCTCGAGACAAGTGCAAAAAGATTTAGAGTTAATTGTCGCTGTTATTTTTCACTGATTACCCAATTGCTTAGCTACCTAGCTTGCCTCACATTTTGGTAAGCAGACGAAGTTATCTGCTTATGTAAGACAAGATTAAAAATCGTCATAAACAATTGTAATTGTTATGGAAGGATACTTTCATCCGATTAATCAGTCGGAAATGGTAATCCAATGATACAAATCACCATCTTTATCTTTGGGCTATAAATATGGGCATAGTTCTCCAAGGAAAGTCTCACATTCAACAGACTCTTTATTACCAACATCAGGGTTTTTTATCGGTTTATAACCAAGGTATATAGATGGTACTCAGCCAGAGAGGTTATATTGATAACTTCTTAGGATTACTTGAATTTAACTCACCAGTTTCTTGTTACTAAAGGAGAGAATAACTCCCTATAACACCTTTTTAAGCTCAGACTATAAGTGTTCTCTCAGATAGAAGAGCCCATAGCACACAACAAACAAGAGTTATACTTATTGGGTAGGACATTGCCTGAGAGCTGAAAATCAGTGGCTTAGCTTGTATTACAAGTATCCTACGCAGCGTCAACATTTGCTTACATAATAAACATTACGTATATGATTACATAACATGCTATCCGTTTCGGCCTACGCTCTCTTAAACTCTTTATCAAGTACCCGGACTTCAAGTGGCAAAGGAAAAACGGTTTTGTTTCTTTAAGCGTATTTAACGAACTATCGGATCTCGCTTTTCTCCTTAGTTGCGACGTCCACGTTCTCTTCTTCAGTGCTTGCCTCCTCAGGAATCACAGGAACTTCACCCTTCTTGC